>CM071632.1:33033215-33431001 GCA_036419045.1 Scirpophaga incertulas | reverse complement strand
TTGAGTCATTTCGTAACGGTTATAATTTGCAGATTTGCAGCTTTATATGACAGAATCTAAAAACTGTTATATGAATTATATTGATTTTATACGCTTGCTAAATGGAAGCGATGCCTTAAAGAACCAATCAAGCGAGATATCTCTCAACGGAAGAGTGTACACCTCGAAGACCGTGGGATAGTACTGTCAGAGTACTGTTCCGAACTCATTGGAACTTTGCCTCTATTACTGCGATTGAAAACTGGTGACTCCTCTGTGAGATGGTGTCTATGGGCAGCGGTTATCGCTTACTATCAAGTGATCCGCTTGCTCGTTTGCTGCAAACAAACATCGACCCCTAGTGGTCTATGACGTCGCCTCCTTCTACGAGAGCGTCATCTCGCAGAGGGAGCGGGGAAGGACGTCGAGGCCGCTCCCCTCCGCCGCAGACGGATTGGTAGGCGAAGGCGGGCACACGCAAGCGCGGTGTTGCCTGTCTAGTGACCCTACCGTGAGGCTGCGTGCGCGTCCGGCTAAGCGCGCACGCCGTGCTGAAGTCTCTCTGTCTGGGGGTCCAGGGGTTCTCGGACAGTCCCTCCCTTGGCGGTGGCTTGACCAACTGTTGGCGAGCCAGCCCCGGACACATGGCGGTCGAATCGCGAGAGCGTACCCCGCCATGTGCCCAGTATGGGCCAGAGAACTCGGGGGGTTTAGTGGGTAGGCCGGTCCTCTTGACGGATAGCCCCACACACGGCCGCGTCTTGCCAGCGCGGTGTCAGGGTGCACAAGGGCGCATTTCCCCCCTCAAAAAAAAAAGTGGTCTATGACAACCTGCAAGGGGTCTAACTCAGCGAAAATAAAATTTGAGGTTCATAATAATGGATCTCAACATACAATAATAGTATCTATTTACTTATATTATACTATCTTCTGATCCAAAGACATATACATTATTTATAAAAGTACCTATGAAGTAAAAAAAAATACATACATGCTTACAGAGTGTTCTATGCTGTAGGATGTATGTAGGTATTCAATATCAGGTAAGTAACCCAAACCGAAAAATATGGCTGTTCGGGAGCGTTCGACTACGGTCGGGCTCGGCCGTGGCAAGCGGGGGTCTTCCGGTGTGCGAAACGGTCAAGTCACTCTCTTGCGCATTGATCGCGGACGACGACACATCAAATCAGCAGTTGATTATTATCCAGAACCAATATATTTATTTAATACAGTCCACTAGTTTTAATTTAAAGTCCTATTAGGTCAGGACCCTAACAAATGGTCCTTTAGTCGCCGTTTTTTTAATAAGATTTCCGGATCGACCCACATTTTCGGAAATTGTGCTCGTCACTTGAAAAATCGCTGCAGCATCAAGTCGTCTCTTCTACGATCTACTGGAGTCATCACAGAGAAGAAACCGCATAGAAAGGAACGAGACAATTAAAGGAACAAGATCGTCGTTGCAGAATCCTGAGTTTCCTGGGAGTCTTGACAGTCTCGAAATCAAGTCCTTATAGAACGAGACATCGCTTCGCCAAAGGAATCAGGTTACCTTGTGGATTACAGGGATATTGTGAGTCCTGTCCAATTGTTTCCTATTAGTTTCCTATCAAATCCTTCATTTTTATTTTTATTTTCAAACTACCTGTAATAAGTACAAATATTAAAAATTTTCTTCATATCGTATATTTTATACAATTTGAGTAATTAAAACATATTTACAAAGTATTAAGAAAGAATAACCAAAAGATTAAAGTTCACATATTTTAGCCTGACCTACAAAAAACAGCTGACTGTTTAAATCTAGGTCAAGTTCACGCGCAAGCAAGTGCCTACGATACACGTAATATACTCGTAGCACTATAATATTCGTAGCAAATTTGACATTTTGTGATTTCTTTTACTTGATTTACGTATATTTTACAGATTTAGTCTTATTAAACAAATATAATCATGTCCAATGAGGATTTATTGATTCGCAAGAGGAGTGCTCTGAAAGCGAAATTAACTAATTTTAGCACTTACATTAATATCATTAAGAGTTGTGATAAATTATCTGATTTGCAACGCATTGAATTAGAGGGTCGATTAAGTAAGTTCGATGCCATTTACGATGCGTTCGACGTGTTACAGTTGGAGATAGAAGTGCTTTCGGATAAGCCGTCCGATGCGTATGCTGAGCGCGCTGCGTTCGAGGAGCGGTATCACGAGCTGGCGGCGCAGGCTCGTAGCCTGCTGGCAGCGGCCTCCGGCGTCAGCAGTGGCGCTGATGATAGCGGATCTGTGGCGAGCTCGACACAACCGGGTGCATCAAAATCTAATTTTATACGCTTACCTAAAATTGATTTGCCTTCTTTTAATGGTAGTTATCAGTGCTGGCTTGAGTTTAGAGACACGTATTTATCACTAATACACAGCAGTAGTTCCATAGATAATATAAGTAAATTCATTACTTACGAGCCTCTTAAAAGGGAGTGCACAAGATATTATTAAAAATATCGACTTCAATGGAGATAATTATAATATGGCATGGAATTTTACTATGTGAGCGCTACAATAATTCTCGCCTTTTAATTAACAATCATGTGCAGGCGTTATTCAATGTGATGAGAGTGTCATGAAAGAAAGTAGTAATTCGTTACGTCGACTTATTGATACCGTAAATAAAAATATACGCGCGCTCAAAACATTGAATGAACCTACGGAGTATTGGGATACTCTAATTGTGTATATGATGTCTAATAAATTAGATGCAATAACAAGTAGAAATTGGGAAGAGTATAGAAACACGTTGAATAAAGCTCCAAGTTTATCTCAATTTTGCACGTTTATTGGTAACAAGGCTGATTTGTTAGAAACATTAGAAAATCAAAAGGTAGTAAAAGTAGACAATAAATGTAGAAGCTTATTAGTAGCAAACAATAATTATCAGAAATCCAGATAGATAGATAGATAGATACATTCTTTATTGCACACACATACAGGATATATTCTTACTTAGTAGTTAACTTAAAAATAATGTGAGCAAAGGCGTCTTATCGCTGAAAGCGATTTCTTCCAGACAACCTTAATTTGTCTAAGAAATCTTAATAGATACGGCAGTGTGCCGTCAATCTTAATAATTATAAATTTTATAAAAAAAAAAAAAATAATAATAGCTTATACATAATATTACATAGCGAAAACAAATATCCAACATAAATTTAAATGAAGAAAAAAAAAAAAAATAAATCACACGATAATAAAATAATTTCGATATAAAGTCTACAGTTCAATACAAACTATTATTGTGCGGATTGTGTCACTGACAAAAGATGTAGATGTAGGCTATTTTTAAAAGTGGCTAATGACTTTGAGTGGCGGATATCCGCTGGCAGACCATTCCACAACTGAGCAGATTTCACAGTAAATGACTTTCTATAATATCCCGACCCTGTGTATAGAAGCTGAAGTACATTATCTGACTTGGATCGCAGTTCACACAAATGGTCAGTCCAAGAAATCGGAAACGCTCCTTGAGGTAAAGCGGGGTGCGAGGGTCGTTGAGGATCTTATAAAGGAAAACGAGTATGTGTTCGTGGCGCCGTAATTTTATCGGGAGCCATTTCAACTGTTGCCTGAATTCTGATACATGGTCAAACTTACGCAGTCCGTAAATGAATCTTACACAGACGTTCTGCAGACGTTGGAGTTTGGCAAGTAGGTCTTCGTTTAAGTCTATAAGGCAGACGTCTGCATAGTCTAGAATCGGCAGAAGTAGAGCTGCGCAAGTTCGACCTTAGTCCTGAATGGAAGCAAGTTTTTCCATCTCCTGAGAGACCCGAGGGCTGCAAAAACCTTTTTACTGATCGATTCTACATGAGGAGCCCATGAGAAAGTACAGTCAAACATAACACCAAGATTTTTCACTACTTTTTCATATGCTAGTGCGGATCCGTTGTAAGCGATATATGGTAGTTGCATATTGTTAACAGTGGCAATCTGTCTAGAACCTCCTATAACAATTACTTGTGACTTGTTGGGATTGACCATTAAGCCGTGTTTTTGACTCCACTCATGAACAGTCGCAAGATCATCGTTGATGCGAGTAACTAACTCATCAAATTTCTCAACAGGCGCATGTGAATAAACCTGCAAGTCGTCCGCATATAAATGATAGTGACAGGAAAGTAATGGAGTAAGAAAGTTAATAAAAATGGAAAAAAGAAGAGGGACAGAACACCACCCTGCGGTACACCAGCAAGAACCTGACGAGGATACGACAGCTTCCCATCCATGCTGATACGTTGGAAACGCCCGACAAGATAATTCCGAAACCAATCCATCACCGTATCTGACCCCAAGATACATTTCAACATGGCCAGAAGGACGTCAAAATCAACAGTATTAAAAGCGTTGCTAAAATCAAGTAAAACCAGGGCTGTGACTTGTTGATTTGCCATTCCCAGCCGAATGTCATCGGACACCTTATTCAATGCAGTTACCGTGCTATGCCCCGGGCGGAACCCTGATTGATAGGGACTAAGCAATTTATTTCGATTGAGAAAAAGACTTACTTGACGGTGTATCAATCGCTCAAGAACTTTGGAGATAAAAGGTAGGATCGAATTGGTCGGAAATGTGAGGGTAGAGATGGGTTTGATATTTTAGGAATGGGTATTATTGTTGCTTGTCTCCAGCATTGTGGATAGCTTCCAGTTTTGATTGAGAAGTTGAATATGTGAGAAAGGGATTGGGATTAGAATTTTTGACCCTAAAAGAATCATTTTGCGGCTTATTCCATCAAGGCCTTCAGCGTTAGATTTAATAGAGTTAATGCTATCCTTTATATCGTTATCTGTAACCTGAAGGAAGAAAACGCAGGACTTTGGGAAGTGGTATTTTGAAAAGGGACTGTAAGGAAACTTGTTTAATATTGGGATGGATGGGAGAAGACGTGAGAAATGGGTACTCAACGACTCAGGGTCTATTCCTTTAGGGACAATTGCTCTATTTCTGCCAATGCCAAGGGAGTTAAGAAAAGACCAGGTCTTTGCAGGGCTGCCGCTAGAGACAGATGCATGTATGTAGCGACGTTGGGCATCCCTGCACAACCTGTTGCAACGGTTACGAAGCTCCTTGTACCGGCTACCATTTTCCTCACTTGGGTCCTTCCTATAACGCACTTTAGCAGAGTTACGCCTAAGCATCGTGACTTTGATGTCTTCGGTTAACCACGGAGCAGGTAAATGCTTAAGCCTTACTACCTCCAGTACACAAAATAAAACAGAAAATTCATATTCACAAAACATTACTTATAAAACTCAATGTCCATTATGTACAAAAAATCACCTTTTAATATACATGCGATAAATTTCGAAGCTTATCTGTAGAAGATCGTGTTGCAAAATCAAAAGAATTTAAAGTATGCTTAAATTGTTTGCGCCCTGGTCATTTGGCAAAAAAGTGTAGGTTAGCGCACTGTAAATATTGCAAGGAAAAACATAACACGCTTTTGCATGATGAGCAACTTCATAATATACCGCTTTGTAGTTATAGAGATCCTATGCCTAGTAGTACTAGCGTAGCATTACCTACAAAATTGTCTGAGTCTTTGCCTCTTAACATTCCAAATAATTCGTGTTATCTAATGATGTTTCTATGCAAAGGACTACTTCTTCGCAAATTTTGCTTTCCACAGCGTTGGTGAAAGTTAAGAACTGCGACGGTGAGAAGTTCGACGCCCGAGTCCTGCTGGATAACGGTAGCACAGCAAACTTTATCACTCTATCTCTTTGCGACAAACTGCGGTTGCCTAGGCGCAGCACGAGCTCCACTATTACAGGTATTGACAACCAAACCTCTTTAAGTACACAGTTTTGTAGCCTACATATTGAATCTTGTACTGGGATTATAATACGCAAATTGATTGTTTTGTTTTGCGAGAGATAACAAAACATTTGCCTTCTAATATTATAAATATAAATAGTATTCCTATACCGACCAACATACAACTTGCTGACCCTAATTTTAATATTTCCGTCAGTAATTGACATACTAGTTGGCGCGGAGGTATTTTGGGATGTCCTAGGTTCCGTATCTATTAACTTCAACCAAGATCAAAAATCAACCAAGATTGTTTGAAACAAAACTCGGATGGATTGTGTCAGGCCCAGTAGCTCTTCCATCACGTCCATCCTTGTCTCATCAATCTCACTTATGTAATAGTGCAGTATTAAGCGATTTACATTCAAATTTAAGTAAGTTTGGGAACTCGATTCTGTGTCTTCTAAGTATCGTCTTACTAGAGACGAAAGGGCATGCGAAGAGAGTTTTCGTCAAAACACTACTCGTGATGAAACTGGTAGTTTCATTGTCACTATTCCCTTAAAAGATAATCCGTGTGCTTTAGGTGAGTCTTTCGAAATAGCTAAGCGCCGTTTTCTGTCTCTAGAACGTAGATTTTTAAGAGACCCAGTCTACAAAGAACGTTACGTAAAGTTTCATGAAGGAATACGAACGTCTGGGTCACATGACAGAAAATACTGCACCATCAGCTCCGCACTCGATCGGCAAAGTGGAATAATTTTTTGCCACATCATGGTGTTGTAGAGAGAGTCAAGCACCACCACAAAACTTCGGACAGTCTTCGATGCTTCGGCTGTAACTACATCTGGAAATCGTTTAACGATATTCAGATGGTCGGGCCCACTGTCCAGGATGACCTACTTTCTATTTTATTGCGATTTCGGCAACATATGTACATAATAAACTGGGGACATAGAAAAAATGTATAGAGCGATAAAGGTCACCCCAGATCAGCGCTCACTTCAACAAATAATTTTCAGGTCTGATGCAAAATTACCCTTAAAAACTTATACATTAAATACGCTAACTTATGGCACAGCCTCTGCTCCATTTTTAGCTACTAAGTGCTTAATAAGTTTAGCTTCCACAACCACAAACACTGATGTTAAGCGGGGCAATTGAGCATGATTTTTATATTGATGATTACATATCTGGAATAATAGTATATCTGGCACAGTACAGTTAGGTAAAAAGATAGCTTCCATTTTGTCATCTGCCAATTTTCACCTGCGTAAGTGGAAGTCAAATTGTCCGTATATATTAGACCAAATTACCGATCAATCAGATAAATCGACAAAGCTCGAATTATCTGAAAACAAAAACATTTGTTCTAAAACCCTGGGCTTAATTTGGTCATGTGATACGGATGACCTGGTTTTTTCTGTAGACATTAATACTGATTTACCAGTAACAAAACGCAACATCTTGTCGGTAATCAGTCAAATTTTCGATCCGTTAGGTGTTGTGGGCCCTTGCGTGATCCAAGCAAAGATAATCATGCAGAAACTGTGGTTAGTCAAGTGTGACTGGGATGAATCGGTTCCTGAGGATATACTTTCTTTGTGGCGTATCTTTATTAAAACTCTTCCTTCTTTAAACACATTAAAAAATACCTAGGTGGGTTCTTTCAGGCAATGCAAATATTTATGAAATTCATGTTTTCACAGATGCATCTGAACTGGCCTATGGTGCTTGTGTGTATGTAAGATCGGTCGATGAAAGGGGACCAGTGAAGGTACAATTACTATTTTCTAAAATCGAGTGGCGCCTATAAAGCCTACCACGATTCCTAGGCTGGAACTATGTGGTGCATTATTAGGAACAAAACTGTGTACTAAAGCTTTGGAGTCACTTACCTTACCTATAAGTAAATGTTATCTGTGGTGTGACTCAACTATTGTTTGGGGTTGGCTTTCAATGTCATCAAATTTATTAAAACCATTGTAAGAAATCGTGTAAACGAAATACAAGAAAGTACTGCTGATCACACCTGGAGCTACGTGCCGTCCAAAGACAACCCGGCAGATATTGTTTCACGGGCCTTAATGCTGATCTTATAAGCAAGTGTGACTGTGGTGGTCAGGACCTCGGTTTTTGTATCTCAATAACTCACAGTGGCCACAAATGCCAAAAACATGCACAAAACAGAATCTACCGGAACTCTCAGCAAATATAAGCCATTTCACTCAATCATTTAATGTAAATTATAATAATAAAAAACAAACAAATTCATTCATCAATTATTATTACATAACATAAATATTCCAATTTTAATAAACTACAAAGGATTGTTGCCTATATACTTAGATTTAAGAATAACTTATTACAAAAACATAACAAAATAAACGGTTCATTAAATTTGCTAGAATTAAATAATTCTCTAAAATTTATTATACATCATTCTCAGCTTGAAATGTTTCAATCTGAATATTTACAATTAAAATCTGGGAAAGAATTGTCTAAGAAAAAATAGGTTATTATCATTAAGTCCCTTTAATGACTCTGATGATATAATTCGTGTGGGCGGAAGGCTTGATAACTCCCCATACGATTATAACGTCAAGCATCCTATTTTATTATGTAGTAAACATTTTATAACAAAACTTATATTTTTAAAATATCACATTGATTTGCTACATTCCGGGCCACAACTACTCCTAGCAAATATTAGGCAGACTTATTGGCCTCTTGGTGGTAGAAATCTATCTAAAAGTATCGTCAAGCATTGTTTAAAATGTTTTAAATTTAAATGTCAGAATATGCAACCCATTATGGGGCAATTACCAATTTCAAGGACACAGTTAGAGTTCCCTTTTCTTCACTGTAGTGTCGACTACGCTGGGCCAGTATTGATTGCCAATCGAAAGGGGCGAGGGTGTAAGCATATAAATCATATATATGCATCTTTGTTTGTCTTGCAGTTAAAGCAGTCCATATCGAGCTCGTTACGGACCTGAGTAAGGAGTCATACATTGCCGCATTGAATCGTTTCGTTGCCCGTCGGGGCAAGCCTTCTAGCATTCTATCCGATAACGGGACGAACTTTGTCGGTGCATCTAACGAGCTGCAACGATTCTTACAAGAATCGAATATTTCATTTGATATTGCGCAAACAGGTATCGAATTTACTTTCTCTCCTCCCTATTCTCCTCACTTTAATGGCATCGCTGAAGCCGCCGTTCGATCTACGAAATATCATTTAAAAAGGTTACTTCAATCATCAAATTTCACATATGAAGAAATGGTTACATTTTTGTACCAAATAGAGGCAGTTTTTAAACTCTCGACCTATTACCCCATTATCCTCTGATCCCTTAGACTTCCAAGCGCTCACTCCATCCCACTTTTTAATTGGACGGCCACTCACCTCTGTTCCGTATCCGCAGGCACCTGACGTCAACATCACCAGGCTGGAGCGCCATCAGCGAATCGAAAATTTGAAACAACATTTCTGGCAACGGTTTCAATTAGAGTATGTTTGTTTACTTCAGCAGAAAACAAAGTGGATGACAACGACAGAACACCTGACAGAGGGTACACTTGTACTTATCAAGGAGAGAGGCCAGCCGCCATTGCTGTGGCTCCTGGGACGTGTTACGAAGATCTTCCCAGGCGCAGACGGTGCTACGAGGGTGGTGCAGTTGAAGACCAAGAAAGGGACCTTGCTGCGGGCTTACAACAACATCTGCCCACTTCCACTATGTTGAAATCTTCAACCCGGGAGGATGTTCGGGAGCGTTCGACTACGGTCGGGCTCGGCCGTGGCAAGCGGGGGTCTTCCGGTGTGCGAAACGGTCAAGTCACTCTCTTGCGCATTGATCGCGGACGACGACACATCAAATCAGCAGTTGATTATTATCCAGAACCAATATATATTAGTTAATACAGTCCACTAGTTTTAATTTAAAGTCCTATTAGGTCAGGACCCTAACAATGGCAAAGGGTCTTCGACACAAAAAGGTTTGGAAACCTCTGCTATAAATAATGATAAGGTATGGTATTAACGAGTTTTGTGTATTGTATTTATTTTAATAAATAGAGGTTACAGCAAAATTCTTACTAATCAAATGAATGATAACCATCAATATAAATGTATTATTTATTTATATATTTCTACTACATCAATATTTATTGATTTTACAGTGCTTTTATTTTACACTGTATTTAACTTGTTAACAAACATAGCAAAGGGCTTTGAAGAAACATTTCTAAAGTTATATTTTTTTTAACACATTCTTTCTCGTTTTTGCGTATGGTCATCTATACTAATATTATAAAGAGGAAAGATTTGTTTGTTTGTTTGTTTGTAATTAATAGGCTCCGAAACTACTGGACCGATTTCAAAAATTCTTTCACCTTTTGAAAGCTACATTAACCCCGAGTAACATAGGCTACTTTTTATCCCAGAAAAATCGACAGATCCCACGGGATGCGCAATAAAGGCTTCGTCCAAAAACTACTGCACAGATTTTCATGCGGTTTTCATCAATAGATGGAGTGATTCTTGAGCAAGGCTTTGCGGTATTTTTTATCGCAGAAAAACATATAGTCCCACGGGAAACGCGATAAAACCTTCGCGCCATATACCGACTTCCACGCATATGTAGCCGTGGGCAAAAGCTAGGACCCTTAACCCTCTATAGACCCAATCCCGAAACCCACGCAGGCGAAGCCGCGGGCAGAAAGCTAGTTAAAAGTAAAATGAAGAACACCTACATCGCTTATTATTATTATGGCGTCGTTTAACCGAACGACGCAACGTGAGCGGCGATCATGCGTCTTACATTTTTAATCTTGTGATATCGTTCGAATGGAATGTCTAAATTGAATAAATCAAAAAGTTATGTAATGGCATTACAGCAGATTAAATATGAAGTTAACCTTAAAGGTTAAACCTTATCAGGTTTAATTTGTTTTGATAAGGTTTAATTTGTTTTGATAAGGATTAATTTATATTGATAAGGATTAATTTATTTTGATAAGGTTTAATTTCTTTTGATAAGGATTAATTGCAATGTATAAATAAAAGAGATTTAATGATGAAATACTTATTGCGACATAACTATAATAATTAGACATGCTGCCGCGATGTTTTGCGCTGTGATAATGATTCCAATTATGGATAATCAAATGATTTCCTAATTTTAAAAAAATACGTTTTTTTTATTCCTCCAAGGAGGTTATGATGCTCTACACAACCAGAGCTCTCTGACCACGTGACATACCAACTAAACTCAGCTTATGCCTAAGTTTTAAGAACCATATAGGCAAATCGTGAGGTTGACCGCCTTTCAAGAGACGGGCGATGCAGCGCAGGTCCATAAAAGGGGCCCAAAACGCTTAGTTCAAAGCCCATAAGGTCTTCTGCCCGACCAAAGGTTGTAGGTATATATATATATATATTGATGTGTTTGTATGATCTTGTGTTTGGTAATTTTTTGTAAACTGCCAATTGCTTGAAAAATTTACAATTACCGGTTGTCTGCTTTAATACTTCATGAAAAAGGGTAGAAGATCATCTCAGCGATAAGGATCTGCTCAATGGGTAACCCTAAATTTTGTAACGCCATTTTGCAAAAGCTTTCCCCCTTTTAAAAAAAGTATCTACATCTTGCGTTTGCGAAGTTAAAAAAAAAGATTTTGTGATGCGAAGCTTGCTAAACTTAAAATACTATCTTCTTGTAGATTTTAAACTTAAACTTGATCATCTCAAGTCTCATTATTTCACATTTTCAGTCTCATTTTCACAATATTTATCAATTATACCTGTCTACGCCCACCCTTACCTTGCTGGACGAGCGAGGGGTCAACGCGGGGAGCGGGACGAGGTCAACAATCATCTGACTACTACAACTTACACGGCATCAACCAAGCGCCGCTAAACATATATTTTAATAATTAAATAAATTCCATTTGTACTGTATACCTTGTGAAAGCTGATTATAATTATATTAAAAATCAAAAAAAAAAAAAAAAAAAAAAAAAAAACGGGACGAGGTCAACAATCATCTGACTACTACAACTTACACGGCATCAACCAAGCGCCGCTAAACATATATTTTAATAATTAAATAAATTCCATTTGTACTGTATACCTTGTGAAAGCTGATTATAATTATATTAAAAATAAAAAAAAAAAAAAAAAAAAAAAAACGGGACGAGGTCAACAATCATCTGACTACTACAACTTACACGGCATCAACCAAGCGCCGCTAAACATATATTTTAATAATTAAATAAATTCCATTTGTACTGTATACCTTGTGAAAGCTGATTATAATTATATTAAAAATCATCACGTCTATTTATTGAAGAGCACTGAATTACCAAACATTTATGGTGACCCCGACGTGATTTGGATGACGGATTGGATGGTGAAGATATCCCGGAATAAATGCATTATTGGACCCGAGGGAAGTACGCCCATTCTTTAGTAACGTCATTCATCTCCCTATATCGTTATTGTTCTCAATTTGTGTTAATTAAGTTCGATAATTCTAGTGCAAATCGTGTTCGTGACTAATTTCTATTGCAAGGTGTAAGTACCATCGTATGTAAAATTATTTTATTAACTTCGTAATTCTTCATTCTTTACACAAAATTAATAATAAAATATCATCATAATAGTATAAAAGCAATGTTAAAATATAAATTAGAAACATAAATATAGTCAATTAGTGGGAAAAATTAAATAAAGTTAGCGGGTCAGTGTGTTAATTTCTCGTAATTACTCGTATATGTCGTTAAGACTATTCCAAATCATTAGTCCCGCTTAAATTAAAAGTGTAATCGGTTATTTAAACATATTTGCTGACTATTCCAGGAAAAAACATCGGTGAATTAGTGGGTGAGAATTGGATTTAACGATTACACGGCGAAGACACACCGCGTAGCTGGAACGCTGTTGCTGCGCCCGGTAACAACTTATGCAAAAAAAATTACTATCAGCTGGCGGCTGCACTGCGCGTCTATTGCGAGGTTGGATTCACTTTGTTTACATTCTTAGTTATAATTGTGTTTAATTTACGCGTATATCATGACTGAATTACAAGAATTTTTAAAACAAAGAAGTACCATTAGATGCCGTATAACATTATTTGAGAAGTATTTATCGCCATTAATAAAACTTGATAGTGTAACTGAGCGTAATAAATTAATTAATAATGAGTTAAGTTTACGATTAACTAAGTTTCAAGAGTTGAGTTATGCTTTCGAGGAAATTCAAAGTAAAATAGAGGAATTAGACCCGGATTCGTCTAAACAGATGGAAGAACGCGAACAAACAGAAAATCGTTTCTTCCAGCTGATTGGGACCGCTCAAGAGTTTTTAGAAGTTTACAATGAATGCAAAATGAAAAGAGGGGATGACGGCTCATGTCGTGGCAGTACTACATCTTTGTCAAATCATATTAAACTGCCTCCGCTAAAGATTCCCCCATATAACGGCGATACTAATAAATGGCTTCAGTTTCGCGATATGTACTTGTCGCTCATACATAATAATGAAAGTATTGACGACATAAGTAAGTTTCATTATTTAAAATCGTATCTGGAGGGTACCGCATTATCAGTCATAAATTCCGTAAATGTTTCAGCCGAGAATTATCAAATAGCTTGGTCTTTGCTCTGTGATAGATATAACAATAAGCGTCTATTAATTAACGAGCACGTAAAATGTCTATTCTCGATTGAGGCACTCACTAAAGAGTCCGACCGGGGCCTACGCAACTTGGTCGATACAGTTTCTAAAAACCTGAGTGCATTAAAGTTGTTAGGTGAACCAACCGATAGTTGGAGCACACTTATTATTTATATTGCATCCTCGAAGTTGGACTCTGTTACGGCGAGAAACTGGGAGGAGTTTCGTAGCAAGTTAGAAACCCCCAATTTAGACGATTTCTTCAATTTTCTTCGTCAAAGGGCAACTGTATTAGAAACAGTCTATGCCGCCAAAGCTACAAATAGTAATAGTAAGGTTGAGCAACGTCAAAGTTTTAGTAGGTCGAAATCATTTCTTTCTTCTTCATTCGATTCACCTCTCCGTGGCAGTTGTCTGGCCTGTAAACAAGATCATAAATTATATGATTGTAATAAATTCAAAAATATGTCGGTTGACGAACGCAATGCAAAGGTTTACCAATGGAGAATATGTAGCAATTGTTTACGTAACGATCACCAATCTTACCAATGTCGGCTCGCAGGTTGTCGTATCTGTAAAAGAAGGCATAATACGCTACTACACAAACAAAGCAACTATAATAATAGTTCTCAACCGCGCCAAGCTCAACCCCCGTCAACACAACAACATACACAAATTGACGTGCAACCGTCTACGTTATCTGCGGCGTTGCACGCAACTACTAATTTAGCTTCTACTATTGAAGCACCTTCGAATGATAATAATAAAATTACATCATCTGGCCCAACTCCGGTAGTTACAATGTCTGCTGGCGCTTCGAACCTGGCTCTTCTTTCTACGGCTTTGGTTGAGGTGTCAAACAATGGCAACCCAATTATATTGCGAGCATTGTTGGACTGTGGATCGCAATCATCTTTTATTACGGAGGCGGCGCAACGCAAAATAAAATGTCTTAAAAATAAAAATGAAATAAAATGCGTGTCCGGTCTTAATAATGCAATAATAAGCATTGCCGAACATTGCGACCTTCAGATTAAATCGACTTATACTAATTTCACTACTTCTGTCAAATGTTTCATCGTGCCAATTATTACCGACCATCTTCCTCAGACAGAAGTGCTTCCTCACGAACTCTGTATTCCCGGACACATCACGTTGGCAGACCCAGACTTCTTTCGTCCAGCGGACATTGATATTTTGTTAGGAGCAGACGTCTTCTGGGATATCCTAGGTGCCGGTCGAGTGGAGCTTGGATTAAATAAACCATATCTCCAAGAAACCCTCCTCGGTTGGATCGTGGCTGGCCGCATAGGGGGGAAATATTGTAAACGTCCTAGTAAATTATATTGCAACTTTAGTAAGGACATACAGCATCAACTTGCTAAGTTTTGGGAGCTAGAGGAGGTTCCCACTGATAAGCTTAAATCATTAAGTGACGAATACTGCGAAAACCTTTTTAAAGAAACCACATACCGTAATGAGGATGGTAGGTTTTGCGTTCAAATCCCACTTTCTGAGTCTCCAGTTGTTCTAGGCGACTCCTATAATATAGCTAAAACACGATTATTTCAAATGGAAAGAAAAATGAAACAAAAACCGGAATTTAAACAAGAATACATAAAATTTATGCAAGAATACGAGCGATTAGGACATATGAGTGAAGTTGTCAATAAACCAGTGGTGGGCAATTATTTTCCTCATCACGCGGTGATAAAAGAGAACAGTGAGACGACTCGCTTACGAGTAGTATTTGACGCGTCAGCAAAAACGTCATCAGGCATTTCTTTCAACGAAATACAACATGTAGGGCCTGTAGTGCAGGATGACCTTTTTTCAATCTTACTGCGGTTTAGACAACATAAATATGTCGTGACGGCTGACGTGGAGAAGATGTACCGCCAAATTTTAGTTGAGCCTAAGCAACGTCATCTGCAGATGATTTTATGGCGTGAGCAGTCGGATAAGCCGATCAAAATATACAAACTCAATACAATCTCTTACGGCACGTCCGCCGCGCCCTTTTTGAGTACACGTTGCTTAGTCCAACTGGCTGATCAATGTGAAGATCCTAGAATTTCTAATATAATCAAACATGATTTTTATATTGATGACTTAATTACTGGTAGCGATTCTAAAGAGGACTTGTGCTATATAATAAATTCCATAACTGAAAGTCTTCATTCAGCACAATTACCTCTGCGTAAATTTCGCACTAACGTCGATTCTATTTTCGAAGACAACCATAACACCTTAATACCCAAAGACTTAGATTTCAGTTCTCCGTCTAGTGCGTTAGGATTAAAATGGAATCTAAGCACAGACACTTTCACTTTCCCAGTGGACTTTAAATCTCCATTAACAGCCACCAAACGATCAATTTTATCAAATTCGGCGAGATTATTCGACCCTCTCGGTTTATTAAGCTTATGTACAGTTGTACCTAAAATTATTCTTCAGCAGTTGTGGTTAACCAAGGTCGAATGGGATGACCCTGTTTCTGACGATATATCAAGAAGGTGGTTACAGTTCGTTTCAGGACTTAAGAATTTAACTAATTTCCAAATACCGAGATTTGTTCTCAGCAATGATCCCAAGGTGAGTGTGGAGATGCATTCTTTCTGCGATGCATCTCAAGATGCTTATGCAGCCAGTATTTACCTACGTTCGACCGATAGCTCAGGTAACGTGGTAGTTAACTTATTATGTGCTAAGACAAAGGTGGCTCCTATTAAAAAACTAACCATCCCACGTCTTGAATTGTGCGGTGCCATACTGGCTGCACGTCTGAGCGTGAAAGTAGTTGAGGCCTTGCGTTTAAAAATATATCAATTTTATTATTGGACTGATTCATCAGTCGCATTAGGATGGATCTATTCTTTATCACGGAATCTGGAAATATTTGTGTCTAACAGAGTGGCAACAATACAAAAACTAACCTCTAATGGAATCTGGAGACATGTACCAGGTACCCAAAACCCAGCTGACTTAGCATCACGCGGTTTAAATCCAGCACAAGTGCCACACGCGAAGTTATGGTGGTACGGACCTCATTTTTTGTTAGAAGATCCATCAGCCTGGCCAGAAATAATAAAACCATCCGTCGACTTACCTGAAATGAAAAAGATCAATAAAACTAAACCTAAAGCAGTACTTAATATTACATTTACATCATTCGATACGACTAAAGATGCAACTTCTCAACCTTTCGTGAACTTTGATAGATTTTCAAAATTCACCAGCTTACTTCGATGCATGGCCTATGTATTGCGTTTCGTCTACAATATACGTCATTCCAATGCTAAAGTTACAGGTCACTTAACTACAGATGAACTCAAATTATCCTTAAATCATTTAGTCAAACAACATCAGAAGCATTGTTTTGAGCACGAACTAAATCTATTAAATAATAAAAAATGCTTACCTTCAAAGTCACGTCTCATCTCACTGACACCATTCATAGATGAATCGGGTATTCTTAGAGTTGGTGGACGTATCCAAAATTCATCTGAAATATTTGGTAAAAAACATCCAATTATCTTAGAATCTAAAAATCAGTTCACCAAATTGCTGTTTATACACGAACATAAGAAACTATGTCATGGAGGTGCTCAACTTTTGCTCACTAATGTAAGAGAAACTTTCTGGCCCATAGCTGGTAGAAGGCTAGCCAGATCTACAGTCAATAATTGTAGAATATGCAGAATATTAAGAGCAAAAGCCGTAACACCCATAATGGGAAACTTACCATCTCATCGTGTCGTTCCCAGTTTCGCCTTCGAGGTTGCAGGCGTCGATTTTGCTGGTCCCTTTCCAACACGTGATCGAAAAGGTCGCGGTTGTAAAATTATTAAAAGTTATTTATGTATATTTGTGTGCTTTGCAACTAAGGCAGTTCATTTGGAAATTGCATCGGACTTAAGTGCAGAGGCATTTATTATGTGTTTAAATCGGTTTGTCTCTCGCAGAGGAAAGCCAAGCGTTATATATTGTGATAACGGCCGAAACTTCGTGGGGGCAAATAACGAATTCAAAAGATTCTTAGAAATTTGTGGTGAATCCATCTCGTCATATGCTGCCGGTGAATTCATAGAATTTAAATTCTCACCCGCCTATTCTCCGCATTTTAACGGGCTTTGCGAATCCTGCGTTAAGTCTGCTAAACATCATCTGACTCGAATGATAGTAAATACTAATCTCACGTTTGAGGAATTATCGACGTTGTTTGCTCAAGTTGAGGCAATATTAAATTCCCGACCGTTAACTCCCCTATCCACCGATCCTACAGATCTTTATCCTTTGTGTCCCGGGCACTTTCTGATCGGTAAGCCACTCACTTCATTACCATCTCCGGATCTCACCGAAGTAAACCCAAATCGTCTTAGCCGATATGAGAAAATCGAGCAGATTCGTCAACAATTCTGGGAGAGATGGCGAGCAGAATACCTCAATGAGCTGCAGCAGCGATCAAAGTGGCGAACCAATAACGGACATCTTTGCGAAGGCGATATGGTGGTACTCAAGGAACCCAATCTACCACCACTAAAATGGCGCATGGGGCGTGTACAACGGCTTTATACCGGATCGGATGGCATCGCACGCGTAGCAGATGTCAACACGTCAAGGGGAGTCATCCGGCGTGCAATAACCAACCTCTGTCCCCTGCCTAACGAGCATGCTGATCCTACTCGAAATCCTACGAACTTCGAGGGGGGGAAGATGTCTACGCCCACCCTTACCTTGCTGGACGAGCGAGGGGTCAACGCGGGGAGCGGGACGAGGTCAACAATCATCTGACTACTACAACTTACACGGCATCAACCAAGCGCCGCTAAACATATATTTTAATAATTAAATAAATTCCATTTGTACTGTATACCTTGTGAAAGCTGATTATAATTATATTAAAAATCATCACGTCTATTTATTGAAATATATGTTTAGCGGCGCTTGGTTGATGCCGTGTAAGTTGTAGTAGTCAGATGATTGTTGACCTCGTCCCGCTCCCCGCGTTGACCCCTCGCTCGTCCAGCAAGGTAAGGGTGGGCGTAGACATCTTCCCCCCTCGAAGTTCGTAGGATTTCGAGTAGGATCAGCATGCTCGTTAGGCAGGGGACAGAGGTTGGTTATTGCACGCCGGATGACTCCCCTTGACGTGTTGACATCTGCTACGCGTGCGATGCCATCCGATCCGGTATAAAGCCGTTGTACACGCCCCATGCGCCATTTTAGTGGTGGTAGATTGGGTTCCTTGAGTACCACCATATCGCCTTCGCAAAGATGTCCGTTATTGGTTCGCCACTTTGATCGCTGCTGCAGCTCATTGAGGTATTCTGCTCGCCATCTCTCCAGAATTGTTGACGAATCTGCTCGATTTTCTCATATCGGCTAAGACGATTTGGGTTTACTTCGGTGAGATCCGGAGATGGTAATGAAGTGAGTAGCTTACCGATCAGAAAGTGCCCGGGACACAAAGGATAAAGATCTATAGGATCGGTGGATAGGGGAGTTAACGGTCGGGAATTTAATATTGCCTCAACTTGAGCAAACAACGTCGATAATTCCTCAAACGTGAGATTAGTATTTACTATCATTCGAGTCAGATGATGTTTAGCAGACTTAACGCAGGATTCGCAAAGCCCGTTAAAATGCGGAGAATAGGCGGGTGAGAATTTAAATTCTATGAATTCACCGGCAGCATATGACGAGATGGATTCACCACAAATTTCTAAGAATCTTTTGAATTCGTTATTTGCCCCCACGAAGTTTCGGCCGTTATCACAATATATAACGCTTGGCTTTCCTCTGCGAGAGACAAACCGGTTTAAACACATAATAAATGCCTCTGCACTTAAGTCCGATGCAATTTCCAAATGAACTGCCTTAGTTGCAAAGCACACAAATATACATAAATAACTTTTAATAATTTTACAACCGCGACCTTTTCGATCACGTGTTGGAAAGGGACCAGCAAAATCGACGCCTGCAACCTCGAAGGCGAAATGCAATTTTATAGACAGGACTAATTGCTAATATGATTTTAAATCAAATCATCTTAAAAAGCCTGAAGTCATTAATAATCATAAACCGCTTCATGATCATGAATTTGTAACAGCGCCAGTCATTCCTATTCACATCTTCATTTTGTAACAAGCAAATTAGAATCGCTTAAAGTGAATTGACAGACTTCTCTAATTTAAAATCCCATAGTATATGTCAGAATTCAGAAGTCAGAATGATGACCCCTTAAGTATATAATGACATTAGCGTGTTAATATATTTATGAAATTTTAATATATGTTTATAAGAACTACGATACATTTAATTTTAAATCATCATTTAAACACGAGAAATAAAAATATATTTGCCGCTCCAACATACAGGCTTCAAAAAACTAGAGGTTCGTTCTTAGGGAAATGTGTAACTTTTTATAACACACTTCCAGAAAATATTACTGCTTTACCGTTTCATGAATTTAAAGCACATATTAAAAATACTCTAATAAAAAAAGGGTATTACAAGGTCAATGATTTCTTGAATGATTAAAATACTTCTTGGATGTAATTTTTACGATATTTAATTTCCTGAATGATTAAACATGCTTGGATGTAAATTTTGCGATATATAATTTTAATGATGCTATAATCTATACTAATATTATAAAGAAGTAAAGTTTGTGTGTTTGTAAATTGTAAGGGGTAATCTCGGGATCTACTGAACCGATTTTAAAAATTCTTTCATCAATAGAAAGCCACATTATTGCGGAGTGTCATCATCATCATCATCATCATCATCATCATCATCGATTTTAAAAATTCTTTCACCAATAGAAAGCCACATTATTGTTGAGTGTCATCATCATCATCATCATCATCATCAGCGGACAGCGCGCGATGGCTTCGGGTTTAATTCAGTTCGCTTTCGTGCTCGCTTCGGGGATTATTAATATTATGCCCAACGAAGTGGGCGCGAGTCAGCTAGTAAATAATATTATTGTTTTGTACCGGACATATACATATCAGATTTGTTTTTTTTTTTATACCACGATTGTGGCAAACAGGCCTACGGCCCGCCTGATGGTAAGCGGTTACCGTAGTAATGTTTAATGCGATATGACTCTTGTGACGGAAATATATATTTTTTAGTTGTTTTAACTTGTATCGGAGGTTGGGTTCAGACTGTGTATCTGAAGCCGGCTTCCAACTGACGAAAAAAAAATTGCCCTTGCTGGTTTTCTTGCTGGTTCTTTCCAGTACAAGGTCTCCCGCCGTAGACTTGTGAACCAATGGCGTAGCGTCGTTGAAATTCAAAAGTGATTGTAAAATCCCATTTGAAGAATAAAGGAGATAATTTTTTCTTGTATGGAGAATAGGCCCACTACAAAATGTAAAGTTTATTAATGAGACATACGTTAAATAATTTCTTATTAACCCTAGATATTATAAGGAACATTAGCTTGTTTTTATCTAACGGGAATATTGAGAAATCAATTAAAACATGAAGATTAAATAACCTAATAATTCTTAGTAGTTAGTAGCTTTATTTTGATTTGTATTCAAATTGTTTTTACGTAAATGCTATTTAACACTTTTTTATTCTTGAAAAATACAATCTTATTTGGCCACTACCAAACGCCCGAAATCGTATTATTTTTTCGCATTCTAAATACTGGATACGGGAAAGAAAACGAAATCAAGCCGTTGGAAACGTAAACACAGAATTCGGTTGAAAACAAACCGACGTCAATTGGATGTCAGTGTAGGTACCATTCTGTCGCTGTCAAAAATGATGACGCGTTCTGTTTCACGACGATACTGGACTGACGAAATAATAGTTAATATAATCTAAAATAGTATTAAAATAATTATTGAGATTTCAATACTTTTAAATAAAATAAAAAAGAAATAACACACTATCCTTTATCTATCATTATGTTTATATATTATTTGTATATATATATATATATTAAATCATCTTTCATTTTGATTTAAAAAACGTTAGTTCCTTTACCTCAAATGTCAAAAGTCATTACTTAGTTTAATTAATTGATTTTATTATTCCCGTTTCATTTTTACTCATAATATCGTGCAATTGCTTTTAATAGTAAATTGATATGTTAGAGTTCAGTAATATCAATAAACGTTGCCGTTTTCTAGTGGACCTAAAAAAATTATCTCCTTTATGATTTGATTTGATTTGATAAGCGGATGGATAAGCAAAGATTGCATGTTGCTGAAATGCGTATGTTATGATGGATGTGTGGAGTGATACGAAAGAATAGTGTGAGGAATGAATAGATCAGGGGAAATTAGAAAGAAACCCCTTTTGTTGAAAAATTGAGGGAAAGGAGACTTTTCTGGTATGGTCATGTATTGAGGAGAGATGATAGACATGAAAGTGGAAGGAAGATCAAAGAAAGGATGGATGGACGGTGTAAATGTTGATATGTTGAAGAAGGGAGCGAGTGCCCAAATGGTAAGTGATAGAGGAGAGTGGATGAAGAAGACATATTGTGCCGACCTCAAATAAAATTTGGAGCAAGGCACGAAAAAGAAGAAGTATAAATCTACTCCAATTTATAATTTTCTTCAGTGAGATATTTCTCCTCGGATTATAGATTATTACCACTCATTTTTGGTGATAAAGACCAGGACTAAAGCAATAGAAAGATATGATCTGATTTGCCTTTATAAGATCTTACATGCATTGATTGACTCTCCCGCTCTTTTGTCATCAATAAATATATTAACTCAACGCAGAACGCGATTCACAAACCTTGCTGTTTGGGTATACCAAAATAATACATCATATTACAACCCTTTTGTAAGAATGTGCCAAACTTATAATGAGTTAGATAAGAACAACGGCGACAAAGACATATTCACGGGAAGGTTCGCCCAGTTCAAAAGGATGGTCAGTGACCTTTTGAAAGTCAAACGTTTTTAGCACCGTGGTATCCACGAATTTAATTAGATTTAGTTTTAGGTAAACTAAGTTTATGTAACCAGGTATTCATTTATCTGTTACATTTATAGCTAAGCTGTTTACATTTATATTGGGTTACAATCTAGTGTAGTTATTATGTTATATAGAGTTAAGTGATGATTGTAATCTGTTAATGTAACTATAATAAATAAATAAATAGACTATAGAAATACTGTAAGCGACATTGAAACGTTAATTATGGCGGATATAGTTCATTTTATATCGCAGCTAGTGTAAATAGAAGATTAGAAGTTGATACTGACACTGATTTCAGTAATGCTTTTGATAAGGTGGACGATTGTATTTTGCTAAGCGGTATTAGTAGGGTTTGAAGGTGGAGGAAATGATTTTCTTCTTATCTACATACTCGTAATAGACCTCAGAGTGTTGTTGTCAATGGATTCGAATTACAAATATACTAGTAATACTCTGGCGTACCCCAGGGTTCACATATAGGTCAGCTATTATACTTAATTATATCTGTAAATAACATTATAACAATAGATTCTAAAGGCATTCTCAAGTTGTACGAAAATTGACTACAAAATCTAATCTGTTGCATTGTCGATTCACATCTTGTAAAAGTTGACTTGAACAGTATAAGAGTATGGTGTGGTCCTAATCAAATATGACCCTTAAAGTAAATAAAAATTCCTTTAGAAAGCTTTTGGTACTACATAATAAGGACATCAAATATAATAGACTGTTAATATAATTTCATTTCGCATCTAGATAGAATTACATCATCGATTACAACTACAGCTAAAATGCTAGACTTCTTGAAAAGGAATGCATAAGGATATAAGTTGACTATAACGAAAAATATCCTTTAAAATACCCTCGAGCGTAGCCATCTTGAGTGTAGTATGAAACCCTTTCTATGCGACACATTCGCAACGAGTCGGAAATATTCAACGAAGTTTTGTCAGACACATTGCTTACTGCTCTAACAATTTTTCACATTTCTCCAGACTCGATACCCTCTGTGACACTGTACATTCTGCACATAACTATTAAACTGTCCATTGAGAACATATATACTTGAACCCATAGATACGTTTAACCTGGCCATAAATTCTATTAAAATTTAAAAATTTACAAAATAATACATTTGAATTTAGAATCTGTCATTCTTTTATGAATCCTTTTTATGTTTTACATTTTCGCGCTATTTGATTGTCAAATATTTTTGTGATATTAAAATGGCTACTATTGTAAGGTGATAAAGATCAAATTGCTGTGATTGCATTATACATGGTAGGTATGAAGTCAAATACAATTTTGAAACTCTCCATGAGCTTGGTATTATTTGAAGGCTTGTGTATTGGGTTATTGATAGGTTTAATGAAACCTTTCTGTGAGGAATATTATTTGAAGAAATCGTGTCAGTAAACAAAAAACCCATCACGAATTTTAAAAGAGTTTCTTACGACTTGTAACCAATAAGAAATGCACTGGTCATTGCTTTAGTGATAATTTTAAAAAAGAATATAGGTACGCAAAAGGAGATCGCAGGAAAATTTTGTTTATGGATGAGATAATATTATATGTAAGCTCAATAATATTTTTGAAAAGCAAAGCGTGTTTACGCTCAAAGCTCTAAAAAAGCTTTTCGATCAGTCAACAAATTACAATGTAGATATTATCAGACTTTAGTGATGTTTTGTCATTTACCATTCCAGTTAAATGATTTATCATGGAGGTGTGATTCAGTATTCTTTTTGGGAAAAATTACCTACCAAAACATTAACAGAAGTATATCAAGGTACTATTATTGAAAAGTTGCAATTGCTATTGTGTATGGAGTATTTAAAGAATTTGATTTATTTTATAGCAACGATTTCCGTATCCATTTAATAACCAAGAGAGAGATTAACGAAATTTTTACACACACGTTAATAGACATTAAACTAATTAATAACATAATTTTGAAGAAAAATTGTTCTCATAAAGTTATAGTTTCTCATGGACTAAAATATAACGTTACCAAAACCGAGATGATGGTGTTTAGGTCGGGTCGAGGTCCTGAAAAGGTGCCTGAGGTACGTCTGGGCAGTACGACCATTAAAATGGTCAAGCATTTTAAATATCTTGGTCACATATTGAACGAGTCATCTAAGGATGATGCTGACATGGAGCGGGAGCGGAGGGCTCTCGCCGTCAGAGGTAATATGATCGCAAGCCGTTTTTCTAACTGCAGCTCCGACGTGAAGAATACCCTGTTTAAGGCATATTGCTTAGGTATGTATACTTGCCAGTTTTGGTACAACTTCACTAGGAAATCCTTCAGTACCATAAGGGTCCAGTACAATAATGTGTATAGGGCCCTCATGAAGTTGCCAAGGCACTGCAGTGCATCGACCATGCTCTCTGAGGCGGGAGTCCCTGATTTCTTTGCCATAAGACGGACGAGGATAGCAGCCTTCTGGAGTACAGTGTGTCGCTCGAACAACACCATACTGAGGGCTGTTTCTGACTATCTGACCAATCCCATCTACAGCTATTGGATTTCTATCCATATGGAGGCAAATAGAAAGTAGGTGATAACTTTTGTATTTGTATTGTATTTTTATTGTTTTTTGTATTGTATTGTTTTTTAATTTAATTTAATTATATAATTTGTATTTTATATGAGATGGGTCTATGTGTGCCTGAAGTAAACGGATTTTATTTTATTTTTTATTTATTTTATAATAGTTAATAATGTACAAAATTCTGACGTAAAATAATATATAAATAGCAGGTACTTTTTAAGATTATTTTTAGATTAAAATATCCTGATTAGGACATATATATTTAATTGCAACCAAAACTTGCACTTTAAGGTTAAAAAATAAAGCTTAGATATATATTTTCTATGGCGTTTAAATTTTAAAGTTGTAAAGTTTTAAATATTGTGATATTAAAAAGAGATGAAAAAATTGACTATTAGAATTACTTGCCTGTTCTTCTCGAGAAGGCTCTCCCAATTTACAAAAAGGTGTAAAGTCATTTTATTGACTTATTCGTTTTATGTAAATTTAAGTTTATGTTTGTTTGACATCAGTAAGTTTATTTTGATAAAGAATATAAAGATTATTTTAATTTTTAATTGTTATTATGAGTTTCATTTATATTGTGTTGATTGTATATCGAATTCAAAATTACTCAAATATTCATAATTTTAAATGATTAAAAAGTTATAAAGCTATAAAAAACAAGTGTAAAACACACAATTTCATAGTACCACCTATTACCACAATATTCTATAAAAGACTTAACGCCGAGTCATAAAGCTCGAAACGAAGGATTTGGACTTCATCAGAGCTGGAGGATTGACATCCGTTTAGTCCCGATCTTAATCTACTGGATTATGATTTATAAACAGTTTTAGAGACTACGAATATAAGATTAATGCCATGATAATTTGAAGTCCCTAATACAACCCATAAGATAGGTACTGAAGAAGTTTGTCAATTAAAGAGTGCGTATTTTTATTGAAAACTGGCATTAATATTTCAATGTATTTATTGCAACCAATGGAGATAATTTTAAATAAGCTTTATATGTTTTTACTATTTATATAATTTATTTAATAACAGACATTAAAGTAATAAATGTTATATGGAATAATAAAACAAAATATTTGTAATTTTAACAATATTAAAGGCAAGGCCAAGATTTTAATCGATACGCAAATGACAGCACGGAAGCGAAGAAATGCTGACAAGCAAAACATCCCTATGATGTCATTGCATGAAAGACAATCCATGGAAAAACAATACACGAAAGAATCTATCTAATCTCAACTTGCATCTGACATCGTGTATGGTGTGCAAGGAAGTTAAATTCAACACACAGAAGACAAATCGCAACTATGAAGGATTTATTAGTAGAGTACCTCAGTTTTATTGATTACTAGCGGACCCGACAAACTTCGTCCTGTCAAGAAGATTTATAAGTGGCAGTTTTTTTTATTCCTACTTATTTTATAGTCAGGGTAAAAAAAATCTGTACCGAACTGTCACCCTGGTGGTAGGGCGTTGTGAATAAAAAATAATTCATTGCAAAAAAAGGTACAAATGAACTATTAGATTTCGTGATTATTCAAGTTAGGAACGTGATTAAATCCTCCAAAGATGTATTTTGTGCACTTACACATTGTTTTGATAGATATGAATGAGTTTCATACTTTATATAGCGTTAATAAAGCGCAAATTGACTCTTTGATGTTAGGAACACACCTATATTGCTTAGACAACAGTGAGTGCTTACAATAAGAACTTCAATACAATAACAATAAAGCTCAATTTACTGTACGTTTTAGTTAGAAAACAATTGTATGGGGAAAAATGGTTGTTTTTAGGGGTTTTTCGATAGTTATTCGAATTTTTAAAACCCGTAAAACCATCCTTGAACTTCAACGACCATTTTAAAAAAAGAATTTGCCAAATTGGGCCAGGCGTTGTTGAGTTATGCGCTTACCAACACATATTGCGATTCATTTTTATATATAAGATTTTGGGATTTTATTGGATGTAAAACTTCCAACCAGAGTGTAGTCTGCCATCAAAAGTAGTAAAAGAATTTGCGCAAATCGGAATAAAACAATGATTTCATTTTTTCCTATACCTTACTTGATAATTATCCTTTCTACTTATAATTTTATCAACATTTATAATTTTACACTCATCTTATATAATATATAAAATATCAATAAGCATTTAAAATCAATAAAAAGTATTTATATAGTACTCCCAACATTTTTGTTTCGTGCATACGAATTAATTTTCAAAGAAAATAGAAATCCTTTCATTTTTTATGACAATGTTTCTACTTTGTCGTTTTTAACATAACATCATGTTCAGTGTTGGTAAAATCATTAATATTTTTTAAGACCATAATAAGTATTTTATTAGTAGTTGAACGTGCCCAGAGAAGTTTAATTAAAGTGATGTACTTTAAGAAATTGCGATTTTCCACTCAGCTTCTATATGAGATAAGCAAGCTTTTATCTGTTAGGAAATTGTACATCACTCATACTGTAATAAAAAAACAAAGAGTTACCATATGATTCTAGGGCTTTGAATAAACGAAGAAAACGTTCTTGCTAACATTCCCAGAACCTATTCTGTATTTGCTAGAAGACAATTTAATGCTCGTTCAGCAGTCTTATACAATAATCTTAACAAAGATCTAGATATATATGGCAAAGTTCATAAAGAGTGCAGGAAAATAGTACAGAAGTGGATAGAATCTAAAGACTACCTAGAGGTCGAGAGATTGTTAGTCTAGACAAGCTATTGATCATTATTATTAACAAATGTGTTATTATTATGTTTGGTTATGTGCGACGTTTATTTTTAATTTAATTTTACGTTGTGAAATATATCATTAAGATTGTAATTATGAAGAGAGGAGTCTCCTAACACAGGTCCATAAAACTTAAAAGGAGGCTCCTGCCACATTTGTAGCTAATTCTAAGAATTTAAAGTAAATAAACTTTTTTGTATTTTTGTATTTTGTATAATTCATATTTATAATTGCTCAAATTCCAATGTCTGTGTTTAATCGAAAAAACTTGACCAAAAATAACTTTTGCCGTCTGAGTTGTCTTTCTTGATCATATCAGCCGCTTTCTCAGCGATCATAATCGTTGGAGCGTTCGTATTGCCTCTAGTAATATTTGGCATAATGCTGGCGTCCACAACTCGTAGTCCCTTAATTCCATTCACACGAAGCCTGTTATCTACCACTGATCCCATGGCGCATGATCCAGATATATGATAAAGGGTGCTGTACACACATTTCATATAACACTGCCAGTATTCGATACTTCCTAGACCTAAGTGTTCACATTTAGGCAATGCTACAAGTTCAGCGCCAATATTTCTAAAGTACGTCGAGTTCACTATTCTTGTGAAATCTTGTAAAAATATCGCTTCCAGTTCTGCGTTTGACTCAATGTGTTGCAGAGGCTTGAGATTTATAACCGGGTGGTCTCCAGGATCAGTACTCCGTAGCAAAATCTCCCCAAGGCCGTCTGCTTCAAATGAGATATGAGCAAAGGCCATTACCCTATACCCACGGAATTTATTGTAAAATTGTTGGCAGATATCAGGGTGTATAGAGAACGAAAGACATGTCACCATTGCTGAGTCTGCATCTAGAGTTTGAGTTTGAACTTGGTAATCAGGATAATCTTGGTCTTCGTCGAACGCCACGAACCCATTTACAGTTGGTATTGGATATTCTGTAGGAATAATAGGCGGTGCAGTTTTGTTTAATTTTTCCAGTCTTATGAAACCTATCACTGGGTAATGATCTTGTACGTTTTGCCCTACAGGAAGATTCGCTTTTACCTCGACACCAAGACTTTGCAGATGATCTTCAGGCCCTATACCTGACAGCATCAGCAACTGTGGAGAGTTAATCGCTCCTGCAGAAACTATTACTTCTCGACTACATTTGAAAGACATTTTTCTGTTTTCGCTGTCATAGACTTCAACGCCATCTGTGGTGTTATCTTTATTAATGTTTATTTTAGTGACCATCGTATTTTTGAGGAGAAAAATATTTGTTCGCTCTTTGATTGGTGTTAAAAAGGCATTAGCTGTACTCTGTCGGATGCCATCGCCTATCGTCACCTGGCCTTGAGAGAAACCAAGAGTGTTGTAAGCATTGTAATCTTCAAGAACATTAAATCCTATCTCTTCAAATGCGTCTAGATATTCAAATGTTTCAGCGAAATCTAGTTTAGTTACTCCCAAATATCCCTCAGTGCCATGAAATTTCCCTGTAGGAGAATTAATAATGCTTTGTGTTATCATCCGTTCACTTTTCATGAAATATTGCAGAACGTTTCCGAAGCTCCAGGATTCGTCTTCTGTTACGTCAGCCCATGTGTTGTAATCTTGCGGAGAGCCTCTTACGTAATAGAAGTAGTTAAGGCTGCTTGTCCCACCCAGCATTTTTCCTCGAGTCAAAGATATTCTGTGATTTTCGTGACACTGGTATAAACAAGGGTTTTCAGATGTCGTGTGATTCCAGTCCACTCTCGTTTTCGCCGGGTAGATAAATAAACCAGGCAGCTGGAATATAAAATAAACATTCCTTTATTAAATTTAAATTATATATTACTATGTGTTGTAAATAAATAAACTTATAGTTTTTATTACTTATTTTACATTATAATAAAGTTTATATTTTGATTTTGGGAAAGGTCTTAGGTTGTTTCAATAGAGGTGATTTTTTACTAACAGTAGCCAATACCGTGAGAATGTACGAAAATCTGAGCAGCACCAGTACTTTTGTATATACCAAGAAAATTTAAATTTTATGACATTTCCATAGATAACTAGATATTGTAAGTTACTAGTTGGTACCCGTGACTTCGTCTGCGCAGGATTAGTATTTCGAGTAGCTTATATTAGCGTGGCGTAAATCTTTGTATTTTTTTTTTATAAAACACATAGAAATCTCACATGCACAAACACCCAGACCGGAACAAATTTTTGTAGGTCATACAAAATATCTGTCCCGTTCGGGAATTGAACCCGCGACCCGTTGCGTAGAAGCCGATTATTCGACCACTGCGCTAAACGTGTCTACGCTAATTGTAGCCTATGTGTTATTCTGATGTAGATTTATTAAAGTTTTACTAAAGTCCGTTCAGTAGATATATATATACATCGACGTTTTATTTTAGCTGAAGTTAATAGGACTTAATTTGAGCGTCATTGTACCGGAAGTGAATGAACACCGGGACGTCACATGATTGAAAATGAGTATAGTCAAATGAGTGACTGAACGCGTGCGGAATCGTGTTGACAAGTTACACGAGCATCGGGCATCACTTCATGGGCCTGAGACCGACGCCATGGATCCGAAAGAAAACCACATACTGCCGCCGTCATGGTACGGTCGGCCAAGAAAGTGGTCTACCATCCTAAGGTTGAAAATCATTCGCGCGCTATAAAGTAACAGAGTTGATTTTCCCGTGCAAAAATATTCTGACAAAATTGACAGATTAATAGCTGTCAGATTATTTTAGGTTTTAATACTGTTGGTTGGAATTTATCGTTTAATGCGTTGATAATAAAGGTCAAACTCAAATGTCAGCAAAAAAAATGTCATCACTCTGCATAATCTTAAAAAGGTAATAAGTACAGGAGTTCTACCTTATCGCTATTTTACTCACATATGAAATTTTGTCAAAACTGGTAGACCACTTTCTTGGCCGACCGTACATACGAGTATTAAATACGTCTTCATAATAGTGTTGAAGACTATATAAAAACAGGAAAGAACAGGAATACAAAAAAAAATATAATTTATCTACACCTATTGGAAAATTAATAGGAATATATCAGATTTTCAATTTATAAACTAAAATTCATCATATTACAATTTTTTCTGTGAAATAAATAGACTTAGTCAAATTGAAATTGAATCAAATAAAATTTCAAACGTTATCGGAGGTTTGTCTTCATGTTTTATTCTGTTTATTTTAATATTCATTTATTAAGTAAAACCTTATTATAAGTACTGGTATTATTTTCAAATTTTTAGAAATTTCACAACACTTTTTATAAATTCCAATTTACACAAAAAAAGAAAACAAAGCAAAAAATTTGAGGGCGATTTTAATCCTTAAGTCTTCCGAATAGAAACCTAGCGAAAATCCGGTAAGGGAGTAGGTATTGTAAAGATAAATTTTTGTTTTGTTGAATGAATCGTGTTTGATATGAGTTGCGAGAAGAGGCAAAATAGTGGAAGCACTGATGCATCGTAAAGGACTTCAACACCTATATGCCTTTTTTTCGAGGGGAAAAGCCTGTAATCGTACCTTACCCGTCCTTTGGATAAGACTCTCCTAGCAAGTACCACGCATACCCAATTAGAGGTGTTCTCATGATCACAACACAATATCATTATCTATGCCTGTTTCAAAGATTCCAGGAGTTGTTTGTGACTCTTCAATACTACGCTCTGTGTCTAAGGATCTGTGAAATGAAAGAGATTTGGTCTCATTATATAAAACAAAATATAGACCTTACATCAGCTTCAAATGGTGGATCTCCACCCGCCTCTATCAGAAGGACTTTTGCACGAGGGTCCTCCGACAACCGGTTTGCGACCACAGCGCCGGCCGTGCCTGCCCCGACCACAATGTAATCGAAGGTAGCTCCATCTGTAAAGAATTTGGTAAATCAGTAAATTTGACATCTTTTTTTTGCCTCTGAAGAGGTTGAGAATCCTCATGGATACCACCACAATAAAGCGCGCCAGTGATTATGTCGGACTCCAGAGGGATCGAAGCGGCTCGACCAGAGAAGAATGACCTACCTACTAAACTTTTTTTTTTAAAATAGCTTTAAAATAGCTTGTCTTTATTTTATACTAGCGGACCCGACAGACTTCGTCCTGTCAAAAAGATTTGTAAAGTGGCAGTTTTTTGTTCCTACTTGAAATGACATATGATGACATAAAATTTGTTTGACAGAACTAACGTCACTTTTTTGTCTTGCCAAAGGTTCAAATTGGCTTTTAAGTATTAATACAAATTGTTTGTATAAAAATGTTGACTTTACACTTTTTCAAATTTTATTTTTTTATTTTCTCTACGTACAAACCTTCTCTGGACTTCTACGAATGATTCAAGACCAAAATTAGCCAAATCGGTAAAGGCATTGTTGAGTTATGCGCTTACCAACACATTTTGCAATTCATTTTTATATATAAGAAGATTTACAACGACACATATGATTTGTACATGTCTGTCTGACATTCCAAACACAAGCAAAGATATTTGTTTAAGTTTGAATAGCACAGTTATCTGTGCCCGCGTTTCATCTCTGGGTCACGGGTGAATCTGTGTTCTTGTCGTCAGGCAATCACACACCGAGCCTGGATCCTGCTTACTGCTGCACACTCGTTCATTACCAGCGGATATTTTGTCTCTTCTGTGTAATATGTATACTTCATGTAATATGTATGAATGTTTGTGTTATGACAAATATAATAAGTTTGAAGTAGAATAAAAAATAAATAAAAATAAAATAAAGATTTGTTACACTTACACCAATTAGCCTAGCCCAAACTAAGCTCTGTAAGGCTTGTGCTATGGGATCTAGGGTAACGGATAGACATACATATATTATACATATATAAATAATTTTTATTGAAATATATATCAACAACCATGACTAAGGTACAAATGCTCGCATTCATCACACAAACATCTGCCCCCACCGGGACTCGAACCCGGGACCTCAGAGATGGCGACACCTTGAAACCGGTGTACTATCCACTCGACTATGGAGGTCGTCAAAGAATAAGTTTGAAGTAGAATAAGTTTGAAGAAATATGTTTGAAGAACTGCCTACCCGCATGGGAAAGAACTAACCAGAAACACTGGCTCCGGGAATCGGACTTCAAATATCCCGGTCTACTGCCGCTAGTTTGAACTACGAAATCGACTATCAAGGTCCTTATAACCCACACTATTCATAGAGCCATGTTTGGTAACTACATTATTTATAACTAGCTTTTGCCCGCGACTTTGTTCGCGTGGACTTCAGGTTCGTCCCGTCTAGTCTAGTAATAAGTAAGAAATACGGTAACTAAGCACTGCAGAGCCCTAATCATAGGCCTATAGGTAGCTACTGCAGTATGTTCCTATAAACAGACACAACAGACAATTTGCAATGTAAGCGCAAAAAATGTGTTTTTTTTTACGACCTCACATTAGAAACCTCAAAAATTGTAGCCTATGTGTTATTCTGATGTATAAGCTATATTGTGGTAAAGTTTCATTCAAATCCCTTCAGTAGTTTTTACGTGAAAGAGTAACAAACATCCATACATCCATACTTACAAACTTTCGCCTTTATAATAGTAGTAGGATATTGTATTATTTTTATATGTGTATGTAAATATACATACGACTGTAATCGTATTAGGTTTGATTGTATCTTATATTACGAGTATATTGTATTTTTATATTATATTGTTATAATTATTAACATTGAAAAGAGGAGATAAAAAATAGACCTTCAGAGTTTCTTGCCTGTTCTACTCGAGAAGGCTCTCCCAATTTCCGAACAGGTGTCGAGTCAATATTATTTTTTTTTCCTTATTCATACGTACGGACAAGGTTTTTGTTTTTTTCAAGCTTTTTTTTTGTTTTGTTTGTTGACGTCAATAAGTGCCTGTAAAGGTCTATGTTGAATAAAGATTATTTTGATTTTGATTTGAAATGTTAGACTTTATTCGGACTATTTAGTAGATGGTTTATGTAGAATTTGCTCAAAATCGGTCGAACGGTTCTTCATTTATCAATTTTTTTTCAAATTTTTATTTATTTTTCGATTAAAAATCCAAGCTTAGCAAACCCTTTCATTTGATATCCATATTGTAGGGGTGCATTATAAATAATTGGTCCGCTATCTTGGGAAAGTCCACCATATTGGATTAAGATCGACGTCACATTATCAACTGTCATAATTAAACTGTTAAATTATTTGTTGCTTGTAATATTTCCGAGCCCTGCAATATCCAAACCTTTTAGACGATACGTTTAGCGCAGTGGTCCAGTAATCGGCTTTTACTCAACGGGTCGCGGGTTCAATTCCCGCATGGGACGGATATTCTGTTTGACCTACAAAGATTTATTCCGTTCCAGGTGTTTGTGCATGTCAGATTTTTCGTCGGCCGGCCAACATACAGACGGACAGATACGACGAATCCATAAGGGTTCCGTTTATTGCCATTTGGCTACGGAACACTTTATACGTTACAGCGAATTACAAAGTTTGTCATATTTTTTTTTTTATTGCCACAGTTGACAAACAAGCAGGCTGCCCACCTGATGGTAAGTGGTAACAGTCGCCTATAGTACATGTGGTTCCCACGAGATTCGCAGCAAATCTGCAAACCTCATAAGAACCACAGTGTACGTTGCCAACTTGTGACATAAGATGTAAAGTCACAGTGCCCAGTAATTTCACTGCCTATTCCCACCCCTTCACGCCGGAACACAGCAAAGCGAACCCTGCTGTTTGGCGGCGGAAATAGGTAAGACGGAGGTACCCATGCAGACGACCCTGGTACAGAGTCTACCTCCTAGGCCCCATATTTACATCCGTAGGTAACGCAGTTAATCGTTATAACAAAATACATTGATCAGGAATTACGACAATTTAGACAAAACAAACTAATCATTCAGAAAAGATCATGGTACTAGGGATATTTAATGTGTGCAGTTACTAGCTGCATGCAGGTAGCAGTTGACAATTCCACATACAACTGGAATTACTACCTATTCAGTTTATACAGGTGAAATTATGACAACACATTTATGTATATTTGTGTACATACAGTGCAACCTCGATATAACAAAACGGAGGGGCCAAGAAAATATTCGTTATGTCATGTTATTCGTTGAATTGAGGTTTTTGTTATGTTGAGGTAGGGTTGATCTAACATTCGTTATAAAGATATAAAAAAATTAAAGAAAAAAACCTTTTTAAAAACAAGCTTTTATTATTTGTTTATAAAGTGAACTAAAAAGTTAAAAATAAATTAACTCTAAAAAGAAATATAACACTTTGTAACTTGATTGTAACCTTTAACGACAAATAAGCGTCTTCGTCTAGGACAAAATAATTCCTTATTGTACAAATTTGTTTAATTTTAACACTAAAACTTTTCACCATACATATTTTCAATATACCCATATTGTAGGAGTGTATTATTCAATCTCGTCCCCCCTCTTTATCATAGTCCCCATTTATAAATAAAGCGTGTTACATTTAATACAACACAACATTTTCCTCAAGCTATCACAATTTATTTTTAACTTTTTAGTTCATTTTATTTTTAACTTTTTAGTTCACTTTATAAACAAATAATAAAAGCTTGTTTTTAAAAAGGTTATTTTTCTTTAATTTTATTTTTAACTTCTTAGTACCTCTATTTTTAATTCGAGATTTTTTTTCGAGTTATGCTGAGCAAGCCCTTTCATTTGATACCCATATTGTAGGAACGAATAAAAGAAAATTATCCGCCATTTTTGGTGTTCCGCCGTATTGGATTAAGAGTGACGTACCTTTATTTTTTTCTAGTTATTCTTGGCAAGCCCTTTTATTTGATACCCATATTGTAGGAGTGCATTAAAAATAATTGGTCCGCCATATTGGATACGCCGCCATGTTGGATTTAGAATGACGTCACACAGTTAATCATGCATTGTCATCCGAACTAAACTTGTACACCAAATTTCAGCTCAATCGGAAACCGGGAAGTGGATCAAATTTAAGTTGCAAGATTTGAATACAGAACGACAGACAACGGGACAGGTGAAACTAAATAAAAGCTTGTAAAAACAGTTTTATTCACGTCAACATTACGTACTTATCTTGATATAGCGAACAACTTTGATTAATAAATGATGTCAAATTTTTTCGTCATAGGATCTTTGTCAACATAATTAATGATGTTTAGATTTTCTGCGACCGATAAGGTACACCTTTACATTTCTGAGCTATTTTAACACAAATCTTTACCATTTGTGGCGAACAGAAATGTTTAACACTTTTTTTTAAGGATAGGGCAGCAAACGGATCACCTGATGGCAAGCGATAACCGTTGCCCATGGACACCCGCAACACCAGAGGAGTCACAGATGCGCTGCCGGCCTTTTAAATGGGAATTATGCTCTTTTTTTGAAGGTTTCGATATCGCATCGGTTCGAAAGTACTGCAGGCCACAATTCATTCCACAGTTTAATAGTGCGTGGCAGAAAATTCCTTGAAAAACGCACTGTGGTAGCACATTACTTGCCATCAAACAACAATGACTGTTTTACGAACAAAAGCGTGTCGAAACATGTCGCGACATGAATCACATACCTACTATAAGATTAAGAGTTATAAATATTGATGTGAACTTTGTATAAAGGTTTTGGGTTGACAAAATTCGATAATTAGAAGTATGTATACTTTTTCTTGATAGTTGAAAATTCTATATAATGAGGTCGTTCGCAAAAAATGTTCGCGATGTAAAGCTATATTTTATGTTGACCCTTATGGATAATTCAAGGGGATTACGAAGAAATTGTTATATCGAGGAAGTCGTTATATCGAGGTTGGTTTTTGCACTGCATTTCGATAACGACAGACGAGAATCGAATATCATCTTTGTCCCGATCCTCATCCTACTTTAAGACGTGTTATTAAAATCGAACTTAGTTTTAGGGAATATTTGTAATATATAAACAACGCGCTGGACCTCTTTCTTTTCCCCCTGAGGGAAATGCATTACATTGCATGCAATGTAATGCATTTCCACGGAAGGGGCGTGGTCCATCCCGGGTCGCCGTAGCAGTCGCGACTTCCTCGCGCCGCCGGCGACCCGCGGCGGCGCCGCAGCTGTGCTACCGAACCCAGCGCCGCCTTCTTCGAGCGGGATCAGCCATCTCCCGACCCCGCTAGGCGGCCTCCTTCTGGAGCATCACTGCTTCACAGAAGGAGGCCACAGCCCTCCAACCTCCCTCGTCCGCCAGCATTGCCGCAATCAATGCCGGCGGAGACAGAGCTCGCCCGATCTCTGCGACCAAGACTCGGCGCTCGGAGGCCCACGCGGGGCACTCCGCCAGCGTGTGCTGGGCCGAGTCGTTCGGAGAGCTTCGGAGCGCAGAGTGAGATATCGCAGTAGCACTTTCGTGTTTTGCTGACAACATACATGTAGGCATCATTACACACATACACAGACAATAGGGTACTTCCCTCTATATTAGAAAAGATCTAAAAACATATAACTATGATAGCTTATGCATTAAATAGTCGGAACCATCATGTTTAAGTACATAAAATAATAAAAATAATATAAAAATGAGTTTCAAAGTATTCACTTTTTTAATCTATACGTAAAACAAGAGCGAAACATAGGCCGCCATGTCATGACGTCATAAGGTACTGTAAACTTATGCGTGTCAATGTCATTATGAATCATAGTACGCATAAAGCCGCAAAACAATAAAAAAAGAAGTTTGTAGGTTGCTTTTTTAATGTAAGAGTACATTATAAATACGTAAGTTACATTGAAATCGCACGTGAATCACACTATGGAAAGCAGTTTTGTAAAAGGAGATAGTACGAATTTACCAAAAATAAATGCATTAATGGTCGAAAAATTCTTTGCTGCAAATCCCGACTTTTGTTCTGCCGAGTTACGGAGTATCAAAACATCGATGTCAGTATTACTCTTTTATTATTATTCCTTTATTACTTGTTTATATATAAAAGATAATAACTCATTATTAAATTATGAATATACATAGCATCAAACAGAGAGCTTTGTTTATTATTTACATGCCGTATTGACGTCATCGCTACAGAGTAACAACTCGTGCGGCGCCTTCGTCTAATTACGCGCGAAATTTGAAAATATTAAATTTTAATGCAATTTTCATAGTTCTTAACGAGTGTATAATTTTTTTATATTTTTTGTATATGATTTACTGACACGCAAGGATAAATTAAGATTCTTTTCAAAAACGAGATTAATTCCCTATTAACATTCTGGTCGGGACCATCTCCCAGATATAGATCTCCCAATGTTCAGACTCCATAAAACTAGCTGTTCGTTCTTGGGGAAATGTATATCTATGTTTAACAAGCTTCCGCAAAGTGTCATTGATTTGCCTTTATATAAATTTAAAATCCATATCAAAAATACACTCATGAGTAAAGGTTATTATAAAGTAAGTGACTATCTAAATGATCACAGTATTTGGGAATAGGGACACTATTCATAGAGCCATGTTTGGTAACAACATTCTTTATAATATTGTATTATTTTATATGTGTATGTAAACATACATACGACTGTAATCGTATTAGGTATGATTGTATCTTATACTATATTGTATTTTTATATTATATTATTATAATTATTAACATTGAAAAGAGGAGATAAAAAATAGACCTTCAGAGTTTCTTGCCTGTTCTTCTCGAGAAGGCTCTCCCAATTTCCGAACAGGTGTCGAGTCAATATATTTTTTCTTTTTTTTTTTCCTTATTCGTACGTACGGACAAGGTTTTTGTTTTTTTTTTTTTTATTATTTATGCTTTTGTTTTTGTTTTGTTTGTTGACGTCAATAAGTGCCTGTAAAGGTCTATGTTGAATAAATATTATTTTGATTTTGATTTTGATTTTGATAGCGTCTCGGCCAAAACTTCGTCGTCCGAGGAAGTTTTTAATCCCCGATCCCATCACCCGCGCGAACGAATCCCTCCCGGCGACCAACATCCGCGTCGCCCCTTGCATCTCATTCACACACCGCGACGACTCAGGCCACACTTCGTCATACATACACCCGATACCATAGCGTACGGGGTGAGTTCTCCTCCTCCACTACACGGCGATCTTGAGCGTCCGTTGATAGAAGCGCGCGAACCATGACTAAGGACAAATACTCGCATTCTTCACCCAAACGTCTGCCCCAAACGGGAGTCGAACCCGGGACCTCAGAGATAGCGACACTTTGAAAGCGGCGTACTAACCACTCAACTACCGAGGACATCTAATTGTAAGTCTAGTTATTACTCATTAATAAAAAAGAATTATTATAGAGAGAGCAATCAAATACATTTGAACTACTAGCGGACCCGACAGACTTCGTCCTGTCAAAAAGATTTGTACAGTGGCAGTTTTTTGTTCCTAATTATTTTATAGATAATGTCGCATAGCCAACCAAAAAAAGTCGCAAAAAAAGTCTAAATGACCTATTACATTTTGTGGCTATTCAATTTTGGAACGTGACATTAAATCCTCCAACGTATTGTAAATACGTACGCAACGTATATGTATTCTGTGCTCCAACGCACGCACGCACACTGTTTTGATAGATATGATTGAATTTCAACTATATGTAGCGTAATAAAGCGCAAATTGACTCTTTGATGTTAGGAACACACTTCATTGCTTAGACAACAGTGAGTGCTTGCAATATGAACTTTACACAATAACAATAAAGCTCAATTCGACTGTACGTTTTAGTTAGAAAAACGTTTGCATGGGAAAATAAAAGGACTGTTTTTAGGATATTTCCGATAATTTTTCGAATTTTCCTCATTGTAAAAACCCTCCTTGAACTTCAACGAACATTAACAAAAAAGAATTGGCCAAATTGGTCCCGGCGTTGTTGAGTTATGAGCTTACCAACACATTTTGCGATTCATTTTTATATATAAGAAATGCATAGATAATGGATGATATTATGTTTGTTGTGATACGGTCAAGGTGGAACTGATGTAACTATTTTTAAATTATTTTATAAATTACTAGCGATGCGCCCCGGCTTCGCACGGGAGCAATGCTGATACTAAGTACACAACAGAAAAACTGTGTACATTGTATATAATAAACTAGCTTTCTGCCCGCGGCTTCACCCTATGTCTACATCGTCTATAGAGAGTTAAGGGTCATAGCTTTTGCCCACGGCTACATATGCGCGGAAGTCGGTTTATGGCGCGAAGGTATTATCGCGCTTCCCGTGGGACTATCCGTTTTTCCGATAGATAAAAAATACCGCAAAATCTTGCTCAAGAATCACTCTATCTATTGACGAAAACCGCATGAAAATCTGTGCAGTAGTTTTTGAGCGATGCCTTTATTGCGCCTCCCGTGGGATTTATCGGTTTTTCCGGGATACATCATAGCCTACAACCTTCTTCAAGAATCACTGTCTATTGATGAAAACTGTAGGAAAATCCGATCAGTCGTAACAGCTTAGGCTGTTACAAGCTTTTGTGAAACTATGAACTGAATAAATGATTTTGAATTGAATTGAATTGAATTGAATAAGAGTAGTTAGAATGCTACAATTTGTAAGCCTCGTTTAGTGCTGGGTATACTACTATACGGCGGCCATTTTATCATTGTGGAGGTGACCTAGAGACTGGAAAAGCAATACTACAAATCACCTCAGAACAGCTCAGCGACTACGGCCGAGTCGTAGCGTCTGCAGACGATATATGTGGACCTAACCGTAGGCGTCTACGGACCGAAACAATAGTGATAACGACTTAAATAAATGATTAAGCGAGCATTTATACCTTATTCAAGGATGTATATAAAACTATTTATATATGTATGTCTACATGTCATCATAAATTGTAACCTCAATTATTGGGGTTATAGGATTCTTTAATAGAAAAAGAGATTTTCTTTTGCACTAAAACGTTTCCACTTTATTCAATGAATAATGTATCATAGATGAGAACAAATCATAGAATATATAAAGTAGATGCTAATTAATACAGATTATATAGATAAGTGTGGTTAATCAATAAACAAATAAAATTATATACTCAATACCCTCTCTATAATTTTATTTTCCACACCCCGCAATTTCTTAATATTTAGACAGCAAATGATCTCTTAAAAATATAAATGTTTGAGCTGGTAATGACTTAGTGAAGATGTCTGCCAACTGATTGGAACTGGATATATATTTAATTGTTATTAGACCCTCGTCAACCTTTTCTCGTATAAAGTTATATTTTATATCTATATGTTTTAGTTCTTCTGTGGAAGATGGGATTATTTATCAGCCTTATTGCACTTTGGTTATCAACATATAACAAAACAGAATCATACACTTCACCTAAGTCTGATAACAATTGTCTCAACCATATAATTTCTTTGGCAGACTCACTGGCAGCTACAAACTCAGCTTCAGTAGTAGAGAGAGCAATAGTCTTTTGTTTTTGACTGGACCATGTGATTGGTCCTCCATTTAACAAAAATATGTATCCAGTGGTAGACCTTCTCGTGTCTACATCACTAGCAAAGTCTGAATCAGAATATCCTATAAGACTGCTGCTCTCACTATAAACAATGCATAAATCCTTGGTGTCAATCAAATACCTTATTATTCGCTTAGCAGCATTTACATGTTGTTGTTTCGGATTGTTTACATATCTACTTAGTAAGTTTACTATATAACTAATATCTGGCCTTGAGACTGAGCATAAAAAATAATAATGAGCCTATTAGTTCCCTATATGGATAGTTTTACAATTTCTTCGTCTAAATTCTTTGAGATTATTACATTTACATCAGATGGGGTTTTTACAGGATTCGCATCACTCATATTAAATTTTACTATGATTTGCTCAATATAATCTCTTTGATGAATAACAATGTAATTGTTCTCCCTTTTTATTTGTATACCTACAAAGTAAGTTAAATTCAATTCTTTAATTTTGAAAGCTTGTTTTAGATACATTATAATTTCTTTAATTAAATTCTTATTTGAGGAAACTATAAGACAGTCATCTACAAAATCAATAAGTAAATTTTGATGCCATTGAAATTTCCCATGTAAACACAGTTGTCTGCCTGAGATTGTACAAAACCATATTCTTTTAAGAAAATTTGTAAATTTTTTATTCCAGCATCTAGAGGCTTGTTTCAGACCATACAAGGCTTTATTTAATTTTAAGATATAACCTTTACTCACTGACACTCCCTCGGGCACCTCCAGATATATGTCTTCATCAAGATCACCATTGAGAAAAGCTGTTTTGACATCAAATTGTTGGATCTCATAATTGTATTTGGCTGCAAGAGAAAGTATGATTCTTATGGAATCAAATCGTATAGTTGGAGAAAATATTTCTTCATAATCTACTCCTTTCACTTGCTTGAATCCACGTACACATAAGCGAGCTTTGTATCTTGTAACCTTTCCATTTTCATCTCTCTTTAATGCAAAAACCCATTTTGTTGTCATAGTCCTTTGGTCAGTTCTTTTTACTGGTGTCCAGGTCTTATTGTCTTCATGTGCTTCAAGTTCTTCACTCACAGCTTTAGACCACTGATCCCTTTGAGGGTGCTTCATTGCTTCTTCATACGTAGATGGTACTGTGAATTCCACAAAGTTTGCTTCATAATTTCTGTTATGTCGAGGTCTTAGATTGATATATCTTATTTTTGGTTCTTCTATCTCCTGAGATAGTTTGAAGGTGGAATCATTGTCATCCTGACAACTGTGCAGATTTTCATCTGAATCTTCTGAAGATAGTATATTGTCACTGTGATTCCCTTCATTTTCTTGTATATTTTCCTTAATATCATCATTGCCTTCAGTACATGTGTCTTCTTCATTTATGAAGATCTTTGAAACATTTTTCTTTATTTCTGGGGCTTTATCCTCATCAAAAATTACATTTCTTGATATTTTTATTTTGTTTGTTTTTGGTATTGTACATTCTGTAATTGTTGTTATCATATCCAACCAGTATCATCATTTCACTTTTCTTATCTAGTTTCTTTCTAAACTGATTAGGAATGTGTACATATCCTACACTACCAATACCCGCACATGACTTAACTGCGGCTTCACACCTGTCCATAATTCTAAAGGTGTTTTATCAGAAGATTGACTTGATGAGGTCCTGTTGAGCAAATACACTGCTGTATTAATAGCTTCAGCCCATAAATATAATGGCACATCTCTGGCATATAGCATTGAACGAGCACTCTCAACTATGGTTCGCAACTCCCTCTCTGCACGACCATTTTGTTCGGGAGTGTAGGGCGCAGTGCACTCATGCATTATGCCTTCCTTTTTTAAATACTCTTCAAATGCAGTATTTATATATTCTCGTCCATTATCAGTGTGTAAAATCTTCACACTGTGCATGTATTTGTTTTTTATCATAGCATTATAGATTTTAAAATATTCTAATACATCACTTTTATTCCTCATAAAATATACATGCCTAAAACTTGTCTTGGCGTCTTTGAACAATACAAAATATCGCATACTCGCACTGATGTGTGACTCATCGGGCCGCATACATCACTGTACACCAGATCACCTGGCTGTATTTCACTTCTGGAAGATTTCTGAAATGATATACGATGTTGTTTACCATAAGCGCATGCTTCACAGGTATATTTTTCTTCAGTGTTACCTTTAATCTTTAAACCTTCAACCACATTGCTCTTGCTCATGTTCTTAATTTCTTTCAAATTTATATGTCCTAGTCTTTCATGCCATTTCTTTATGTCAATATTATCGTGCACTAGGTTACATTTTGCAGGAACTACAGTTTTAATGTTCAATTCATATAAATTATTTGTCTTGATTTGTGCACTCATTACCACTTCTTCATTCAAGTAAATTATTGCAGTATTTCCTTTTTTGACAAGTGAGTAACCTTTACGCATTATAATACCCTCCGAAAATAAATTCCTTCGTAAAGTTGGAACATATAATACATCACTTAATATACTTGGATGCCATTGTTCATTTACATACCTTTCTATCATTACTATTATTATCCATCATCATACATACCATTGTTATTCCTATTCCACATACTTCAACCGATTGTTCATTACCAAGGGTCAACGACTTGTGATTGCATTCTTCTAGTTCCATAAATATGTCTTTTCTATAGGTTATATGCGCTGAGCACCACTATCCAAAATCCAAATGTTGTCATCAGTATTATATCTTTAAGACATATATCTTTGTCTTCGATATTGAATGCAAGCATGTTATTTTTAGGTTTTCTTGTATTTTTCTTTGGAGCACGACATTCCTTTGCGAAATGTCCTCTTTTCCCACAATTATAGCACTCGAAGCGATGTTTAGTATTTGTATTTTGTTTTGCACCATCATCACTGCGTTTATTTTGTTTAGATTGCCCTTCGCTTTTAGAATTAGTCACTAACAAGGCTGTTTCTCGCTCTTCCTCACAAGTTAGGCTCGCTTCTTCATCTAGTAAACGAGCGGTTAGATTAATAATATTTTGTTTTGAAGGATCTAACGACAACCACGCTTGGCGAAGTGTCCTATACTTAGAGGGGAGAGTACCAAGTATTTTTGTCATGATGGCTGTATCACTCACAATTTCGCCACTTTCTTTCAATTGCTTAGCTAAGTTTTCAATTTTCGAAATATGTTGAGCAATTGTGTCATTAGGTGACATTTTGTACTGATAAAACCTTTCTTGTATTATCATTTTATTCAATTCACTTTTTTGTTCGTAAATTGATTCGAGTTTGGACATTATTTCATTGGCGGTTTCACAATTTTCTATTAAGGTTACTTGCTTCAAGTCCATGTTGGATGTTATTATGAACATCGCCATTCCATCGTTTTTTTAACCATGTAGAACTATCTGTTTCTGGCTTCGGCTGACTTATGTCAATACCTTTGGCTTTTAAAGCACATTTGATTTGAATTTCCACTGCCGGAAATATTTCCGTCGAATTTTCAACACTCATTGACCGCGTGTCCATTTTGGAGGTTATCACTTATACCAATAAATACTCGTGACAAGATATTTCTACGAAATGTTTTGTTTTCTACTTTGATCTTCAATTTCTACAGATTTCCTGGGCCCATAACCTATTGGGGTTATAGGATTCTTTAATAGAAAAAGAGATTTTCTTTTGCACACTAAAACGTTTCCACTTTATTCAATGAATAATGTATCATAGATGAGAACAAATCATAGAATATATAAAGTAGATGCTAATTAATACAGATTATATAGATAAGTGTGGTTAATCAATAAACAAATAAAATTATATACTCAATATCAATGTTGAAGTAATTTGAACCAAAACAAAGTTCTGTAGATTATTTTGAGGCCAAAGTGTCAGTGCTTAAGTTTTGTTTACACAAACTGTAATGTCCCTAAGGTTATTTGTAAGGGCTCACTTATATATAAAACAAATTAATCCCTAAAAGAATTGTTCAAAGAAATTAATATTTTGACTTTAACTAGTCAATATATATATGATAATTTAGTTTTCGTATATAGAAACTATAATAAATTCAATAAAAACAGTGATCTACATAATGTGAATACTAGAAACAAAAATAAACTTGCCGTTCCAATGTTCAGACTCCATAAAACTAGCTGTTCGTTCTTGGGGAAATGTATATCTATGTTTAACAAACTTCCGCAAAGTGTCATTGATTTGCCTATGTATAAATTTAAAATCCATATCAAAAAGACACTCATGAGTAAAGGTTATTATTAACATTGAAAAGAGGAGATAAAAAATAGACCTTCAGAGTTTCTTGCCTGTTCTTCTCGAGAAGGCTCTCCCAATTTCCGAACAGGTGTAGAGTCAATATTTTTTTTTATTCGTACGTACGGACAAGGTTTTTGTTTTTTTTTAAGCTTTTTTTTGTTTTGACGTCAATAAGTGCCTGTAAAGGTCTATGTTGAATAAAGATTATTTTGATTTTGATTTGAAATGTTAGACTTTATTCGGACTATTTAGTAGATGGCTTACGTGGAATTTGCTCAAAATCGGTCGAACGGTTCTTCATTTATCAATTTTTTTCAAATTTTTATTTATTTTTCGATTAAAAAACCAAGCTTAGCGAACCCTTTCATTTGATATCCATATTGTAGGGGTGCATTATAAATAATTGGTCCGCTATCTTGGGAAAGTCCACCATATTGGATTAAGATCGACGTCACATTATTTATCGAGGTTTTCTTTGCACCTTTTATACCCATATTGTAGGGGTGCATTAAAAATAATTGATCCATTATCTTGATAATGCCGCCATGTTGGATTTAGAATGACGTCACATACATAACCATGCATGGTCATCCGACTTACACGTGCATGCAAAATTTCAGCTCAACCGGAGACCGGGAAGTGGGTCAAATTAAAATTCCAAGATTTTCTTACATAATAAAAAGCGGATCATTTTGTTTATGGGGATTTATATGTCAAATTGAAACTTTTTTAAGATGTGGATTGTGCTATCAAATTGAATCTTTTTTCAGTGTTGACAGTACAAGCATGTTATGTCGTTCATGCGATCATTTAATTTTAGACGTGCTTCGATTAAAGCGAATTTGGTTATTTATTTATTTTGGTCTACCAATAAAATACATAAACGTAAGTACTATATTAATAATTCAATAAATAAATATCTTATATGAATTTAAATTGAAGGTTCATAATCGTTCATAATTTACACTAAAAAGAAAAAGTCTGATCTAAAAACCTAGGAAGACAGTGAGTTATAGGAGACAGAAATTCAGAAATGTCTTTCGGAAACTATGCATCTTATCCGATAAAATGTCTATATTCAAATTACGGTTTTGAAACACATCATTATAATTTCTTAAGATCGAATCAAATACAATTTATCTCATACGGAGGCAATTGAAATTAAACTTGCGCTTAATTTAGACTAAACTTATTACAAAACAACAACAATTTGGAACTTATTATCAATAATTTTGGTAATGCATATAACTTTGAGAATGAGTTCGACGGACGGTCGAGAAGAATGAGACCGAACACGCCCCACTCGCCGCTTCCCCGCAACGAGTCATACCAACCACCACCGACTAGAATACCATGCAATCAGGATGGAGCGCTAGCTCCGCGCCGAAATCATCGGCTCCTGGAAGCTGATTCTCATGCAATCGAATTTTTTCCATATTAAAATTCGTATACGAATTCCTCCGCTCTACTGAAAAGTTAGAATGTTTCGTTTATCTCGTATCCTGAGCACCCATAGAACAATTACTATTCGAAATAGTACGTCGGGTATAAATTAAATAATAATTACGTAATTATTAAGCGTTTTATAAAAACGCTGTTACTGCTTCATCTACTAATAGATTTTATACGTAAATATTACTTTTAAAAATATATTATTTTATTAATATGACACTTGAATTTTAAAACTCTTAAGTTTTTTAGTAAACAACTTTCAAACGAGAAATTAAAAATTATTTATTTCCGATATTTTCTACATATATAATATATATATTCTACATATATATATGTAGAATATATATATACATATATACATTTTTTTTTATTTTGACTTATTAACTTATCAAAAACAAAGGTTCATTGACTTATTTAAAACAAAGGTAGGCACCTTTGTTTTTAATAAGTCAATGCGTGATCGCTTTTGAATCACTGGCTGAAACATTTGGATGAGTTCTAATGTAAGGTTCTTATTTAATCGAAAATGTTTAATAAACTCTGCATTGCTCAAATCAAATGGACCTACATTTGCTGAAACACTTCGTCGCGGCAGTTCTGCATTCGCTGCCTCTAACTCTTGAACTAAATTATAAATAAAATCTACAATAAATTCGTCCATTTCCTATGTAAAGTCAAATCAATATAAACAAAAAGTATATCCAATCAAACTTTGATTTAAATTCGTATTCGAATGTCCACTTCTACTGGTCCGTATCACTCGTTTTGTTCGAATGACGTTCATGCGAACTAGTTCGATTGTGAACTTCTGAGAATAGACTAACTGTGTTACATTCGAAAAAAATTCGAACTTCGAACTTTTTTACGAATGTGAACTTTTTTCTATTGCATGAGAATCGTGCCCCTGGTAAGGTCTGTTACACGCACTGTCCGAACAGCTCACGCACCAACAAACTACGCACTAACTCTGATAAGTGACATACTTGAATATGATAACAGTGTAAGCTCGAAATTAAAGAGACCGGGTATTTTATTGCTATAGAAGAAAGAAGAAAAAAAGAAATACATTTAGTTTGGACCACACAACGGAATAGGTAACAACAATGACAAAAACAATCAATAGGTACTTAAGGAAATACCGATGCGTGATACCAAAAAAAAAAACCAAGAAAGAAAAATAGAAAGAGTTTTGCTTATAGGGAGAGTGAAAAAAAAGCGTAATAATTAATTACTATGGTCCCGAGACTGAGATATTATTCTGACGCTGCTTACGAAACTATGTCTACATTGCTTGACGCAAATCTTGCAATCAGGGGTGCGGCGTCAGATAACCTTATCGTGGTGCAGCCTGGGTTTTTTTTTATTGCTAAAGTTGACAAACAACCAGGCTGCCCACCTGATGGTAAGTGGTAACAGTCGCCTATAGTACATGTGGTTCCCACGAGATTCGCAGCAAATCTGCAAACCTCATAAGAACCACAGTGTACGTTGCCAACTTGTGACATGAGATGTAAAGTCACAGTACCTAGTAATTTCACTGCCCTTCACGCCGGAACACAGCAAAGCGAACCCTGCTGTTTGGCGGCGGAAATAGGTAAGACGGAGGTACCCATGCAGACGACCCTGGTACAGAGTCTACCTCCTAGAAAACGGTAACGGGTAACGTCTTTTGACGAAGGGGGGGGGGGTGTGGGACGGCCGGGTCTAACATGGCGGGCTGGCTCCAGCAGCCAGTGGCACACTGGCGAAACCCCCCTTCTTCTTTAAGAGGTCACTGTCATTTTAAGGACCCATTTTGGGTCAGATTATAGTCGGATGTAGCCGGCGTCGCATAGTAGTAAGCGATTTGTCACCATGCACCGACGGAATCGTGGTAGTGGACAACTAGGGCAAGGGCAAGGGTTCCCATGGCCTCGTTAGGAAGCGCTTCCTGATGAACCTGACTTGACCTGACCTGTTCCTGACCTGAACTTCTTAGGGATGACGCGCTTGCGCCCAGGCGTAGTGGGGGATCGCTGAAGTTTTTAGTGTAACCTCCCCTGGGAAGGAGAGCCCCCCATAACCACAGGCTCTCGGGGTATGCAAATGCGGAACAACAAAAATTTTGAAATCAAGGCTTTTTATTCTTTTTAATGTTGTTCTTCCAAATTGTAGACACTTTGAGCAACATCACTTTTTTATCTCCCTATTCTATCGCGTGAATTAATAACAAGATACCATATAGTGTAGCTGAATTGCCACTTCATAAGTTCAAGATACATGTTAAAAAGACGCTAATGAGTATTACAAAGTCAATGATTATTTAAATAATGCCAATGCTTTGTGTTGATTTCAAGATATTACATTCTAAAGTGTAAATATTTGTTTTCCCGCATAAATTGTAAACACACATGTACATTGTATGATAACAACATAATTTATTGTAAATGATGTAATTACATTTTATAATCCTGATAAGTTTCATGTGCCCCTTCTTCGTCCTGTGGTTGTTATACCGGAATCAAGGTGTTTGAGGTCCCGGGTTCGTGTCCCGGTGAGGGCAGATGAATGTGAACATTATTTTTTACCTTAGTCATAGTTGTTATAATATATTTTCTACCAAATTTATTTATATCTGTATAATATATGTATATCTATCCGTCACCCTAGATCCCATAACACAAGCCTTACAGAGCTTACTTTGGGCTAGGCTAATTAGTGTCTCCGCGGAAAGGAGGAAGTTACCTACCGATTGACACAGATACTCACCGGGCACGGCTGCTTCGGTGAGTATCTGTGTCGAATAGGACGAGAGAGATCGACTCATTGCCACCACTGCGCATCCGACCTCGACTCGGCCCAGCACACGCTGGCTGAGTACCCCGCGTGGGCCTCCGAGCGCCGAGTCTTGGTCGCAGAGGTCAGGCGAGATCTCTCTTCGCCGGCATTGATTGCGGCAATGCTGGCGGGCGAGGGAGTTTGTAGGGCTATGGCGTCCTTCTATGAAGCAGTGATGCTCAAGAAGGAGGCCGCCGAGCGGGGTCGGGAGATGGCCGGTCCCGCTCGAAGGAGGTGGCGCCGGGCTGGGTAGTACAGCTGCGGCACCGCCGCGGGTCGCCGATGGGCGCGAGGAAGTGACGCCCGCGGATACGGCGACCCGGGAGGGACCACGCCCCTTCCGTGGCTGGGGGGCGTCGTTGGTGAAGGAGATCGGGGGAGGTAGTGTAGCCTCCCCTGAGGAGGGCTCCCCTGTATCGGCGGGGGAGCGGAGGCTGAGGGTTCCCGGATGTCGCTTGGCGTTCCCTTGGGTTCCCTACATGCCTGAGGAAGGCCATCCCCGAAGTTTTTAGTGGGTAGGCCTCCCCCTTCTGGGGAGGAGAGCCCCACATAACCGCCGGTATTGCACATAATGCATTTTCCTCAGGGGACAAAAAAAGGCTAATTGGTGTAAGTGTAAGAAAGAAATAATTATTTATTGCTTCAGAGTTTTTATGAATATACAAGATCGTGCCCGCGACTTCGTACTAGTATTTCGAGTAGCTTATATTAGCGTAGCGTATATCTTCATAAATAGTAGCCTGTGTGTTATTCTGATGTATTAGCTACATTACTGTAATGTTTCATTAAAATCCATTCAGTAGTTTTTTCGTGAAAGAGAAACATACATCCATCCATACAAATTTTTGCGTTTATAATATTAGTAAGGTATATAATAATATTAGTGAGTTAGCGAGTCACCGCCATTTAAAATTAAGGGGTTTTGAGAAGGCAGGTGACGACTCCGGTCCGCCCCTTCCGTGGCCGGGGGGCGTCGGTGGAGGAGACCGGGGGAGGTAGTGAGCCTCCCCCGAGGAGGGCTCCCTTGTATCGACGGGGGAGCGGAGGCTGGGGGTTCCCGGAAGTAGCTTGGTGTTCCCGGGGGCTCCCTGCATGCCTGAGGAAGGCCATCCCTGAGGTTTTTAGTGGGTAGGCCTCCCCCTTCTGGGGAGGAGAGCCCCACATAACCGCCCGCTCGCCACAGCCGGGGTATGCAATTTAATGCATTTTCCTCAGGGGAAAAAAAAAGGTGACAACCCCGGTCACTTGCTTTCTCAAAACTCCCTTAACCTTCTCATTACCACCAAAATCGAAATCAAAGTCTACAAACGTTTTGGCCAGTAGCGACAATAGTTTCTATTTATCTAACTGGGTATGGGTCTTTAGCTGCGCATTTTTCATGGTGCAGACAGAGATTTCGGTGATGGTGCAGACAGAGCGTCGGTGGCGCTGTGGTCTCTGGTGGTGCGCCACATAGAATCGGGAGGCCCGCGATCAAATCCCCACCGTGTACCAATGTGTTTTTCGTTCCGAATTTCATATGTACATTTATCCGATGCTCCTACGGTGAAGGAAAACATCGTGAGGAAACCTGCGTACATCTGCGAAGCGATTCAAAGGTGCACGTAGTCAAGCAACCCGCACCCCAGTCAATACAGGCCGGTCCCACTTTGGAGATCCGCGCCTCTTCTAGTGCTTATGCCCTCACCATGGGGCAGCGCTAACCGTACCTCTCCTGAGGTGCGGCCCCCTTCCATATAAGCCAGTAGGGTCATTAGGACCAAAGGCTCAGGCTGAGTTTAGTCGGTAGGTCTGTTGGGTCGAGCTGCCTCGATTCACCAGGAGTCCGACATAATCAACGCATCCCTGCTTGCCTGTTGCGTTGGTATCCATGAGGATTCTCAGCCACCTCTCCTGAGGGAAAAAAAAAGCAATCCGCACTGGGACAGCGTGGTTGACTAAGGCCTAATCGCACTAACGTAGTTGTGGTAGGCTCGAGCCCCTCGGTGGGGACGTATGTGAGCTGTGATGAGATAGATATTAGACCCAGTTGGTACACTCCACGCACACTTTCATTAAATTTCGCTTAAATGGCCTCTACGCGTTGGATCTGTATCCCCGCGCGCGCCTTATAAAGGACCGTGTCTTATAAAGACACATAATAATACATTTATTTTCAATTAAGATTAAAAATTGGCATTTGTCGACTCCCACACTAGGCAGTGCTTATCCTGTGGGAATATTAACAATTCTTTTAAATAAGAAATAATAATAAGGAAACAAAGATGAAAAAAAGGGTATTTAATAAATAAACACAATAATAATTATAATAATATTTTGCAAATGATATTATGACACACACTATCCGGTTACTCGAAGCGTGCCAAAATGTTCTCTGATGCATAATATACATATATATATGTATATTATACAAACTTGTAATATACGTTCCCTTACTTATATTATACGGACGTAACTTACGTAACGAACGAACTCTTACGTTTATTATATAACGTATATGTAGCGAGCCTGCGTGGTTGCCCGTAGAGGTCGAATATAGAAATGACATAAGTCTATGATTCGGATGACATAAAATTATTAATTCAATTGTTTTTTATAAGAAGTCACGTATTCACGTTTTCTGTTTATTTGTTACATTTTATTATTTTGTAAATATTTATGAAAACATTAATTATATAGTTTACTAGCGACCCGCCCCGGCTTCGCACGGGTGCAGTGAAAAAATGGTTATGGTGGGTTATCCCTAAGAGATAGACATATACCATCGCGGACTTTTTTGTGGATTTTTGTAAGTTGTACAATACTGTAGTACATTATTTTGGTCTATCTCGTAGGGTTCAGCCAGCGTTTGCAATATAAGCGCAAAAAAACGTGCTTATTTACGACATCACATTAGAAACCTTTAAATTTATCAGTGTTTCTCTACTATATTATACATTTATTATACATACAAACCTTCCTTAAGAATCACTCTATATATTAAAAAAAACCGCGTCAAAATCCGTTGCGTAGTTTTAAAGATCTAAGCATACATACGGACATACAGAGAAAGCGACTTTGTTAAACGGTTTTTTTTATACTATGTATTGATTGATTGATAACACCTCATTGTTTTTAATTATAACGACGCTACCGCATTATCAACCATACCCGTAGTTTACGAGTAAGTCGTATTATTGGGACGCAATCCCAGCTCCCAAAGTATATAATATAAACTTGTGATGATGTGATATATGATCAAATATTAAAAGTAATACAGCACCTTGGACATCCGCATGAGGAGGATACTTGTAACTGGTGAGCTGAAGCAACGAGAGCGTCAAGAAGGCGCCTTTAAGACTGGCCAGACTCGCCAGCGAACGCGCAGCATCCATATCCTAACCGTGAGAACACAAATTCACAACACGTCGTAGCAAATCAATATCTCATTGGAACTGAAAACTGTTAGCTGTCAATCATGAATATTTAATTGTCACTTCGAGGTCACAAGAAAATTTATTTTTTAGATATGTAAATTTATCTAATCTAAACTAGCACTAATGTCTTTATCAGAAGCTGACAGACATCACCAGCCACAAGCCAAATTACCTAATTAATGACAGCGTGCTTGTCATGACTGTGTGTGTTCGCTTTTTTCCTTACAAACTTGTCAAATTTTGGTACACCTGTACAAACATTGGTATGTTGAGGAATATTTACACGAAAATTGCGCTCTCACTCTGCGGGTTTTGACAGCTCTATCAAAGTCACTTAAGACAAAAAAAAAGTTAAGGAGAAAATATTGCCTTTAAAAATTTCAACACATATTAATATGCTAATTAACGTGTAAAAAATTAACGTATTTTCTTTCTTTTATTAAATAAACAAATGAATTTAGAAAAAATCCGATTACAAAATAAAAAAATCTTTAAAAGTTAATTGTAACGAACAAAAAGGGATAAAACAATACGATAATAACAATAAATGTACTTTTTTTTGTGATCCTGAAGTTCACACTTATCTTTTATATTGAACTAGATACCGCCTGCGGCTTCGCCCGCGTGAAATTAGTTGGTCGAAATTTCAAAAATGCTAGAACAAATGTTTAATGATTTCTTATCAAGTGCTTAAATATCAAGTTTCATGGTATTAACTTTTAAAATTAAGAAGTCCCATACAAACATTCAAACTCTATTTCATCTCCTTCATCCCTTATTTTCGAAATAAAAAGTAGCCTATGTCCTGTCTCAGTGTCTAAAGATTGTCTGTACCAATTTTCATCACAATCGGTTGCGAGGCTTAAGCGGGAAAGCGTAACAGACAGACAGACAGAGTTTCTTTCGCATTGATAATATTAAGATTATTGGGATTATTCGATACATTTGTCATCGTAGTGTTTGATACATAGTTAATACAAGCTCGAAAAATTGTATAGTATTTTCATGGACACCATTGTCGAACAGGAGACCTATTTTTGAATTACGAATGCGACTTCGAAATCACCGCTGACTAAATAGTCAGTAGTGACTTTGATGTCATGGATTCCTAAACATCCAATTTTTGAAAGTCGATCGCAGAGCTGCCAACATAGATAAAGTACACACATAAATGTAAGAGTTCGGTTCCACGCAGAATGTAGCCGCTGCCGGTTTTGCTGCCGGTTTACTGGCTAACTATTGTGGTTATTATATATATACACATATATATATATGTATATGTATATATTATATATATATATCATATGTTCTCTAAACAAAACACAGATAACATTTCCGCAAGTATGACTTGATTACGAGTGGGTGAGGGCACTCGTAATGAAATCACATCCGTGACTAAGGTAGTCACATAAGTGATATTCAAAAATAAGAATTATTGAAAATCGGTGATTACTAGTCACATCGGTGATTTGACCTAAATTATAACCACCAGCGTAAAAAAAAACGAAATCGGTTCACCTAATCGAAAGTTATATGCTAACATTAAAAAAAGAACTTCCTTTTTCGAAGTTTTTTTTAACCTATTTTGAAATTAAATGAAACAAGAGCTGATCTACTTAGCTATTAAAAGTTTTCGTTCGCTAAGCAAGTTTGGTTTGATTACAGATTTAATCGACAACCAGTTGGTGCCCGCGACTTTGTCCGCACAGATGGTGGACTTTTTCCTACTTACTTGTCGTTATATTTTGGACGATTCCTGCTAGTATTATATACGCGAAAGTGTGTAAGTATGTATGTTTGTGAAACATTTATCTATACTTACAAACTTTCTCATATGTAATAAGTGTAAGGATTTACTCGTAGTACGCCGCCATTACTAGGCGGTTCCACTCTGACAAACGTTTTCATTTAATTGAAATGTTCATTGTTTGAGTTGTATTGTTCTGACAACTGTGTCAATAGAATTACAATGTACAGTTCCAAATATTTCCAATATTTCTATATGTAAATTCAGTTATTACTATTTGCAAGTGCGAATGGCTACGGAGTAAAGAAAAGTTAACTGGAATAGTAACCAAAAAAAGAAATGCACGTATAAAATAAATGCGGTCATGGCCGGAGCTAAATACTTTATTATCAAAACGATATGATCTAGTCAGAACAAGGTCAAAGATAATAACTATATATTATACAGTGGCAGTTTTTTGTTTCTAATTATTTTATAGATAATGTCGCATAGCGAACCAAATCGCAAAAAAAGTCTAAATGACCTTTTACATTTTGTGGCTATTCAATTTTGGAACGTGACATTAAATCCTCCAACGATGTATTCTGTGCTCCAACGCACGCACGCACACTGTTTTGATAGATATGATTGAATTTCAACTATATGTAGCGTTAATAAAGCGCAAATTGACTCTTTGATGTTAGGAACACACCTTCATTGCATAGACAACAGTGAGTGCTTGCAATATAAACTTCATACAATAACAATAAAGCTCAATTTGACTGTACGTTTTAGTTAGAAAACGTTTGCATGGGAAAATAAATGGGCTGTTTTTAGGGTATTTCCGATAATTATTCGAATTTTCCTCATTTTAAAAACCCTCCTTGAACTTCAACGAACATTAACAAAAAAGAATTGGCCAAATTGGTCCAGGCGTTGTTGAGTTATGAGCTTACCAACACATTTTGCGATTAATCCCAACTAATATTATAAATGCGAAAGTGTGTTTGTTTGTTTGTTTGTTTGTTTGTTACCTCTTCACGCTTAAACTACTGGACCGATTTCAAAAATTCTTTCACCTTTGGAAAGCTACATTCTCCCGAGTAACATAGGCTACTTTTTATCCCGGAAAAATCGACAGATCCACGGGATGCGCAATAAAGGCTTCGCTCAAAAACTACTGCACAGATTTTTATGCGGTTTTCATCAATAGATAGAGTGATTCTTGAGGAGTTTTGCGGCATTTTTTATCTCGGAAAAACGGATAGTCCCACGGGAAGCGCGATAAAATCTTCGCACCATAAACCGACTTCCGCGTATATGTAGCCGTGGGCAAAAGCTATGACCCTTAACCCTCTATACACCCAATCCCGAAATCCACGCGGGCGAAGCCGCGGGCAGAAAGCTAGTTTTTATATATAACATATATATACAAACATATACTCACGCCTATTTCTCATGGGGGTAGGCAGAGATCAGAGATCGAGCGAGCAATAACGATTAAAAAGAAATTTTAAATAAAACTTTATTCATCATCATCCTCTTGCCCATTTCCCATTATCTGGGGTCGGCGCAGTAGATCTTTTCCTTCCATTCCTCTCTATCAGCCGTCATTTCCATGCTTACTCCTTTCATTCTTATATCATTCTTCACACAATCGATCCATCTTTTATTCGGCCTTCCTCTGCCCGTGTATCCCTCCACTTTCATATTCAACATTCGCTTTGTGACATGACTTTCATCCCTCCGCATCACATGTCCAAACCATGCTAATCTACTTCCTCTCACTTTTTCTACCACTGGCGCTACTTTCAGGCTTCCTCTTATGTACTCATTCCTTATCTTATCCATCCTTGTCACACCACACATCCATCGTAACATTCTCATTTCATTTGTATGCAATCTATTTTCATCCTTCTTCTTGACGGCCCAGCATTCACTTCCATACATGACGACAGGTCGGATGATCGATTTGTAAATTTTCCCCTTCAGCCTTATTGGCATTCGGGGATCGCACGTTGTAGCTGTGACCTGTCGCCATTTCATCCACCCTGCGTTAATCCTATGCTGCACAGCTCTGTCTATTTCGCCGTCGTTCTGAATGAGGGAACCGAGGTACTTAAAATCTGAGCAGGTAGGAAGTATAGCGCCATCTAAAGACATGGGTACAGGACTGGAAAGACCGCCGAAATCACAGAACAGATATTCAGTTTTGGATCTGCTGATCTTCAGGCCAACACTCTCCAGCCTCTGTTGCCACCCCGTCAGTCTGCTTTGTACCTCGATGCCCTCTTCCCCGACAAGCACGATGTCGTCGGCAAAGAGCATGCACCAGGGTGCCTCCTCCTGCAGGTCCGACGTCAGAACGTCCATGATCAGAAGGAAGAGGTAGGGACTCAATGCCGACCCCTGGTGCAGCCCTACAGCCACACCGATACAGTCCGTCGTTCCCGCGGCAGATCGTACACATGTACAAGATGCTCTGTACATAGCATGGACCAACCTCACATACTTCCCAGGCACACCTTTCATCTTTAACGCCCACCACAAAACCTCACGGGGAACCCGATCGTACGCCTTTTCGAGGTCGACAAAAACCATATGCAGATTTTTGTGCACTCGCCTGTACTTTTCGCACAATTGGCGTAAAGCGAAAATGGCATCTGTCGTACCTCGACCGGGCATGAATCCGAACTGGTTTTGTGTTATCTCACACTCTTCTCTCATTCTTCTCTCTATTATTCTTTCCCAGACTTTCATAGTAATGTGACATGAGTTTTATTCCCCGGTAACTGCTGCAGTTTTGAACGTCTCCTTTGTTTTTGAAAATGGGGACCAGTACACTACTGCACCATTCCTCGGGTATTTGTTCTTCGTGCAACAATTTACCGAAAAATAAACTCAGCCACTTCCATCCATCCGCACTAAGCAACTTCCACACTTCTACTGGTAGTCCATCTGGGCCGACCGCCTTCCCATTCTTCATTTTTTTTTTTTTTTTTTTATTTAATCATAGAATCTACAGCTCGTTAGGATTATAAATTACCACTTACAACAGACTTAAAGCCAGTTACAGATTCTCACTTTGTACGTGTGACTGTTATGTCGTGAGGTAGGTCTAGATTAACAGTTAAATTTACATTAAAAACTAAACAAAAAGACATATTCAAACAAAAAAGAATTCAAAATCAAAAAAGAAATGAGGAAGTTAGGGTACGCATTTATGTGTATGTGTGTGTGTATGTGTGTGTGTATGTGTGTGTAGTGTATTTGTGTGCACGCGAGCAATGCATGCAAGAGAATGTGCTTGCTAAGTGTTATCGTCAGTTAGAGATGTGACAATAAGACGCTTGAAACTGCCCTTTGAATTATGAAAAATGTCGTGTAAGGAGAAATTTCCATTGTATATGTTGAGTATGCGGGGCATGACAGAGTTCTGGGCGTAGTTGGTATGACTTAAGGGAACATGGAATAATTTTGTATGTCTAGTGCGTGTGACAGGTGCTTTCAACCGGAGACATTGAGATGTTAACTCCAAGCAATCCACTTTATTATTACAGACGTCATGCAAGAATAACATCTGCAACAACGTACGTCGATCTTTTAGCGGCATTAGCTTGTGATGTTTACACGACTCCCCATATGCATCCTTTCCGGTTTGAGTACGATAATTTAAGGTCTTAATAAATTTTATTTGAATTTTTTCAATATCTTGGACATAGATCATATATTTTGGATTCCAGATGTTACTGCAGTACTCCAACACACTACGCACATATGAATAATAGAGCATTTTAATGCATTCAATGTTATTAAACGGCCGACTAATACGCAAGACAAACCCCAAGTTCTTATATGCCCTTGCAACCACTGCCGCGACATGATCGGACATTGACATTTTGGCATCAAAAACTACACCAAGATCCTTAGCAACGTTTACACATTGTAATGGTACATTATCTAAGCTATACTTATAATCTATTTTGTGTCTTTTGCGAGTAAAGCTAATTTGCATACATTTTGTGACATTAACCCCGATACGGTTATCCCGATAGTAGCTGCAAAGTGTATTTAGGTCATTTTGTAGTTTCTGTGCATCAGAGTGTGTCTTTATGGGTGCGTAAATTTTGGTGTCGTCAGCATACATAAGAAATTTTGCAAATTGAAAACAGTTAGTAACATCATACAAATACGCCGCATACAATAAAGGCCCCAGAATTGATCCCTGTGGAACCCCAGATATGACCTCCCCAATCTCAGAACGACATCCTGCCATCACCACATATTGGGAACGGTTGCGAAGGTAAGACTCCACCCATCGGAGAAGATTCCCACGAATTCCAAGCTCCTGGAGCTTTCGTAGAAGGATAATATGATCAACACGGTCAAATGCCTTTTCAAAATCAGTATATATGACATCAATCTGAAACCCGCTCTCCATACCACTTAGAACGTCATTAGTAAAAACAGCAAGATTAGTAGTCGTTGAACGTCCGCGCACAAATCCATGCTGTTGCACTGGAATGTGACGGGTAATAAACGGGTTCATATGTTTATGCGCTATTGTCTCCATTAATTTACCAAGCACATTGAGAATCGATACCGGTCTGTAGTTCTCGATTGCCGTTTTTGTTCCCTTTTTATGTACTGGTACTATATTAGCTGTTTTCCAAATCTTTGGAACATACCCTTCCGAAAAACATCTGTTGAACACCGTAGTCAGAGGACTAGCCAACGATTGAGCACATTTTACAAAGAAATAAGGTGGTATACCGTCACATCCAGGACCCTTAGTGCAGTCAAGTGATTCTAGTAATTTCATTGTGTCGTCTACAGATATTTGTATGCTACATATGACGTCATGAGACACTGCACTGTCCTCCGCAAAATCTTTATACTGGCAAGCCGGTGGCCTGAAGTTGTCACAGAAGAAATCATTAAAAGCATTACAGATGTCTTGTTCATTATAAAAGTTATTATTATTATATTGCATTAAACTGGGGTAGTTAGACTTATTTTTTCTCTTAGATTTAATATATGTCCATAGTAATTTAGGTGATGTTTTAATTTTATTTTGTGCAGACTCCAAATACGATGCGTAACAGTGACTTTCAAGTTTTTTTAATCTAGAGCGTAATGTTGAGTATGAGTTATAGTCATTTTGGTTACCATACTTCTTCCATAATCTGTGATACTTTGCCTTCTCTTTAATTAACCTGATTAAAGCTGTACTGTACCATGCAGGATATCTATAATTATTACAAACAGTTTTTTGAGGTACATATTTAGATATAGCCATGTATAGTACTGTGTACAACTGGTCAACAGCATCCTCCAAACACTGAGATGTCAAAAAAGACCAATCATAATTTAAGAAAAATGTATTCAAACTCTCGTAGTTAGCCTTTCTAAAAAGGTTAACTTTTCTACTCGGTGGCTTAATGGTAGGGATTAAAATATCATTAGCAGATACTTCAATCGCTGGGTGACAATTATCTTCTGCTACCAACGGCAAAGCGGTTTTTTCAATAACTAATGGAATATTAGAAAATATTAGGTCAAGTAAATTATCATACATATTCATGAAACAATTATATTGATCCAGACCTAAGTAAGATGCCACATTAACCAACTCAATAGCCGAATTTTGATAGTCAATAGAACCTTTTTTTATGAATTTAGGTATATTTTGACTCCAATCGATACACGTCATATTGAAGTCACCTGCCACAATAAAATAGTCGTCAGGCTGAGACCCTATAAGAGATGTTAAATATTCCGCGAATTTATGTATACGTAATGGGAGCGCACGGTTAGGAGGAATATAGACACAAATAATATTCACATCATGTTGCGAGCCTATATTGCGGGCAGGTAAGGTAACACAGATACATTCAATGTCGTCATCGCATTGAGTGCTAGTATTACGACATGCCGCAAGCCGCGTGGCGCAGGCAATCATCACTCCGCCGCCTAACGTACCGCGGTCACGACGGAACACATCGTAGTTATCAGAGCTGCATAATTCAGTGTCTAAAATGCCCTCGCATAACCACGTCTCTGTGACTAATATAACGTCTGCGTTCGATAATAGCAAATTATTGTAAAAGGTATTAGTTTTCGTGCGTAAACCTCGTACATTTTGATAGAATAGTTTTAGTCTGTTATCGTATCTATTCACTGTGATAAAAAACTTGAACCGAGATTGTAATAACGATGCATATAGGGAAGTTCAGTGCACATGCATTACATTACATATATTCCTAACAGCCATTTTTACTTCTTCCACACTAATCTCTCTCACTAAGCCCATATTTACTGGTGGATTTTCAAGCATACCATTCCATTCATTCTCCTCATTCATCAATTTCTCAAAATAATCCTTCCATCGCGCCTTTATACTTTCATCGTTAGTCAAAATCCTTCCAGAATCATCTTTTATACATTTTACATGTGAAACATCTCTTCCATTCCTTTCTCTCGCTCTTGTAATTTTAAAAAGGCGTTTTTGACCTTCGGTGCTTTCAAGGGACCGATATAAACTGTCTTGTGCCTTTGCCCTACAAATAGCAACTTCCTTCTTCGCTCTCTTCTTACATTCCTTATAAGCCTCTCTCTTACTTTCTTTCATAGATTCATTCTGGTCTTCTACGTTCTGCCATTCTTTAAAGGCATTTTTCTTTTCTCTTAAAACTTCTCTAATACTTGCACTCCACCACCACCCATCCTTATCTATCATACGCTTTCCTTTTGTTTCTCCCACTACCTTCCTTGCCACACTTCGGATACAATCAGCCATTTCCTTCCAGCACTCATTCACACTCACTCCTTCCATATCCCCCATCTCTATCATCTTGTTTACAACTTGCTCTCTAAATTCACTTGCATACTCCTCTTTTTGCAACACGTGCCACTTTATTTTGGGTGGAGGACGGTCCTTATATTTGTTGAGGCGAATAGTTAGGCAGATGTCAGCCAGCAGAAGTCGGTGCTGGCATACTAAGTCTTCACCTGGAAGCACCTTACAGTTTTTGACACTCTTGATTTGGTTCCGTCTTAACAGAAAATAGTCAATCTGTGTCGCGTGGTGGCCACTTCTATAGGTAACAAGATGCTGGTCTCGTTTTTGGAACCACGTGTTTACTACAGCCAGGTCGAAAGCACATGCTGCTTGCAGAAGAACTTCCCCCTCACGGTTCCGCACTCCGTACCCCCATCCACCGTGTATTCTTTCATACCCGTCATTCATTCTCCCTACATGTCCATTAAAATCTCCTCCCATATAAACATCCTCACTCTCTGGTATTCCCATCATCATACAATCAAATTGCTCCCAAAACTTTTCTTTTACACTCTCTTCACTGCCTGTTTGCGGGACATAAACACTTACAATATTCACTACTTTGTTTTCAATCATTAATTTAACAACTATCATTCTGTCATTTATTCTTTTCACATCTGTCACTCGTTCTTTCATTTCACTATCTAACACAACTCCCACTCCATTTCGCTTCCCATCACTTCCACAATAATAGAACTTGTATCCTTCTCCAATCTCTCGTGCTTTATTGCCCTTCCATTTTGTTTCCTGCAAACAGGCAACATTCACTCTTCGTCGTTTCAAAACATCCGCTAACTCTCTTCCTCTTCCAGTCATCGTACCCAAATTCCAACTTGCAAACCTCACTCTGACATTCTTCTCTTTCCGGGCTCGCCTCTTACGTCGCACCCGCTCCGGAAGATGCGACAACCCTTGCCCACTTCCCACAGGAGCCGGGTGCTGTCCCTGCGCGTCGCTTGCGGGGTACGCCCTAGCCCTGTCATATATCCCACAACTCGTAATACTCATTAATGTACTGCATGGGATTTGGCAAGAGTTTTACAGTCGGCCGCCTGCCTGACACCAACCCTCTTTGGGAATGCTGTTGCTGGTAGAGGAAGCTACCTATTTGGGAAAGGAAAAGAAGGTTAAGGGTAGGAACGTAGGGGTAAGAATACTGTTTTCTCGGCAGGAAGGGTATGAGAATACCAGTAGCTCGGGGAGCCGGGGTCGCGTACCCGTATTCCATAACAGGATCACCGGAAAGGTAAACCCGCATGAAAACCCCTGGCCTAAATAAAACTTTATTATAAATAAAAAATCTGACTCCAATCGCCGTCAATTGGCTATGTAGCCAAGAAGGCTGTTAGCATTAACACGTCAACCACGTCAGCAATGCTGATCCGCTGTGCCAGGTATGATCCAGCTTCAGATCACGTGTCGATTCAGGAATTAAAGTTATATTTTTAAATAAGTTAATTTTTAATAAATCTCATACAACGAGGACATTTTAAATATTTTCACGTTTAATGTAACATTTTCAAAGTATACCCTTTGCAATATTTTACAGTTTTGGGTATACCCCCTACTTACCTGACAATAAATGCCAACATCCTACAACATACAAAATTTTATAAGCATATAAAAGAAAGGAATGAAAGTGAATGTAAGGTTTTTGAAAGAGAAGAAAGTATGACAAACTGTGATATTATGATTAAGGACTGAATAGGTGGTCCTATCGGGTTATGAAATAATTGTGGACTGTATTACGATAGGGTGTTTAATAAAAGGTCGAGTACAAAATAATTATCAGTGTTCGCGCTGCGCGGTGGTCGTGAGCCAAGTGCCGGTCCGATTCCCCGGGCGAGGCGGCGCGGCGCGGCGCTCGGGCCTCGTAGGCTAAGCCGGTTGGAGGTAGAAGGGATGCGCCGCTCGCGCACCAACATGCTCCCCGGGTTGAAGCATCGTCTTCAAAAGTATTTTAGTCTAGTGGTAGGGGGCAGATGCAGTTGAACGCCCGTCGCATGGTACCACTCATGGTTTTCAGTTCTGCCACACGCGTGACGCCATCCACACCAGGGTAGGTTTTTACAACTCGCCCCAGCCGCCACATAAGAGGCGGTGCAGCCCGGTCTTTGATGAGGACAAGGGCCCCAGCCTTCACGTCGCCTGTGGAAGAGAACCATTTCGCCTTGGTCTGCAGCAGAGAAATGTACTCGTTATTAAAACGTCGCCAAAAGTGCTGCGCGATGTACTGCGTCCTCCTCCAGCGGTCCAAGCGAGAGATGTTGCTGGTGGTCACCTGTGGGTGTGGTACAGACAAGAGTGGTCGTCCAATTAAGAAGTGTGAGGGAGTGAGAGCCGTAAAATCATTAGGGTCAGACGAAAGCGGAGTAAGAGGGCGCGAATTTAAGACAGCCTCGATTTTAAAAAGACAAGTTGACATTTCCTCGTATGTCAAATGAGTGAGATGCAAAAGGCGTTTTAAATGATGCTTACAAGATTTAACTGCAGCTTCAGCTAGTGAGTTAAAGTGTGGAGTATAGGCAGGAACAAATTTAAATTCTATGCCCTCCTGCGCTATCTCAGATGCAACATTAGACGACTGAAGGAACGCTTTCAGTTCGTTTGATGCGCCTACGAAGTTAGTAGCGTTATCTGACGTAATGCTTCGAGGTTTGCCTCGACGCGCTATGAACCGATGTAAAGCAGCTAGGTAAGACTCGGTCGTAAGGTCCGTAACGAGCTCCAAATGTACAGCTTTCACTGCAGAACAAACAAAGATACACAAATAAGATTTAATGAGTTTACAACCCCGTCCCTTTCGATCAGCTATAAGTATTGGCCCGGCATAGTCAACGTAACAATATTGAAATGGATGTTCAAGATACGTCCTTGAACTTGGTAACTGCCCCATAACAGGCTGCACGTTTTGAGCTCTATGTCTAAAACAGATTTTACACTTATTAACAATTGATTTTGCTAAGTTCTTGCCTTTAAGAGGCCAATATTTTTGACGAATGTTTGCCAAAAGTAACTGAGGACCGGCGTGTAATAATTTAAGATGTTGCATATGAAATATTAGTTTAGTAAGCGTATGTTTACAACATAACAATAAAGGATGTTTAATATTAAAATCATAAGGGGAATTATCAAGCCTCCCGCCCACGCGAATAAGGCCATCCTGGTCTAAAAAAGGTGATAAAGAAATTAACCTATTTTTGCGAGGCAATTTCCTATTAGTTTTAAGATATTTGTATTCATCTGGAAACATTTGAATTTGAGCGCAATATATAATATAATTTTCAGCATTTTGTAATTCTGTTAATACGAGATTGCCATACAATTTATTATTTTTGTTTTTTAAGTTAAATAAATATCTTTTTAAGAAAGCGACTACTCTTTTTAATTTACTAAAATTAGAATATTTTTCTATTAAATTTTGAACTACGGAATGACTAGGAAGCGTAAGACAGCTACTGATATTGCTACTGCTACAACTACTTGCAAGCGTTACTACTTCGGTCAGATCTTGTCTTACGTCGTTGGGCATTATCGGCCATTCATTTTCATTTTGCAATAAAAATGAAGGTCCGGACCACCACAATGAAGTAGAGTCAATAATGTCGGCGCTAAGGCCACGTGAGACGAGATCTGATGGGTTGTCTTTCGACGGTACGTAGCTCCAGGTATGACCACAGGTACTTTCTTGGATTTCGTGAACTCTATTTCGCACGAATGGTTTTAGGTTAGCTGTTGGACTAGCCAGCCAGCTTAGAACTATGGTCGAGTCACACCAGAATCTACAGGAATCTATGCGCAAGGTAAGAGACTCTAAAACCTTAGTACACAGTCTTGCACCTAACAGAGCGGCACACAGCTCGAGCCGTGGTATGGTAGTTGGCTTGATCGGAGCTATACGATTTTTTGATGCTAATAGCTGCACGCAAACCGTACCAGAGTCATCGAAAGAGCGAATATAGATGCACGCGCCGTATGCTCTCTCAGATGCGTCTGTAAAAATATGAATTTCATTATTAATTGAATTTACACAAAGTACCCAGCGAGGAATGGTTAAATAATTAAGATGTACTAATTTAGATTCAAATAAAGACCAAAGATTATGAATTTCGCTTGATACGGGTTGATCCCAGTCATACTGCTCGATCCATAAACGTTGCATTATTATTTTTGCTTGTATGACGCATGGACCGACAAGACCAAGAGGATCAAAGATTTGACTGATGACAGATAATATATGACGCTTTGTAATTTGTTCTGAGGATTCTATATGAATTGAATAAGTTAGGTGGTCTTTATCACTGACCCAATTTAAGCCTAACGTTTTAGAAATATTAGAATTTTGACCTTGCTCTGAAAAAATTAAAGTATTAGAAGTACTATCATCGACACACGCATTAGAACCGTTAATTTCAGATAAAATTTCTAAGTTGTTGGATCGCCATTTTCGTAAATTAAACTTTGCCGATAAAAGAATGGTTTTGACAGATTTTGTAATTTCTATTGTGTCAGCGATAGTCGGCCCGCCACTCAGATAGTCATCAACGTAAAAGTCACGTGATATGGCGGACTTAATGCGATTGTCTTCAGTTTCATCTGCTAAACTTGTGAGACATTTGGTGGCCAAGTACGGTGCAGAAGTAGTGCCATACGTAACGGTATTCAGAGTGTATGTACTAAGAGGGTCATTAGGGTTGAAACGAAACACTATTTTTTGAAATTGTCTTTGATTAGGATTAATCTGGATGGCCCGGTACATTTTTTCGACGTCACCTGATACGACATACCTGTGTTGACGAAAACGAATTAATATTGAAAAAAGGTCGTCTTGAACAACAGGCCCGGTCATTTGGATGTCGTTCAGTGACGTACCTGATGTGGTAGGAGCCGAAGCATCGAAGACAGCCCTAAATTTTGAAGTGGTACTAGATTCCCTCACGATACCGTGATGGGGAATAAAATAATTTATTTGTTTACTGTCGAAGGAACTAAAGAATTCATTATCTTTTGACATATGTCCTAACTTCTCGTATTCGTGCATAAAATCTAAATACCGAGATTTAAAAAGAGGTTCCCGTTGGAACCGGCGCTCTAAGGATAAAAATCGATTTTTGGCGGTAATGTATGAATGCCCTAGGACACTTGGATCCTTTTTGAAAGGCATAGTAACTACAAAACGACCTTCGCTATTACGAAAGGTATGTTTATGAAAATGTTTTTCACATTCTTTTTCCTCAAAAGACAAGGAATGATGGGAAGGTACATTATCAAGCTCCCAGAATTGTGTAAGGTCGGGAGATGCTTGAGAAAAATTACATGTCTGAGAAGTGGTAAAATCAGTTTGTTGTGAAACGCTCCCGGAAACTAACCAGCCAAGCTTGGTTTCACACAATGTAGGAAAATTTTTACCTAAACGAATGGATTTGGTACCTAAGACGTTCCAAAATACTTCGGCTCCAACCAGAATATCAATGACCGACGGAATGTTAAAATTCGGGTCAGCGAGTTTAAGACCTGGCGGAATAGGGATATGGCTAATGTTCACGAACGAAGACGGCAAGACTTTAGTGATCTTAGGCAAAATATGGCACCGAATATCCGTTACGTACGCACAGCATAAAGACTCGATCGAGAGGTTGCAAGACTGTGTACTATTAGATACGTGATAGTTGATACCTGTGACCTTGGTGCTAGTACCGCGTCGTGACAAACCCAGTTTATCGCATAAGCTCGAGGTGATGAAGTTGGCCGTACTACCGTTGTCCAGCAGCAGACGAACCGTATACTTCTTACCCGACGCGCTCACCACATTCACCAGCGCTGTGGACAGTAAAATTTTCGAAGAAGTAGCAAGCTGCATAGAATTGGCAGAAAGGGTTATATTTTCTGATGTAGAAGGCATAGGATTAATAAGAGGCTTGGGTTCATTTTGTTCTAAATGTAAAAGGGTATTATGTTTATATTTACAATACTTGCAATGCGTTAACTTGCATTGTTTAACGCCGTGACCTAAGCGCAAACAGTTTAAGCAAACTTTAAAGTCCTTTGCCTTTTGGATTCGATTCTCAATGGACAAGTTCCTAAAGGAATCACATGTAAATAAAGTATGAGTTTGGGAGCAAAGCGGACAAATTATTTTATTATGTTTAGTTAAGGATTTTATGTTTTTATTTTGATTATTATTTAAATTGCTAGAATTTGAACAGTGACTATTGTTTAAGGCAACTATTGTTGTATTAGATAAGTTTTGATTCGATTCAATTGATTCCAATAGGTCCGCCTTCCTACTAACAAATGTACAAAATTGTGATAAAGTGGGATCCTCATTCAATTCATTACGATACTCTTCCCAATGACGACTAGTTACTGAATCTAACTTCTTGGCCATAATAAAGATGAGAATAGTATCCCAATACTTTGTTGGTTGATTTAAGGTTGTGAGCGCCCTTATATTTTTATTAATTGTTTCGACAAGATTACGAAGTAAAACACTAGATTCTTTAATTATAGGCTGGACATCAAAAATGGATTGGAGATGATTATTTATTAAAAGACGATTGTTATTGAAACGCTCGCATAATAGATCCCAAGCTATCTGATAATTATCTCCCTTGAAATTAATATTTTTTATTATTAATGCTGCATTTCCTTGGAGTGAAGCTCTTAAATAATGAAATTTATTAATATTATCGATGCAGCTGCTATCATGAATTAAAGAAATGAACGTATCTCGAAATTCCAGCCAATATTGATAACTGCCATCGAAATGGGGCAAATTAATTTTGGGCAAACGTACTAAATTATTTTTAAAATGATTGTTCGGTGCATTTGAGCAAACGTTGTCAGAGCTCGATACGGAACCTGCGACGGTGGTAGAAGTCCCCAGCATGCTGCGCGCGATTGCCACGAGTTCAAAGTACTGGGACTCAAATTGCTCGCGCTCAGCAACCGCAGCCTCCAATAACGCGGAGTCCTCCTCCAAAACCTCGATTTCAGTCTGTAAGGCATCAAATTCCGTATATAAACTTTCAAATTTACTGAAACGCTCCTCTAAGTCTAAACGTTGCAAGTGAGCCAAAGATGAAGTTTCTTTAAAAGATTTTAAATATTTATTAAAAATTGTGAGCTTTGACTTCATAGAACTGCGCCTTTTAATCAATATTTTCATTTCGCCAGCCATTATAAACAAAATCAAAAGGTTGAAGCACGTGCGAATAAGTAAAGTGCAAAGCTAATGAACGATAAAAGATAACGCAGGAAAGGAATGCACACAAAAAAGAATCAGTAGCCGTGCGATATATGGATAGACAATAGCAAACCGGTTTTAGTCACCGATCGTAGCAATCGATGCAATAAGACACGGCGCACGGGAAGGGCTCGCGCACGTGGCCGGTGCGTGATACTACAAAATATGATTCGCTGAGTGCTAATTAGCGAGAATAATGTGCAGGGAAAAGGATGCAATATTATTATTAAGATTTATTGGCTATTAGAATGAAGATATGAACACGTGGAGGCAAAAAAAAATTAAAATAAATGAAAGAATTTATATACATGGAAAGCGGCTAATTGGAACGAACTCACTGTTTGTCTGTACTATACTCCCAGAAATAAGGCGACAAAGGCTTCCTCGACGAGTGGTGACTATCCCACGTTGGCACGGTCGAAGTCCACTTGAAAGACCGCGCTTCTTGCACACGAAAAAAACTCGGATATCTTCTATATTATTCCGGCGAGATTATAAATTTAAAAGGACCAATGAATAGGTGGTCCTATCGGGTTATGAAATAATTGTGGACTGTATTACGATAGGGTGTTTAATAAAAGGTCGAGTACAAAATAATTATCAGTGTTCGCGCTGCGCGGTGGTCGTGAGCCAAGTGCCGGTCCGATTCCCCGGGCGAGGCGGCGCGGCGCGGCGCTCGGGCCTCGTAGGCTAAGCCGGTTGGAGGTAGAAGGGATGCGCCGCTCGCGCACCAACAGGACAAAAAAAGTAGAACAAGTGAAAGAATTGTTATATTTAGGTTCACAGCTTACGAGAGATGGCAAGTGTGATGGTGATATTGAAAGAAGAGTTTTGAAAGGGGATCAAGTAAATGGGGCACTTCATAACTTCATGAATAGCCAGAACGTGTCACAAAGAGCACGCCTGGCTGTGCATGGAGGGGTATTGATCCCCACATTGATGTATGGTAGTGAATGTTGGGTGTTGCAGAAGAAACATGAAAGTAGGATTAATGCTGTGGAGATGAGAAGCTTGAGAAATATAATTGGAGTGAATCTGAAGGACAAAGTCAGGAACAGTGTGATAAGGGAGCGATGCGGCGTAGTTGAAGATGTAGTGACAAAGATAGAGAAAGGGATGCTTAGATGGTTCGGCCATGTTCAAAGAATGAATGAAGGAAGATTAACGAAAGAGATACGAGTGATTCTTCGAACCCTAAATTTTCGATGTCTTGAGGTTTATTTTTGTAAGTAACTGACAAATCAGTCTGCAATTAATTTTATAACATATTTCAGACTATTGTCTATCTTGCACAAGTTATTTTTTTTAAATAATATTTATATAAATATTTCAAAAAAATATTTAAAAGTAGTTCTTCTGACTAATATGGTGTGTCCGTAACCAGTTTCTTGAACATTACTAGCAATAACATTATTTCATATTGATAAATTGATGTAAATTATAATTATTACGAAAGAATATTAGTTGTTTCTTTACACCAAAAAAAATGGTACTAATATTTACGATTGTTTATTTATAAATAAAAAAATAGTGAGTGTCCGGCACAAAAGTCTGATTCATATTCACGCGCTTCACTCGAACGTACCCAGCTAATTAAGAAACATGAGGCGACCCTTTCCCGTGCTGGTGGTAGCCAGTGGCTCGGTTGACGTGGTCGTGGCTGAGAAGTGTGGCTGGTTCGTGTCGTCGCGGAGATATACACAAGGTGAGAATGATAGGACGAATCGGTGCAGGTCAACCTACGCGGACATATCTCGATCAAATCGAAGATGTCCTAAAGAAAGGCCGGGTCAAGAGTACTCGCAACCGACGAGCATGCATGAAGACGCTCATGAAAGTGGAGGAAGCAAGAGAAGTGTGCCAGGATCGTAGCAAGTGGAGAGAGGTGGTCTCTGCCTACCCCATTGGGAACAAGGCGTGACATATATGTATGTATGTATGTATATAATATTTTTTTACTTCTTAGTTACTTTTATAAATAACGTATATGTCTTTATATTAGAATATAAGTAAATAGATACTATCAGTGTATGTTGAGATCCATTATTATGGAACCCTATCTTAATTTCATGGACCCCCAAATTTTATTTCCGTTGACGTAGACCCCTAGGGATCGATATAGATATATCACTTAGGGAATTACTAATCCCAACTAATATTATAAATGCGAAAGTGTGTTTGTTTGTTTGTTTGTTTATTTGTTTGTTTGTTTGTTACCTCTTCACGCTTAAACTACTGGACCGATTTCAAAAATTCTTTCACCTTTGGAAAGCTTCATTCTCCCCGAGTAAAATCGACAGATCCCACGGGATGCGCAATAAAGGCTTCGCTCAAAAACTACTGCACAGATTTTTATGCGGTTTTCATCAATAGATAGAGTGATTCTTGAGGAGTTTTGCGGCATTTTTTATCTCTGAAAAACGGATAGTCCCACGGGAAGCGCGATAAAATCTTCGCACCATAAACTTCCGCGTATATGTAGCCGTGGGCAAAAGCTATGACCCTTAACCCTATATACACCCAATCCCGAAATCCACGCGGGCGAAGCCGCGGGCAGAAAGCTAGTATACAATATAATACAATATTTCTTAGCTAAAAAAGAGAGAAAGAGAGAGAGAGACTTTTATTAGACATAGAATAAAACGTCATCTACCCAATTTAATTCCCCGCAACGTTAGATAACATATGATTCGCACTGCGTAATTACTTAAGGCAATAACAAATTTTTCAAATGTTCTGTTGACATATCGAGGTGTATACACAAATTAGAAAATAGCTTTTATTACGTATGAAATTAAGGCAGTTTTAAGGTAGACGCATGTGTATGTAAACAGTTAGACGTCACAAAAAAAATTGAGAAAAATTAATCGCTACATGCGTCACGTGAAACAAGGCCATGAATAGTGAACAATGTTTTTATGTGATAATATGTGCCACTTAGTTTGTAAGTGATAACCTCTTTACGTCATAAATACATATCTGGTTCAATATAATAATGTATGCTGCAGTAGACGGTGTGCCGAATAGTGAGACAGCGTTGGAAAACACTCGCTTCAATTGATCGGCGTCTTGCCAGCATAAAGGATAATGCAGGTTCCGGGAAGCGACATAAGAACATCTGATCAAGAACAATTGAACATCTGGTTGTGAGCAGGACTAAATGATGACATTTAGGAGAAATTTAATTTATGTTCATATATTCCGATAGACAAGAACACTAAAGGAAAAGTGTGTTCAAATACTGGTGAATGTTAGAACTATAATCAGCTAGATCGCTAAATCTATGTGACCTCGTCTGACCACAGAAAAAAGACAACTGCTGGATCGCTTGTCGAAGTAAAGATTTCGTTCAACCAAAACGTCGTGACTGCTGCTAACTTATGATGTTTTGCCGAGCGCAGTGAAGCATGACGTTAAAGCGCTTTGTATCAAAGAGTTTTCACCGCAGAAGCGATACCAAATTTAATAAGCACATTGTACCTCATACACTTATTATGTTTTATAATAGAAGGAATGGCAACATAAAAGAAAACAAAATATTAGGACTTTATTTAATTATTACTACTATATAAATTTGTACTAAACAATAAAAAATTACGAACTAAACATTTTACAATCGCCGCATATGCTTAGGAATGGAGGAACATCTGTATAGCTTTACTCTATGATTTTAGCAAGCACGTGACAGCGCGACGTCAATAAATACAAAATATTGTTTATGTTGTATAATTATAATAATATTATCCTTATTTCCACTTAAACAACTAGATATTTTACTCACTTAAATTTTCAATAATTATTTTTGTTCAGGTTTATTATTTAATCACTGTTTTAATTATGTTTATTGTCGGCCTATGAGCGATGCACACTGCGCGAATGGCGACGACTCACTGAGCGAGGTGCAGAGTGTACCCTGCACTTCACTTGAACGTAGTGAGTGTTCGGGCGGGCGAATCTAGTACGCAGTACATATATATCGATGATATAAATGCTTAAATTTCTCATTTGAACACGAGAAATAAAAGTAAACTTGCCGTTCCAACGTTCAGGCTTAAAGCTAAAGGTTCGTTAATGGGGAAATGTATCACTCTATACAACACACTTCCAAAAAGCGTTATTGTTTTGCTTTATAACAAATTTATAGCATTTGTTAAAAAATACCTAGTTGGTATATCAAAGTTAGTTTATTTAAGACAGAAGTTATCGTATTTATTTTTTACTTTTTAGTTCTTTTATATTCATTCTAAACATACGTAGGTAAGTAGTTAGTTAGTTGCGACAATTTTAAAATCGGTTTTTTTTTATATTTTTATTTCTTAATTTTTTTAAATAAAGTCGTAGGTAAGTACATAAAAAAAACTGTAGGTAGATTGGCAGGGGAAGGCGAGCAAGCGCTCGTCGAATGACCCTGCCTTGAAGGCAGCGTGCGCGGCTGGCTACCGCGCACGTTGTTGAAGTGCCTCTCTACCTGGGGGATTGTCCTAGTGCTTTCGGACAATCCCCCCCTTGGCGATAACTCGTCCAACTAGGTCGAGTTAGCCCGTGGGCGTATGGCGGTAGAATCGCAAAAAAGCAACCCGCCACGCGCCCCGGTATGGGCTCAGAGGACACCGGGGGGCTTTAGTGGGTAGGCCGGTCTCTCAGACCGGAGATCCCCACACACGGCCGCGTCTTGCCAGCGCAGTGTCACGGTGCATAAGGAGCATTTCCCCCCGAAAAAAAAAGGTAAGTACATAAAGATTCCTGATATGGGTATTGTAGGTAGATATATATTTTTCTTTCTTTCTGTAGTTGTAAATGAAATTTTACTTGTGTTTATTGTTTCTAAACTTACGTAAGGTACGATTGATTCAGTTTATTTTTTTTTTTTGGAGTCGGTTCATAAAAAAATCCCTATCTCCAAAAGCACGCAACCGATTTCGATAAAACTTGCAGTATCTCTAAGTTGAACAATACCCAGTAAAACAAAAAAAAAACTACTTAGATCGGACTTGTAGTTCCGAAGATATGCGAACACAAACATAAATAAAAACATACATACACTTTTGAAATTTGGCAGATTTGGTCAGACGCTGATACAGACTAACATATACGAAAACTGGAGACCTATTTTTGAATTACGAATGCGACTTCGAAATCACCGCTGACTAAATAGTCAGCGGTGACTTTGAGGTCACGGATTCCTAAACATCCAATTTTTGAAAGTCGATCGCAGAGCTGCCTACATAGATAAAGTACACACAGAAATGTAAGAGTTCGGTTCCACGCAGAATGTACCGCTGCCGATTATTGCCGGCTTAACCATTTTGGTTTATATATATATATACATTCATATATATATATATATAGACTGAAAAATCAAACAAAACACAGTTAACATTTCCACAAATATGACTTGGTTACGAGTGGGTGAGGGCTCTCGTAATGAAATCACACCTGTGACTAAGGTAGTCACATCAGTGATATTCAAAAATATGAATTATTGAAAATCGGTGATTATTAGTCACATCGGTGATTTCTAAGTCGCATTCGTAATTCAAAAATAGGTCTCCTGGGCAGTTCTGGAAATATTACATAGATACGGGTCGAATTGATAACCTCCTTTTTTTGAAGTCGGTTGAAAATTGGGCAAAATTCTTGGATGTAAGTGTTATAACATTTTATGATTTTGAAAAGTGGAGATAAAAGTTTGACTTCCAGAGTTTCTTTTCTGTTCTCCTTTGAAAAGCTCACCCAATTTCCAAACTGGTGTAGAATAAATTTGTGTCCATAAATGGTATATTGCTTTAACGTCATTAAGTGGCTCTGTAATTGTAAAGTCTAATTTTGAATAAAGATTGCTTTGATTTTAATATTTTCTGCATGTAAGTATCGTATACTGTTTGGATGAAATAGAATTACACTATTTTTGTGTAATTCTATTGCGGTCCGCGATGACTTTCAATCTGTAGCGAACTCTGGGCATAAATTCGACTAAATCCGTATTATTTTATAAGCAAACTATTATTTATGTTGCATAGTTACACATTTGCCCATAAATATTAAAACGCCCTAAAACCTATACATCTTTCTACTGATTTTGACTTAAACTATAATTCTTCAATTGATTATGGCAAATTATAAAGCTACAGGATCATGTATCACTCCGTAGTCAAATTTATAAAAAGGCAAAGCTGTAAAAAGTTACACATTTCCTTATGAATGTTACAATGTTACAAACCATAATTTGTACACCGTACTGGATAAAAAAGAGTAACCTTGACTTTAACTATAATTCTTCAATTTGACATGGTAAATTACAAACCTACAGGTCCTTCGTCACGCCTTTGTCGACAATCAGAGCTTCGATTCCAGCTATATTGACAAACACTACAGCAAATAGTCCGTTGTCATCAAAGTTGGTGTCACCAAGATATTAATGGTCAACCGTCAATCCAGTGGACTGGAGATTAACATGTTACAAGAGAGGGTTGACAGTGACGAATAATGGCGAGGCAACGATTATCTATTAGGACCCTTTGTCTCCGCTCTGATATTTGCATTGTTTAGAAAAAGGGACAAAAAGGGTAAAAGGTAGGAAGAACGTAGGAAATCGGATCCACGGCCCACACGTCGGGAGCTAATTTTCCAGTGAATTTCGGCATTTTATGATTCGGTGATCGCTCAAAGCCCTTTCCTCGAATAATACTGAAAGTAATGAAATGATTATTTGAAGGACTGACAAATGGGTTCTTGAAAATTACAAAAATAAAATCCTATATTCATCATCTTCTAATAGTGTCTAGTAATGTTGTTTTCGGAAAATAGTCTCGCTTTAACGTAGCATGAAGTGTGCGCAGGTGGAGATCACAGTTTATTTTGACTTAATCCCAACTAATATTATAAATGCGAAAGTATCTCTGTCTGTCTGTCTGTTACGCTTTCCCGCTTAAACCTCGTAACCGATTTTGATGAAATTTGGTACAGACAATATTTAGACCCTGAGACAGAACATAGACTACTTTTTATTTCGAAAAAAAAGGGTCAAAGGGGTTGAAATAGAGGTTGAAAGTTTGTATGGGATTTCTTAATTTAAAAAGATAAAACTATGAAACTTTATATTTAAGCACTTGATAAGAAATCATCAAACATTTGTTTTAGCATTTTTGAAATTTCGACCAGCTAGGGGGTGAAATAAGGGTTGAAAGTTAATATGCAAGTTCGTCAAATATCACGTCATAAGAAACAAAAAATCGTTTATTCTAGCATTTTGAATTTTTTACCAGTGTGGGGCTGAAATAGGGGTTGAATTGAAGATAAGACCATGAATCTTGGTACGTAGGTCTCATAGGATGTGCAGAGTTTTTCTACAAACGGAATTCCCGAAATTCGAACGGAACAGACCAAGGGTCACCAAGGGACCAGGATTGACAAAAACTAATTTCATACGCGGGCGAAGCCGCGGGCGGACGCTAGTTCACTATAAATTTGTCATAGTAATGTACATGTGATCTTGAGAGATTCGTGTCCAAAAACAGGCATTAAAATTTGTCAAAATGGTCAGCGAGCTGGCTTAAGCATAATAATTACGATTGTTTTACAGGTAGCTGTAAATAATGTAATATAATATAATACACAACAAATATATTTTTATATATTATATGCATGTATATGTAGGAGTTTATATTAGACTAGTTGTGCCCACAACTTCGTCCGCGTGGAATTGTAATATTAGGTATCATTTTCCTTACAGCATGATTCAATATTCACGCGCGTTGGCTATTATTAGCGTTTTTTATGTATAACTTTGGTGTTTCTATAACGATTTCTATAATTCTTTTTTTATGGAATAGTTAATAATGTTAACCTTACAAATATAATTAGGAAGCTTAGAATTGCTAAGTTATCGGGAGTTACACGTGTTATTCTGAGTCAACTATAAAAGATAAACATATGCTGTCGTGGGATGTTTTTTATATAATTTTTAAGAGAACATATCCGTCATATATGATTCCTATGTAGCTTTAACTATAAAGGTTGCACACGCGACGGAAGCTTAAAAAATGGATTAACTTCTCCGTTTTCCCAACATTTCCCTTCACTGCTCTGCTCTTATTGATTGTAGCGTGATGAAAAGTATACTATAATCAGCTCAGGAGTATGAAAAATAATTGTACTAAGTTTCGTTAAAATCCGTCGAGTAGTTTTGGTTTCTATAACGGTTAATACAGACAGACAAGACAAAAATTTTATATGATTGCATTTTTGGTATCGGTATCGATCCCTAATCACCGCCTGATAGTTATACCTAATAAATATATATTAGGTACTTAGTTAGAAGATCTGTCTCCGCCAGCGTTGATTGCGGCAATGCTGGCGGATGAGGGAGGTTGGAGGGCTGTGGTCTCCTTCTGTGAAGCGGTGATGCTCCAAAAGGAGGCCGTCGAGCGGGATCGGGAGATGACCGATCCCGCTTGAAGAAGGCGGCCTCGGGTCAGATAGCCTGGCTTGAGGCGCCGCCACGGGTCGCTTGCGGGCGCGACGCAGTTTGCGCCCGTGGAGGCGACCCGGGAGGGACCTCACCCCCGAATGGCCGGGGGGTGACGTCGTAGGAGGTTGGAGAGGAGGAGGCGGCAAACCCTAACGCACCCAGGGGTGCAAAGGCCGGAGGTCCTCAGATGCGACACTCGATCCTGAGGGCCCCCTACACCGCCTGAGGATGGCCATCGCTGAGGTTTTTAGTGGGTAGGCCTCCCCCTTCTGGGGAGGAGAGCTCCACATAACCACCGGCTCTCCGCAACCGGGGTATACAATTCAATGCATTTTCCTCAGCGGAACAAAAAAAAAAAAGGTACTAAATCGCAACAGATTTTAGTCTATATTCGTAGAAAACAAACAGTTTAAAGTAACTAGAAAATGAATTAGACTGAAACTCAATTCCATATTGGTGACGAAATTTGATTTCCTAATGAATTAAAAGGGCACTGACTTGTCTGAGATTGCATAAGACCCTAATCCCGGACGAGGCTCTCCACGATTTTTACTTGGGGTCACGTCGCAGTGGATTTATCCAGGATATTCGTTCCCGGTACCAGTTGGCGTACAAGGATTACAGAGAATCCCACAAAAATACACTTCGACCCATACTAATGATTGCATACAAATACAATTAATTCAAATACATTACGAAAGTGCTACTATATGTTATTTTAAACGCTTTTTAAAATCATAATCAAAATCAACTTTATTCAAATATGACTTTATAGAAAGCTCTTTTGAATCGTCCAATTATTTTTCCCTACCTACCTACCACCCATTCAGGACGTATTTTTTAGCTGATAAGAAGACTCATCAGCCTTATCAACAACTAGCTGACCCGTGCCCACTTCGTTGGGCATAATATTAATAATCCCCGAAGCGAGCACGAACGCGAACCGAATTAAACCCGAAGCCATCGCGCGCCGTCCGCTGCTTTGGCCTTCACACTTATGACGATGAGTTTACTTGTTTTCATAGATTCATAATTTTTCGTAATATATGACTAATAAATATGACCTAATGATTTGAATTATTTTATTAATATAAAAAAATAAATTGTCTATGCTAATGTTAAAAAATATACTTTTTGTAATTTAAATATAAAAGTTAGACATACGCTGTCGTTGACTTTTTTGTGGGCATTTTTAAGCTCCACATTTTTTCTCTAGAACTCAAAAATGTATCTTTCATAGTTAAGGCAGCGTTCGCAAGAAACGCTTTCATTCGACCGGTTTTTCTCCGATTCACTTTGCAAAACGGGCTACCACATAAAAGCCTTTTTATTTTTCGGTTTTTTATATAACCTATGACACTCAGCAATAATCATCATCATCATCATCATCATCAGCCCCTCTTCGTCCACTGCTGGACATAGGCCTCTTCGAGTGTACGCCACTGAGATCTATTTTCGACTTCTCGCATCCAGCTCCTGCCAGCCGTCCTGCGCAAATCATCACTCCACCTTGCCTGAGGACGTCCTACACTACGTTTGCCGTTTCGCGGTATCCACTCTAGAACACGTTAGCAATAATGTGGCTTTCTATTGGTGAAAGAATTTTTTAAAATCGGTTCAGTAGATCCCGAGATTACCCCTTACAATTTAACAAATATACAAATATACAAACACACAAACTTTACTTCTTTATAATATTAGTATAGAAGTATAGTCTAGTATAGATAATAAAATAGCATTTACAATAAATTATGTCGTTACCATACAACGTACATATGTGTTTACAATTTGTACGGGAAAACAAATATTCACACTTTCTTTCTTCAAATGAACACCAAGCTTTGACATCATTTAAATAATCATTGACATTGTAATAGCCCTTACTCATTAGCGTCTTTTTAACGTGTACCTTGAACTCAGGAAAAGGAAATTCAGTTACACTTATATTTCTTTATCCTCACTAATATTGTAAATTCGAAAGTAACTCTTGCGTAAAGGAAAATATGGTCCTTATTGATACTACTACGAATTATCGCTGTTATAGTAACTGTGAAAGTGAGTTCTCTGTCACAATTTCATGTTAAAACACATAAGGTCATTTTTATCGCTGTTATACTCGTAGTAACTGTGAAAGTGAGTTCTCGTTACAATTTCATGTTAAAACACATAAGGTCATTTTTATCGCTGTTATACTCGTAGTAACTGTGAAAGTGAGTTATCTGTTACAATTTCATGTTAAAACACATAAGGTCATTTTTATCGCTGTTATAGTAACTGTGAAAGTGAGTTCTCTGTTACAATTTCATGTTAAAACACATAAGGTCATTTTTATCGCTGTTATAGTAACTGTGAATGTGAGTTCACTGTTACAATTTCATGTTAAAACACATAAGGTCATTTTTATCGCTGTTATAGTAACTGTGAAAGAGAGTTTTTTGTCACAATTTCATGTTAAAACACGTAAGGTCATTTTTATCGCTGTTATAGTAACTGTCAAAGTGAGTTCTCTGTTACAATTTCATGTTAAAACACATAAGGTCATTTTTATCGCTGTTATAGTAACTGTGAAAGAGAGTTCTCTGTCACAATTTCATGTTAAAACACATAAGGTCATTTTTATCGCTGTTATAGTAACTGTGAAAGTGAGTTCTCTGTTACAATTTCATGTTAAAACACATAAGGTCATTTTTAATCGCTGTTATAGTAACTGCGAAAGTGAGTTCTCTGTTACAATTTCATGTTAAAACACGTAAGGTCATTTTTATCACTGTTATAGTAACTGTGAAAGAGAGTTTTTTGTCACAATTTCATGTTAAAACACATAAGGTCATTTTTATCGCTGTTATACTCGTAGTAACTGTGAAAGTGAGTTCTCTGTTACAATTTCATGTTAAAACACCATAAGGTCATTTTTATCGCTGTTATAGTAACTGTGAATGTGAGTTCACTGTTACAATTTCATGTTAAAACACATAAGGTCATTTTTATCGCTGTTATAGTAACTGTGAAAGAGAGTTTTCTGTCACAATTTCATGTTAAAACACGTAAGGTCATTTTTATCGCTGTTATAGTAACTGTGAAAGTGAGTTCTCTGTTACAATTTCATGTTAAAACACATAAGGTCATTTTTATCGCTGTTATAGTAACTGTGAAAGTGAGTTCTCTGTTACAATTTCATGTTAAAACACATAAGGTCATTTTTATCGCTGTTATAGTAACTGTGAAAGTGAGTTCTGTGTTACAATTTCATGTTAAAACACATAAGGTCATTTTTATAAATTTTGAATTTACCATGTTTACTTATAAATGCGAAAGCAGGTAACTCTGTCTGTTTGTGTAAAATATGGTCCTTATTGATACTAATACGAATCATCGATGTTATAGTAACTGTGAATGTGAGTTCTCCGTTAAGATATATTATGTTAAGACGCATAAGTTATTATAATTTTTATAGATTTCCGACTCACTGTGCGTCTGTTTGTCACTTTTTCACTTCAAATCTATTGAAATGATTTGAATAAAATTTACAGATGGTATAAATTGTGAAAATGGACGCAGCGTACTTTTAATGCGAAAAAGAGTGGTAGAAAGAGGGGATGAAAGGTTTTATGGCCTAAGATTAGATATAATTAAATGTGACATTTAAAGTTATCCTTGATTAAAAATAAAGGAAGAGAGTTTGTATAGAAATTCGCAAACATTTTCCACAAAGTGTTACCGATTTGCTTCTATCACAGATTTAAATCATTTGTTAAAAATACTCTTACGAAAAAAGGTTTATTATATTGTTATATATTACTTATATATATATAATATATATATATTATATATATATATATATATATATAATATATATATATATATATATATATTATATATATATATATATATATATATAGCCCTTGCTGGTTTTCTTGCTGGTTCTTTCCAGTACAAGGTCTCCGGCCGTAGACTTGTGAACCAATGGCGTAGCATCTTGGACCTGCAAAAGTGATTGTAAAAATCTAGATTGATGCATATTTAATTAGAGTTTTGTATGTATTATATAAACAAACATATCATATAAAGAATATATATAAATGACAAGCTGGTTCACGAGACTTCGGCTGCCTAGGATTTGTGTTTCGAGTAGCTTATATTAGAGTGGCGTATATCTTTATAAAATGTAGCCTGTGTGTTATTATGATATTAGTTTACATTTAATGGGGTCGGTGTTTAAACATCTTTGGTTAGACCCATATTCTCAATGTTACACTATTTGTTTGTAGCGATACAAGTTAATAGCGATAAGATATAACGGACATTAGAATAGTCTTTTAGAAGTGGAAGTTGCTAAATAAGCTGTCTGCTTCAATTTTATAGCTCATGAAACTCGAGCGAGACCTCATTTAAAGGTTCGTACACACTTGCGACTTACAAACGCCCGGTGCGCTGGGAACACCTATTTTATATGTATTACAGAGAGGTAAACAAACAAATGGATCACTTGATAGTAAGCGATTACCGCCGTTGATAGACACCTAAAATAACAGAGAAGGCATAGTTACGTTGCCCGTCTTTTAAATGGAAATACGGTCTTTTTTCGAAGGTCTGGATGTTGCATCGTTTCTGTAATATCACAGACGGTAGTTCATTCCACAGTTTAGTGGTGCGAAGGAGCAAAAGGATGTAGGACTTTTCTTGAAATTTTTAATAAATCAATATAATTTCCAATATAATAAACAGGCAGTATTTTATGACATTGTATATAAATTATAAATTTGATTCGATTTGTACAAAAGCGAAACATAGAGTGAGTCAGCCTAGCTTATTTTGCTTTGGCAGATGACATATTTCGAATTTTGACTGACAATCAAAATCATAAACGAAAGAAATAAACCGGCCAGGATTCCCATGAGGATTCCTAATATCATAGACAATGCTTACCGATGGTGAACCATAGGCAACATAAGACATGTAACGGCTACACCGTTACAAGGAGATGTTTGAAGTCAGATTACCGGATCCTAAGTGTTGACGTTTAATTTGACGAATTTTTTTCATAAGTTTCTCAGCGTAGTAACAATATAAAGTTCATTAGTGTATTCCTACATATAGAATACTAGCTTTCCGCCCGCGGTTTCGCCTGCGTTATATTCGAATTTCCCACAGGAAGGATATGTTTTCCGTCGGTAAAATTATCTTATTTCCTTCCTTGGGTCCTAGGGTTTTTTGATTAGTTAATTAATTGATTAGCTGTTGTTATCGGATTTTCGCATGGGAAAAAGTTATTTTACCGCGGTAAAATGTTTTATGTCATTTCCGGGTCTCGGGGGACGGATAGACAGACAGATACTTTCGCATTTATATATATTAGTATGGATGCGGACGAATTAGTATGGATACGGATGAATTAGTATGGACGTTGCCCGCGACTTCGTGCGCGTGGAATTTCGTCTCTTATCAGCAAGTTGCTAATTTATCATCTGATTTCGATAAAACTAAATATCTAGGCTAAGCTTTATCTACCCGTAAAATAACAATTAAAATATGTTTAGGTGTTTAACAGACAGACAGGCAGACGGATAGACAAACGAATAGGTGGAGAGACCAATGGATAAAATGGTATATTGACGAACGGATAGATAGACGGACGAACGGACGGATATTATGTTATTCGTAACATAACTACTTACTTGCAGATACGTCTTTAAAATTGCATCATTATATAAGAACGCAAATAAAAAAAAAGAATGATAAAAAATCGGGGGATAGGTACATATAGTTTTTCACCAAACCTTTCATCCCTCCTTTCCCTTTACAACCCTTTTCTGCATTCAAAAGTAGTTTCTGTCCTTTCTCAGGCTCTAGACTATCTGTGTACCAAATTTCATTCAAATCGGTTCAGTAGTTTTGGTGTGAAAGCGGAACAGACAGACAGACAGACAGAGTTACTTTCGCATTTATAATATTAGTATGGATTCATACATTGTTTAATTATATATACACACATACTCACACCTCTTTGCCAAAGTTGTTGGCAGAGATCACAGTTTCACATTTGCTACGATCCTTGCTTTGCTAGCTTCGTTGACTTTTATTAATACTTCCACGCACATTCGTCGGCTACTCTTGACCTGAACTTCCTTCTGTGTATCACCTAGTTGGTCCAAGTATGTTCGAACAGGTCGTCCTGCTATACGCCAGTTATTTTTATATATTATAGTGGGGCAAACGAGCAAATACGAGGGCCGTTCAGAAAGTAACCTCCGGTTGATTTAAAAAAATACACCAAGTTAAATAAAAAATATTTTAATATATACATCTTACAACTACATCCTTTTCTACATAGTCTCCAGAGCGATTGAGGCACTTATTATATCTCTTCACAAGCTTTGAAATTCTTTCTGCATAAAAATCACCCGCTTGTGCCTAGACAGCCTGGACAGCTTGTTTCTGCATCTTTGAGCTCTTCGTCGTCATCAAACCACTGGGACCCGAGCCATTTCTTCAAAGTCATGAAGAGGTGACAATCACTTGGTGCCAGATCTGGGCTGTAATTATAGTTTAGGTTCGGTCGGGTCTCGGTTGCTTAAAACATTTAACACGTGTTGATAATAGTTTCATTCCACTGTCATTCATGTCAGCTCTCTTTTAATCGAGTCTTTATAGCGTGTCTGTAAAGTAAAACACGTCGCAACAGCGAATACTCTTTACTTAATGATTATATCTTGCCAGATCTTACTTTCCTAGTTTTTTATCTCGTTTGTAGTTTAATACATCTGAATCTTGCAACTTGTATGACAGGACACAGGCGATTTTATGAACTATGGGCAACACAGTTTCAGATTTATGTTCAGGAGCTCCTTGTTTCTCTAAATTGTATCTTACATTATTTTACTTGTTCTATACTTTTTCACATTCTGTCTTGGATTTCTGCTCGTTCATAACATTACTCATCAGAACGAACAGATTTGCATATATAGCCAGTTCAGTATATATAGGATGGTTGATAACGTCCCACTTGAAGGATTCAAGAAGGGTTGTTCTGCGAGCAGAGTGAGGACGGGCGTTATCGTGCAAAAAAACGATATCGGAAGTCAGCATACCACGGCGTTTGTTCTGTATAGCCCGTCATAAGTTTTTAGTGTTTCACAGTACACGACACAAAGCTCACGATGAATAGCTGGAACGTGGAAACGTAATTTTTACTTAACTTTATTACATTGTTTAACAATTAGTATATATGTGAATATACTAAACACCAGTGTGCACTCACCTTTACAGATATATGTCAGCTGCTCACACGTTTCGAGCAGCAATCATAGTCTAGCCACATCGTTCATTATTACCACGGCCCGAGAGACCATATTCGTGTGGCCACTTAACCCGAACAGACTGAAAGATGTATGGAAAGAGGTCAGAGCGTTGTGAAAAGGCATTGAAGGGCGCTGAAATATGCCTGGAAAGAAAATGGCCGTCTCAAGTACTTCCCGTATATATTAATCGCTTCGTATATGTTTAGGTTTGGATTGCGGTTACTAGGAGTGTGTACATTCCCCTTAACTTAAAGTAAAACTTACAGTTCGTTTAGTGTTGTCCCCAAATTAATTATTTGGAAGTGATTAATTTTATTTGCAACAGTTGGGTATTCAAAGTCAGAATCAAAATCGCTATTTATAAATTAAAACCAAGGGAATCTCTGAAAGATTTATGTTGTGAACAATATCAAGCACCTTCTAGAAATAACGGTTTATTTATTAAAAGCAATGGAATACTAGAGTGACTTGTAGGACTTGCATTCTTCTCGACTATCTGACTACTGTCGTTGATCCAGTCATGTCTAATCATTACACGTTTTAAAATCAAATGTGCAACTGCGTTCCGCCACGTGGCTCACTGTGCTGCCATCTATTGGATAATGTCACAAACAGAAAAGAGACAGTAGTCAAATCCGCAATCTATCATCACGCTATAACCTCAAGCATGAGAAGTAGAATTGTATATTTACATTACATGACTGCGTATAATAATTAAGGTTTAACACTTGGCTGGCCTTGCTCCCATCAAAAAAAAAAACAAAATCAAAATAATATTTATTCAACATAGACCTTTACAGGCACTTATTGACGTCAACAAACAAAACAAAAAAAGCTTAAAACAAAAAAATAAACAAAACCTTGTCCGTACGTACGAATAAGGAAAAAAAAAGAAAAAATATATTGACTCGACACCTGTTCGGAAATTGGGAGAGCCTTGTGGCGTTAAGGGAATCAATTAAAAGAAAGATTCATCTTCCTTACGCACACAAATTTATTGAACGGGTCGGAGTAAGGAACCGGTCACAATTTCTTTATCTGGTGGAAGGTAGATTTGCCTATTACTCCCCTGCGACGAAATCCAAGAATGCGAGGAGTGGCCGCGGAGTTCCCAGGTCTTCAAAGCAGAAGGAGGACGTCCAGGTAATTCTGAACAAGGGTTGGCCAACCGTGTCTTTGGACCCTAGATAAGTAGGGTTTACCACATACAAACTAATGTTTATAAAAACTATGTATGATGATAGTAATAAACAACGATCGCTAATAAATGAAAGTTTATAAAATTTAAAGTTGACACGAGAAGAACGTCACGTAGGTCTCTTTAAGTGTCTGGAATGATTCTCGCGACCGTTACCGGCCGCCTGCTTATTCGGCAACGAAAAAAATCGGCAAAGGAATGCGGTGCCACAGTAATAGAATAATATCTATGAACCGCAGAGCAGACTTAGCGCCAGTTGGACAACGAGACGTAAACATCTCTTTTAGAAAAATATACGTTACAACATTACAGCCTCTCTCGAGAAGAACAGGCAAAAAACTCTGAAGGTCTATTTTTTATCTCCTCTTTTCAACGTTAATAATTATAATAATATAATATAAAAATACGATATAGTATAAGATACAATCATACTAATACGATTACAGTCGTATGTATGTTTACATATACATATAAAATAATACAATATTATAAATAATGATGTTACCAAACGTGGCTCTATGAATAGTGTCCCTATTCCCATTTACTTGGGGTCGGCCCTTCTGGTCAATCTTCGCCAGGCCTATCTGTCTTGGGTCGTCTGGGGTGTTAGTTCTCCATTTTCCAGGTCCCTTGTAGCTGTTTAAAATCTTTCAACAGTTAACATAATATTTACAGTAATTCGTAACATTGAAACATGTTCAGATTTCACTAATCTTCTAACATAATTTAAATTAATCGAAACACGCACAGCTGTAGCTGTACTGAATGGCTTTCCGGGAACGAATCATTCGTTCCAATCGTTCGACAAATCATTCAGATCGCTGCAGCCACAAAGGCGCGGTAAACAGGTAAGATTTTAATGAATTAAATACCTCTGATTAATGCTTTGAATAAACGTTTCGATCCGTCCCAAACCCTTTTAAATGTTAACGACTGAGTCAATTCCCTTAGAATATTATAAGTGTAAAAAGTTTTATTAATGAATGTTTGTTTTCACTTAAATATCACTTAAAAACCGCTGAACGGATTTTAATGAAATTTTATAATAATATAGTTTACACATCAATAGATAGATTGATTCTCAAGGAAGTTTATATGTATAATACATGCATAATATAGTAGAGAGACTGATAAATTTAGAGGTTTCTAATGTGATGTCGTAAATAAGCACGTTTTTTTTGCGCTTATATTGCAAAAACGCTGGCTGAACCCTACGAGATAGACCAAAATAATGTGCTACAGTATTGTCCACCTTAAAAAGCTCAACAAAATTCCGCGATGGTATATGTCTATCTCATACTGTCAAGAGTAACCTCTAAGCAAAACATGTTTGTATTGTCTAATGACAAAAAAGCTGTGTACGTTGTGTATAAAGACATTTGTAGTATGTATATTTACATAAGCATTGCATCCGTGCGAAGCGGGGCGGGTCGCTAGTATATACATAATTAATTGTTATTTTAATGCTATTAATTTGGTTGAAAGAATTTTTATATATATTTTGTATATAATTCGACTAATGAAAATTTCGGCACCACCATTTATTATTGTAATGATTGTTTTTTTTTTTATTTCAGAAGAGAGGAGGCTGTGACCCTCATGGCTACCTGGGTAATTATGTCGGATTCCTGACGAATTGACGCGGCTCGACCCGAAAAACCTATCGACTAAACTCAGTCTAAGCCGTTGGTTCCAATGACATGGGTTGACGTGACAAGGAAGACTGCACCTCAGGAGAGGCGCAGTCAGCGCTACCCTATAAAGAAAGCATATGCGCTAGAAGAGCCACGGTACACCCAAATAGCTCCGGCCTATGTTGTTAGGAACCTACTCGTGGCTAAGCGGAAGGCTGCCAAGAAGGGGGAGGCAGGGGATGTGACGGTTCAGACGCTGCCGCAAGCAGGTCTTGAAAGTCCTGCTCGTTTCACCTGCTTTATTTGGTCACTAAGGAAGTGTCGCGGTCTGCGAAGTCTCTGCCTATTTTTATTCATAATCTATACTAATATTGTAAAGAAGTAAATTTCTTGTGTTTGTATATTTGTTAAATTGTAAGGAGTAATCTCGGGAACTGCTGAACCGATTTTTTAAATTCTTTCACCAACAGAAAGCCACATTATTGCTGAATGTCATAGGTTATAAAAATATAAAAAAACGAAAAATTAAAACGCTTTTACGTGGTAGTCCGTGAATCGGAGAAAAAACGGTCGAATGAAAGCGTTTCTTACAACGCTGCCTTAACTATGAAAGATATATATTTTTGAGTTCTAGAGAAAAATGTGGAGCTTGAAAATGCCTTCAAAAACGTCAACGACAACATTTGTCTAATTTTTATATTTAAGTTAAAAAAAAGTAGTTTTTTTTTAATATTAGTATAGATAAATTAATTTTTAATATTAATAAAATATTTTAAATCATTAGGCCATATTTATTAGTCATATATTACCAAAAATTATGAATCTTTATGAAAGTAAGTAAACTCATCGTCTTTTGTCATCTGCAAAGACCAACACTGTACGCCTAGTTTGGATACCAGGACACAACGGTTTCCCTGAAAACGAAAAGGCTGATTACCTGGCAAGGAAGGGTTCGGAAACGCCCATGGTGGGACCTGAACCCTTTGTCGGCATCACGTCAAAGACAATTGGAACACATATAAGAATGCAATCGCATGCGAGGCATACAGAGGAATGGAATAACCTACAGGGAATGACGCACGCCAAGCTCTTTATGGGCTCAGAAAACTGGCTGAGATTCACACTGAGCTCAAGTAGGCTCCACACCCGCCTGGTGCTTGGAACTATGCTGCACAAGATGGGCTTCACTGAGACCAATCTATGCAGGGCCTGCAAGACCGAGGAGGAGAGCATGACACATCTATTGTGCAACTGCGATGCTCTGGCCGAAGTAGGCAAAGGTTGATAGGGATTGGATACCCAAAACCCAACGACTTTAGGGTAATGCCACCAAGGGACATAATCAGGCTCTTGAGCACGATTGATTGGACTGACGGTGGTCAAGTAACTGTCTAACGACATTAAGAAGTAGGCACTAATGGGGTAGCACAAAAGACCCATAATGGGTCGAAGTGCGTTGGCACCTCACGGTAGCCACCCCGGCCCCTAAGATAGATAGAAACTCATCGTCTTAAGTGTGAAGGCCAAAGCAGCGGACAGCGCGCGATGGCTTCGGTTTAATTCGGCTCGCGTTTGTGCTTGCTTCGAGGATTATTGATATTATGCCCAACGAAGTGGGCACGGGTCAGCTATTCATTACTAAATATGTTTATTTTAGTTGTTTTCATAGTGTTATGTGATATGGTCTGCTGTTGTTGGGATCTGCTGCGCATGTTGTAAGCAAAAAAGGGAGTTATCAATAATTTAAGACAGGCAGAATCCATCAGATATTTATTTAAAGAAACAAATATATTGACATAAGAAGGTACAACGTTTTGTACAAGTTTTAAAACTTATCTTTTAAACACTAGAAACAAAACTGAACTTGCGAAATGTGTAATTTTCTACAACACATTTCCAGAAATCTTTTTAATAAATTCAAGGCACACATTAAAAATATTCTACTAAGAAAAGGTCAATGATCTCTTCTATACTTCTAAGAAAGATTTGATTGCTTTTTTTTTACATTGAATAGGTTCCGAAACTATCTTCGACTGGCAATCATATGCAGGATATCGCAGCGTTGGCAGACCTCCTGCAAAATGGGCAAACGGCTTGGTGAAGATTGCAAAAAGGCGCTAGACGCTAGCAGCGCAGGACCGATAGATACAGAGATCCTTGGGGGAGGCTGGAATGATGACCATGCTGATTTTTTAAGCAAATAAGCAATCGCTATGGAATCGTTTTGTTAAACTGTTTGCATTAATATAATTTTTTACACATATTTAGAATTGGCTCTCCAAGTCATCGGGCCTAAAGCAGATAAAATGATCATAATACAGCATTTCATTATCTAACACATTCGATTCGATTAATAAAAAAAATAACCAAGAAAAAATTTTGCTGTGATTGTTTATAGTATAAAATTTTGAAAATGTTACATTTTGATATAGTAACATTTTGAAAATGTACCATTTTGATATAGAAATATTTTGAAAATGTAACATTTTGATAATGTAACATTTTAATAATGTAACATTTTGATAATGTAACATTTCAATATAGTAATATTTTTATAAAGTAACATTTTGACAATGTAACACTTTTATAATGAAGTATTTTGATAAAATAACATTTTGATAAATAAGTATTTTGATAAAGTATCGTTTTGATAATGTAACATTTTGATTAAGAAACATTTTGATAATGTAACATTTTGATAAAGTAGTATTTTGATTAAATAACATTTTGATAATGTAATATTATGAGAACAAAGGAAAAAAATCTTGGCGTTGTGTTAGAAATAGGCGTGGCTGCCTGTCGGTGGCTGACGGGTTTGACGAATGAATGGCTACGTGGCGCGTCGGCCGGAAACACATGTTCTGCCAACTAATTGTTTTTCAATTAAATTAATCGCTTACACGATTTAGAAAGTATTTATTGACATGTGACATTCAGTGACCTCCATATGATGTCCAGTGTTGGACATGTCAATGTACAATTTAGTAAACATTGTACATAAAACACTGTTACATCAACAAGGGATTGGCGAAGTCACGCAAAAAAATGCTGTATTGTTATTCACATTGAATTACTAATCCCAATCACGGATAAACAACATATTTTTTAATATTTAAACAACATAGTCTTTAATATTTTTTATTACTATTTCGGACTAACCATTAACAACTACCTTTGTACGAACAACAACACATAAAGCCGTCCAAATCTATGAATTTCTTAAAGCTGGTTTCAACATTGACCTTGAGACAAGGAACAAGATTGACCTGGACGAGATTGACCTTAACATAGTTTTTATGTCACTCGTAGTAAGACCGATTTTCGTAGAGCTAATAAAAGTAATTGGTTGATTGTTAACCGACTTCAAAAAAGGGAGATTATTAATTCGCCCCGTATGTATGTAATATTTCCAGAACTGCCCAGTTTTCGTATATGTTAGTCTATATCAGCATCTGAACAAATCTGCCAAATTTCAAAAGTGTATGTATGTTTTTAGGGTTCCGTACCTCAAAAGGAAAAAACGGAACCCTTATAGGATCACTTTGTTGTCCGTCTGTCCGTCCGTCTGTCAAGACCCTTTTTCTCAGGAACGCGTGGAGGTATGAAGCTGAAATTTATATCAATTACTCAGGTCTACTGTCCCTTGAAGCTGTGAAAAAATCAAACTTCTAAACCAACGCAATCAAAAGATACAGCCATTTATGCCGCAAATTTTCGACACTTGCAAGGGAATCAAAACCTACAGGTTGCTTCCCGTGAACTCAGAATCTTGAAATTTGGTACGAAGCAACGTCTTATGCTATAAGGAAAAATTATGAAAACCATAAATTTTTAGTTACATCACATAATATATATTTTTTTAATAATTTTAAACTTACTACCCATTTCCTCATAAACGCGTAGAGGTATTAAATTGAAATTCATACCAAATACTCAGGTCTATAATACCTTTAAGCTGTAACAAAATCAAACTTCTATGTCAACGCAATCAAAAGAAACAGCAATTTAAGCTGCATATTTTGAAACTCGCAAGTACTCGCAAGGGAATCAAAACCTAAAGGGTACTTCCAGTCCACCTAGAATAATAATAAATAATGTTTATTTGCCCCAAATCACAATAGATAAACTTAAAACTAGTTACAAAAGGTGTTCTGGAACAAAAAGGCATATGGCTCAGCATATGACAGCTGAATGTACAACTGTCGCTGATATTCTGCCATAGCCTCATAGCTAAATATATAAAACAAATCAGAATTATACAATGCACAATATTAAATAAAAGGAATCTTGAAATTTGGCATGAAGCAACGTTTTATAGCACACATAAAGGAAAAATTCCGAAAACCTTAAATTTTCAGTTACATTACAAAATATATGAACGAACTTTGTAAACCTTGCAGGTTTGTACGGAACCCTCGGTGCGCGAGTCCGACTCGCACTTGGCCGGTTTTTATGTTTGTGTTCGCATATCTCCAGAACTACAAGTCCGATCTAAGTAATTCTTTTTTTGTTTTACTAGGTATTGTTCAACTTAGGGATACAGCGAGTTACATCGAAATCGGTTGCGTGCTTTTTGAGATAGGAAAAATTTTGATCGACTTAAAAAAAATTGTTTTTAAATTAAAACCGACTTCAAAATTATACGCAATTTACTTACCTACGTATGTTTAGAAAATAATATAAAAGAACTAAAAAGTAAAAAAATAAATACGATATCAAAGTTAGTTTATTAAAGTCAAAGTATTTTACGTAGTGTTTGTAATACACTTAAGTATTTTAAGTGACGTATTAAAGTATAGAGGTCGCTCGCACAGTCCATATTGGCAGAGGACACGTAGACCGCGACATGTCCTAAGCGACCCCCCTAATCAATTAACGCAGGACCTTCTAGACCTGCAAGCGGCGGCGTCTGAGCCGTCGCCTCCCCCTAATATTCGGCAGCCTTCTGCTTCGCCACGAGTAGATTCCCAATCAACACAGGCCGGTCCCACTTTGGAGAACCGCGCCTCTTCTAGCGCTTATGCCCTCTCCATGGGGCAGCGCTAACTGTACCTTTCCTGAGGTGCGGCTCCCTTCCATATAAGCCAGTAGGGTCATTAGGACCAAAGGCTAGGCTGAGTTTAGTCGGTAGGTTGGGTCGAGCCGCCTCGATTCACCAGGAGTCCGACATAATCAACGCATTCCTGCTTGCCTGTTGCGTTGGTATCCATGACGGATTCTCAGCCTCCTCTCCTGAGGAAAAAAAAAAAATTCGCATACCGATCCCTAGTCACTTTTCGACGAACCGCCGAACGGAGCGGTGCTGTGCGTGCGGCGTGGAATATATATATTTCATTTTGTCTATTACTCACTCTTATATGCAAATAGAAACTGGACACTACAATAGTCATATCCATACCCATAGCCATGGGGAAGACTAGAAGAAAATAATCGAATACAAATCGAATAAGAAACCAGTTAACGAGTTAACTCCATTATTTGTAAACTCAATTTAATGTTATGTGTAGAGATCGGATAATCGGATGCATATTTACCTAAAGTTAATTTTTGGCTCACAAATTATGGAAGCGGCTTTTTAAAATACATTTTGTTAAATAAAAATCCCGGGAAAATACGGAACTGCAAATTTAACGTAGTGATATTGTTTGGAAATTACTAAATTAGCACGCGGTATATATTTTCAAAAGACCGAGACTCCGGGTTCATTTATACAACTATGCATACGTATTTACATGAAGTTTAGTTTCAGTTCCCCGTGCGATTTATGAATGTACGATTTATTACATGAAGAGTGTTATACGAAAGTAGTGAGCTAGTTTGACTAAAACAATAATCAATTAAATAAAAATAAAAACAATAAAAAGCCGTTTCCATACTTTGTCTTAAACTAACTTTAGGTAAATATGCATCCGATTATCCGATTTCTAGTTATGTGTTTTACTCACTGTACAGTAAAGGGTATATATGAAATAAAATAAAAATACACAATACGACTAATGTACTGTAATTCTAGTGGCTTAATTGCTAAAAAGAAATTACTTCCAATCGACCAATTGGAAATTGATATAGAAAAACGCAGAAGACAGAGACGAGAAGGCAGAGACTAATATTTGTTTGAAAATAATAATAATGGGATAAATTAATTCTAATTATTTTTGTTATAGTTTTGGTATAAATAAACTGCTTTCTGCTCCACACTATCCAGAATTTCCTTGACTGACTTCCAGGAAAATGTCAAGTACATATACACTGGTGTTAAGATTAAATGTATGAGACTAAAGGGTACCCCACAGGGGACTTCAAACGTCTAACGAATTGGATGTTCGGAACGCGCCAATACGGACGAGTTTGATACATTTCCGCGTGGTGCTGTTCAACAGTTTCCGAATCACTTATCGATGTTTTGATCGATATAATAAACGATTTGAGCATACCAAATTGAATAACAGATAACCTATAAAATTGTTGTTTTGAACAGATATGCGGAACGCGCAAATGCAGTTTTGAAGTTAACACATTTCCGCGTGATGCTGTACAGTAGTTTTCGAATCACCGACGTTTTAATCGATCCATACTAGTAATATTATAAATGTGAAAGTAACTCTGTCTATCTGTCTGTTTCGCTTTCACGCCAAAACTACTGCACCGATTTAAATGAAATTTGGTACACAGATAGTCTAGAGCCTGAGAAAGGACATAGGCTACTTTTTCATGCAAAAAAGGTGGTAAAGGGTTGTAAAAGGTTGAAAGGAGGGATAAAATAGGTTGTATGAAAATATTGTTAAAACTACTGAACCGATTTAATTGAAATTTGGTACACAGATAGTCTAGAGGCTGAGAAAGGACAGAGGCTACTTTTTCATGCAAAAAAGGTTGTAAAGGGTTGTAATAGGTTGAAAGGAGGGATAAAATAGGTTGTATGAAAATATTGTTAAAACTACTGAACCGATTTAATTGAAATTTGGTACACAGATAGTCTAGAGGCTGAGAAAGGACAGAGGCTACTAATTCATGCAAAAAAGGTTGTAAAGGGTTGTAAAAGGTTGAAAGGTGGGATAATAGGTTGTATGGAAATATTGTTAAAACTACTGAACCGATTTAATTGAAATTTGGTACACAGATAGTCTAGAGCCCGAGAAAGGACATAAGAAAATTTTACCGACGGAAAACATATCCTTCCTGTGGGAAATTCGAATATAACGCGGGCAAGCCGATATAGCATAAAGATCATAAAGGACCTATAGGATTTCAGTTTTGTGTTGACATACTTAAAAACCATTCTCTTCGTAGTCTGACGATTTTCTTATTTAATAAACAGTATAGCAAATTTTCAAATCCTTTGAACACGTGTCACACTAATATGCAAGAAGTGTCACGACAATATATCACGTAAAGTGTGTGGCGGGATTTGACATAAACGAAAATAAAAGTGACTGCAAATTAACATTTTTATTAAAATATATTAAAAATATTATTATGCTTCGAAACCTTACTACTTAAGTTTAAATAAAAAGTAGTAAAATTAAGATCTTAATAAAACACTACTTTTCACTAGTTCCACTACTATATAATATTTTATATTTATTGTATATGTATATTAGACAGTAGTGTAGTGTTTTATTAAGATCATAATATGGAGTTCCATCAAGAAGTTACAGCACAAAGCATAAACTATTTAGTAAAATTAATTTCAAAAGAAGGAATAAATCTGTGATATTATAGAAGAAAACATGAGATCTTTAATTTTATAAGCTCAGTAGAACGAGAAGCTTAAGTTACTAAGGTACTAGATTCAACATTACCAAAACCCGCGCAAATTTATTGATTTATCGATATAAATACGCAGTCACATCGCTAACCTGTCATTTTGATATGCATCGCGGATTGACATCGGCGTTTGGCGTTTCTGATATTTCATGAATCACGCTACAGTTTTCGCCATGACAGAATAAAATATAGTATTGCGTCTAAATATATCTTCAATATTACCTCTGCGATAGATTTACAAGAAAAATTGTGAAATGGACACGTGATTCTTTCGTTATTGTACTAAAGGTAACGCATATATGCGATATTTACAAAATAACTCCTTTTTTCCCCTCTGGAGAGGAGAGGCGGAGAATCCTCATGGATTCCACCGCGATCAAGTGCCATTTTGTCGGACTCCTGATGAATAGAGGCGGCTCGACCCGAAACACTTACCGATTAAACTCAGCCTGAGTTGGTTCTAGTGGATTTTAATGAAAATTTTGCAATAATATAATTTATACATCAAAATGTCACACAGGCTACTAGCTTGTGACTTCGTCTGTACAGATGGCAGATTTTTTCCTACTTACATAATAAAAAAATAAACTTGCCGTTCCAACATACAGGCTTCAAAAAACTAGAGGTTCGTTCTTAGGGAAATGTGTAACTTTTATAACACACATCCAGAAAATATTACTGCTTTACCTTATTAGTACACTCTAAGGTCACGGGTTCGAGGCCTTGAGAGGGGCAGATGTTTGTCAAATGAACGAGCATTTGTACCAGTAGTCATGGTTGTTAATATATATTTCTATCATATATATATATATATATATTATATATATATATATATATATATATATATATGTGTGTGTGTGTGTGTGTGTGTGTGTGTGTGTGTTGTCAACAATATCAACACCTCTAGAAATAATGCTTAATTCAAAGCAATGGAATACTACCGTGACTTTGACTTGCACTCTTCCCGACTGTCTGAATACTGTCGCTGACCAAGTCATATCTACGTTTTCCGGCACGTGGCTCACTGTGCTGCCATCTATTGGATAATGTCACAAACAAAAAGAGACAGCAGTCAACTCCGCAATCTATCATCATGGTGTAACCTCAAGCATGAGAAATAGAACTGCATATTTACATTACAATGACTGATTATAATAATTAAGGTTTCAACATATATATGTATAGACATACATACATATGTTAAAACCTTAATAGACAGGGTAACAGATAGACATCCGTTACCCTAGATCCCATAACACATGCCTTACAGAGCTAAATTTGGGCTAGGCTAATTGGTGTAATCGGTGTATAACTAATATTAAATTTTTTATTAATGATGTATGAATGTATGTGTTATAACAAATAAACTCATTATCTATCTATCTACCTTCACCAAAGCAGCAATATATATGTAAAGAAATGACATTTCATTAATTTAAATTTGCCGCGCTTCGCGCTTGTTCGCGTATTCATGGGCTATCTGTAGAAGTTATAAAAAACAATAAGAAAACTTGTATTCTTCTAGAGATATAAATTAATCGTAAAATTTATAATTAAGCAGACGATATTAGTAAACTTTAAATGTCGTTTCTTTGTATTTTCAGGTATGATTTAAGTGTGGTTAAGATTTAAGTTGCAATATTGTAAAAGTGTGTTAAATAAACAATCTCTTTGTATTTTCAGAGAAACAATTTATGGTTTATTTTAAAAAATCCTCAATAATATATCTTATATATATATATATATATCTTAATGAGTTCGCTGTTCACTACCGTGATTGTATTAGTGTGTCATACGATTGAGTAGAGGAATTGTTATATATTTCTTTAACGGGGGTACTTTTTTAAAGGTTTCTATTTAGCGGTACATCCAAAAGGCGGTGAGATTGGAAAAATACTTGTGTGATATGAATGAGTTTGGACATCTCACGAGATGCTGCTTTCTAAAAAACCTTAAATTAAACGAATCAACTATGATAATAATAACATTAAACAAAGACGATTAGTTAAATCAAAACATTTATTGTAAAGTATTTATTGATTCTAATAAGCACAATCCTCGTTTCAACTGTTCATGTATCTTTAAATTCGATTCGAACATTTCTAATAGTTAACACGAGCTGGTATGTTGTACCAATTGTTTGTAAAGTGTCAAAATAATTATATTCAATTGTTAAGTTGACATCTTTGACAAGTTTATTTTAACTGTGGTATGTGTTAAATCGATTAATAGTCATTTTTCGTGTTAATTTTGACCAAGCTCTCAGTTGTTCTCACTAGGTAAATTAGATAGTTGTAAGTCGCGTCCGCAAATACGCTCCTCCAATGGCCGGAGGGCGTAGGCGCGTCGGTGGAGGCGATCGGGGGAGGTATTTGCCACCCCTGAGGAGGGCTCCCCTGTATCGACGGGGGAGTGGCGGCTGGGGGTTCCGGGAAGTCGTTATCGTTCCCGGGGACTCCCTATATGCCTAAGGAAAGCCATCGCTGAGGTTTTTAGTGGATAGGCCTCCCCCTTCTGGCGAGGAAAGCCCCACATAACTGCCGGCTCTCCGCAGCCGGGGTATACAATTTTCTAGGAGGTAGACTCTGTAGCAGGGTCGTCTGCATGGGTACCTCCGTCTTGCCTATTTCCGCCGCCAAACAGCAGGGTTCGCTTTGCTGTGTTCCGGCGTGAAGGGTAAGATAGGCAGTGAAATTGCTGGGTACTGTGACTTTACATCTTATGTCACAAGTTGGCAACGTACACTGTGGTTCTTATGAGGTTTGCAGATTTGCTGCGAATCTCGTGGGAACCACATGTACTATAGGCAGCTGTTACCACTTACCATCAGGTGGGCAGCCTGCTTGTTTGTCAACTTTAGCAATAAAAAAAAAATGCATTTTCCTCAGCGGAACAAAAAAAAAGGTAAAATATATAGTATAATCATTTTTTATGTAACATTGAATAAGTTCCTTGTTGAAACTATTAGATGAATTTGTTAGATCAGGCATTTCTCGTATTAACAATGAAGGAAGACCGTAATTGCCTTATGGCCGTTTTCACCAACTTTGTCTTAGCTTAGGCGACTCCTAAGAGACATGCTGTCTCACTCTTTTCAGTTAATATAAAAAGTGACAGCATGTTACTTAGGAGTCACCTAAGCTAAGACAAGGTTGGTGAAAACGGCCATTAGTCAAGTAACAATAGTAAGAATAATGAATCATCAATTTAATCTTATGTGAAGTATTTAACGTCTTGCAAGGCTCGTATGGAATCAAGCTGCTTGATCAAAATAATCACGACCTTGTTAGAAGCAACATTTTTTTTTTGACAGTGTGAGGAGTGCCAAATGCTTGTCCGTTGAATTGGTTTAAAAAGTTGTAGTATGAGTAATTCTATCCAATTCTATGATTGATGTGGGTGGGGCTAACGTTACCGCAGAGATATAAATGATGACATTGGCATGACGAGTCACTATCACAAGGTGTATTACGCCGCATAATTATTAATATCCTGTTGAAATAGTTTATAAACAAATGATTCAGACGAATCTTAACTGTGTACTCATTCATAATCAATTTGGCAGCACACCGCCATTTTGTTGGCTTCGAATTTAAAATTGGAATCATTGGCGATTCGTGTAATTTTTGTCTATGCCTACGGAGGACTTAAGTTAGGGTTGCCATAGTTAACTATAAAAATCATTAATTGAAGTTAAAGATAAAATTCATATGTTCAATCAATATACAGTGTAAGCTACATATAGCGAACTTATTTCATGAAAAGCTCTTCAAAACGTAGAATTTGTTAAAAGGAGATGTCCCATATTGGTTTATAGTAACTAACTCGGGTAAATTTGATATATTTGGATAGAAGGCTCTAAAAGAAAGTAATCGCCGTAAGTCATATTATTTTCAAGACCCCCGATTTTTAATAATTCGTATTCTAGTATAATAAAAAATGAAATATCTTTAATGCAATAATTACACATTGCTTGAAAAAAAATATCAACAAGGCTTTTAAAAATCTAAATACATACATAATTGCTTTAATGAACCGAATATTTCTAATTTTGAGAAGTTTTTAACTAACAAAATATAGGGACTGCTATATTACTTAATGTATGTTATCTAGAGCCAGAAAAAAATATAATTAAAAATTCAACTGACAAGTCAGGCACCTGCTGTCAATGTCATAGTTTTGATTTTATAATTATGATCAGACCGAGTAAAATCATAGATTAAATGTATTCTATGATTCAACTCAACGGAAAATAATAAACATAGAGTAAGATACCGGTAGTCACAGATTAATAAAAACATCATTAAGGTGTTGCCATAATGAAATATTTCTTATAAACATGTTTTATTTATTTAAAAATAATTGGGGGTGGTAAAAATATTTCTTTTATTTGTTTCATACTTCATATTTTTTCGGCTTTCAATTTAATGTAGTTTGGTGTTTGTTAGTTAACGCTGATCACAAAAAACCAACCACCTTGTAATAAGACGACATCTCCTTTGTTTTGTTTACATTGATATCCTGGTATTGAAACACTTTTTATAGAGTAGCTACCACTGTCAATAGCGAAACAATACATCGCTGTTTAGACCTGATACCGAGTCGTAAACATTTCATATGTACAATACAATTCTTAGAGAGGTGTTCATTTATTGTTTGGCGCGTGGTTACTTACTGCTGCTTTCGTCTTATTGAAAGAAAAGAAAGAAAGAAAGAAAAACGTTTATTTGGTAAGCAAAATAATGGTTCGCAAAATACAAAGACAAACATGCATATAAGTCATTTTGTTACCAAAATGGTCTCCGTTCAACATATGTCGGGCGTACAGCACGACGCTGATCTACCGCGGACGCCATTTATAAAATTTAAAAATAAAAAAAAATGAATGAAATAACATAAAACAAAAAACAAAAATAATAAACACTAAACAATAAACTAACCATATTTTCTGTGAGTAATTTTATAAATATATAATTTGATATTAATATACATATAATATTATTTTAATATATAAATAAAAAAATGATTAAATGAAAATTTGACTGTACAATGGTGGTTAATCAAATAATCCGAATACAAACAAACACCAAAAACCCCAAATACACAATAACTTCATAAATCATATCTATAATAACAGCATAAAGTTCGTCATTATATACCTAAGAAAGTTGACATAAAAGCGCGACTGGGCTGGGTCCATAGAATATGCATAATAAAATATATACAAATGCTAAGGTAACGCTTTTTGGGCATTAAGGACGTATGACTTAAATTTATTTTTAAAAGACATGACAGACTGTGAATTATTACGAATAGGAGGTGGAATGTCGTTCCAGCATCGTGTTGCAGCAAATCTGAAACTACCACAAAAGCAGCAGTCTTATGTGCGGGGCAAATTAAGCGGTCAGGTACTCGGGCTCGTTGCTGTGGGTCATCTTTTTATTTTGTATTTTTAGTTGCATTTAAAAAAAGAGAGAGTGTGTGATGATGACTGATGAAAATGTTTCGTTAATTCGCGATAAAAAAAAGTGATATTGCTAAACATAAGGGATTCAGTCCGTCTATTGTCTACCATTTGGAAGAACAAAGAAAAATTATTATATATTTCTTGTAATCTTCGTATAACTAAAATTCTATATAAATATATAGAGTTTACGCTGTACTAAAATATTTCTTTGCTTTTTTGATAAAATTAAAAGAAGTGTAGTACTTTTTAAACTAATCTAAGAATCATCACCATTATTATCACTATTCATATTGTTCTTGATCGAAGGATACGTTACCTATGTAACAGAGCAGCTGTTACAGGCCTTATGTTGCCTATGGTAAGTACTCATTGTCTATGATATTCGGAATCCTGGTCGGTTTTATTTCTTTCGTTTATGATTTTGTTTTGTCAGTCAAACTTCAAAATATGTCTATCTGCCAACGCAATATTCCATATTGCCAATATTGAAGAATTCATTTAATATAACAATTATACGAAAGAGTCCTACACATAATGCTGTAGGACTCTTCTGTATTGTACTTTTTTTTTACCATTTTTAAATAAACCAATCTCAATCAGCAAACCGTCATTTGAATATTCTTGAATAAGAACCCACGCTCTATCGAGCACCGCGACGCCTACCCTATGTCAGGGCGATTAGGCCTTAGTAGGGATGTAACGATATCGTTGAGGTATGGATACTTTTACTCGATACAGTATCGCTCGTCAAGCATCGATACTTACTCGGTATCGATTAAAAAGTATCGATATTACTGGCTAGTATCTTTATAAATTGTAGTCCATATGTTATTATGATGTCTAAGCTATAATATTGTAGTTTCATTAAAATCCATTCCTCAGTTTTTACATGAAAGAGTAACAAATGTCATTCTATACTTACAAAATTTCGCATTTATAATGTTAGTTGGTATTAAATAAATTAAATATATAAATTAACGCCTACAAACATTGTTACAGTGTGTTTTAATTATTTATTTTATGAAGCTAAATAAAACCAGCTATTTAGACTGTCAATTGTAGACGAACGATATTTATTGCGTGTAGCGCTCCGTCTGAAATAAGGGTTATGATACACGTTCCTCTGTGAAACAAATATTTCTTTGAACACTAGACACAAGTCGCAGGTTAGCGCGAAATGGCGCCATGCTTTTTAAGTCTTTGGAGAATAAAATAAAAAATCGAAATTATAATTAATTTTATTCAAATATGACTTTATAGAAAGCTCTTTTGGATCGTCCGATTTTTTTGTCAGGACGTATGTTTTAGTTGATAAGAAAAATGGGCGCAAGAAACTTATCAGCTTTATCAAAAGTAATAACAACATTTACAATATAATTATGTCGTTACCATACAACGTACATATGTGTTTACAATTGGGTAGACGACATTTTTTTAAAATTCAATATATAATGCACCTGCACCTATTACTTTTGAAGATACATCGCCATGTTTGCGGCGCTGTCGCGGGTCGCTCAAAAACGCTGCATACTAAAAACACAGCAATCGTGACGTCATAACTAAATACACTCGTCAAATTTGTATGAGCGTATAAACAAATTTTAAAATAACTTTGTTATTTGTACGTTTATAGGTATACTTTCTATATAAAAAAATGTTACATTTAATGTGAGAATGTTAGAAATGTGTTCGTTTCATTAGAATTACGTAAATAATAATTGTTCATTTTTTAGACATCTAAAAACAATATAAATTAATAATTAAACTGAAATTTCTATATTGACATACTTTCATGAGATATACATTGCTCAAATCAGATAATTATAGTAAAAAAACGGCCATAATCATTTGTAGTCGTCTACCCTATTTATACGGGAAAACAAATATTTATTCTTTACAATGTAATTTATTCAAATCAACAACAAGCATTGGCTTTACATATTATATATGATATTATATGTAATACTAACTTCCGCCCGCGGCTTCGCCCGCGCGAAATTAGTTATTGTCAATCCTGGTCCCTTATGTCTAAGAGATTCTTACAGGGGCCAGCCTCACGTTGACCAAGATTCATGGTCTTATATTCAATTCAACCCCTATCTCAGCCCCACACTGGTAAAAATTTCGACAAACGATTTTTTGTTTCTTATGGCGTTATGTTTGACGAACTATCATACTAAATTTCAACCCTTATTTCACCCCCTAGCTGGTCCAATTTTCTAAAATACTAGAACAAATGTTTAATGATTTCTTATCAAGTGCTTAAATATAAAGTTTCATGGTTTTATCTTTTAAAATTAAGAAATCCCATACAAACTTTCAACCTCTATTTCAACCCCTTCATACCTTTTTTTCGATGTTCTGTCTCAGGGTCTAAAGATTATCTGTACCAAATTTCATCAAAATAGGTTGCGAGATTTAAGCGGGAAAGCGTAACAGACAGACAGACAGAGATACTGTCGCATTTATAATATTAGTTGGGATTAGAATATTACAAAGTCAATGATTATTTAAATGACTAGCTTTCTGCCCGCGGCTTCGCCTGCGTGGATTTCGGGATTGGGTCTATAGAGGGTTAATGGTCATAGCTTTGGCCACGGCTACATATGCGCGGAAGTCAGTTTATGGCGCGAAGATTTTATTGCGCTTCCCGTGGGACTATCTGTTTTTCCGAGATACAAAATACCGCAAAACCTTGCTCAAGAATCCCTCTATCTATTGATGAATACCGCATGAAAATCTGTGCAGTAGTTTTTGAGCGAAGCCTTTATTGCGCATCCCGTGGGATCTGTCGATTTTTCCGGGATAAAAAGTTTTTTTTTTTTAATTGTACAATAAAATATTATATATAAAGTACCCTATGTTACTCGGGGATAATGTAGCTTTCCAAAGGTGAAAGAATTTTTGAAATCGGTTCAGTAGTTTCGGAGCATATTCATTACAAACAAACAAACAAACAAATCTTTCCTCTTTATAATATTATAGTATAGATAAATAATCATTGACTTTGTAATAGAACTTATACTCATTAGCGTCTTTTTAACATGTACCTTGAATTTATGAAAAAGCAATTCAGCTACACTATGTGGAACCTTGTTATAAAAATGTATACATAATAATAGTTATTTACATAATGATGTATTAGAAATAGGTGGTATCCTGAAGGAAGGTCAGGACAAGTGTATCCGTAACTGACGAGTGTGCATGAAAGTGAGGAAGTTACACTTCCCTAGCTTGGACCGTAGCAAGTACTCCCATGGGATAGAGTCATAAGTATATGTATCAAATAATTTTGCAGTCTCATACTGTGGGAATATTGAATTAATCACTTAAAGTAGATGATACTGTTTACATGGCCAAGTGGTTTTTGGGAGTCAGGTGTAAATTTTGAATATGTTGTTCTCCTGGTCGAGATGAGCAAAAAATGTCATGGTCGCAATAAAACGATTTTCTAATTCAGACTTCAGAGCCCTCTAGCGGGAAAATGCGTGCTTAACTTTTTTTACCACCATTACATTTTTTACTCAACTCGACCAGGAGAACAACATATCCAAATTTTAGACCTGGGTCCCGAAAACCACTTGGCCATTTAAACAGTATCATTTACTTTGAAGTCGTTTACACCACAGTGTCTCTATGGTTTAATTCTTTATTTATCTAATCCTGCAATGAAACTCTTTCTATGGCAGTTAATAGATTAAAAGACATGGAAAATAAATTTAGAAATAGGAAATAAAGAGACCTATTAAAAAAATATGTCCCCTACCAATCGAATAGCTAGCCCGGAATATGTTAGGAACTCCTTGTATTGTGTTGTCTATTGTTACTAATGTCAAACTAGTTTGAAAAGTATTAAGTTGTAGGACTATAACCTCTTCTGGGGGGCAGTCGCACTAACAAATCGCAGCTGAAACGAAACCAAATCGTTCCACCCAACCAATCCGAGAGCTAGAATAGAGCGTTCGGATTGGTTAAGCCGAACGGTTCGGTTGCGTTTCGGTTGCGATTTATTAGTGCGATAGCCCCTCTGATCCCCGCTCTGTATCCCGGCGCACGCCTTATAAACGACTGTGTTTTATAAAAAGATGTGATATAAGCGATAATAATATTATTAATAATGTTTTATTAACAAACACGGAGTTACACGACCCAAGACATTTCACAGTTGTATCAATACTGCAGAAGAACGGGCCTTTAAATCAAGTACCAGCGGAACTCTAGACAAAAGTCTGTAACTGGAATCCCACAGGTATACTGTAGGTAATACTGTGGTTATGCTAACTGGGGAAGAAGACTTCCAAAACTTTCCAGGTTGACGACAAAACGACAAAATATATCAACTTTATTAATTAACTAATTTTTTATATTATTGACTAGGTATCACTTTTATATTACGTGTCTATGTGTGGGTGTGTATTGATTATGTGAATAGATGAGACAATATAAGTAACCGAGTTATGTACATGTTGTAAATAATAAATAAATAAATCAGGAGTGCATAAAGTAGTGAGAGGATTTTTTTTAATAGGATAGGGCAGCAAACGAGCAAACGGATCACCTGATGGTAAGCGATAACCGTTGCCCATGGACATCCGCAACACCAGAGAGTCACAGATGCGTTGCGTGCGGCCTTTTAAAAGGGAATAAGGGGGGAAGGGGGGTTGGGCCTCCGGTACGCTCACTCACTCGGCGAAACACAGCGCAAGCGCTATTTTATGCCGGTTTTCTGTGAGGCCGTGGTAACACTCCGGTCGAGCCAGCCCCATTCGTGCCGAAGCATGGCTCACGGTAAAATTTATATACATACATACATACACTCACGCCTTTTTCCCATGGGGGTAGGCAGAGATTACGTCTTTCCACTTGCTACGGTCTTTACATATCTCTTTCGCTTCATCTACTTTCATAACATTCCTCATACATGCTCGACGATTGCGGGTACTTCTGACACCCGATACCCTGATACTTCTGGCCTTTTTTGAGGACACTTTCGATTTGTTCGAAATAATTATGTTCGCCTAGGTCTTCCTCGTCCCGTATCTCCACTCACTCCAGCTTCATAAATCATTTTGGTCAGTCTACTTTCATCCATCCGTTCCACATGCCCAAACCACCCAAGCATCCCTTTCTCTATTCTTGTCACGATATCCTCTTTCAAACCACATTTCTTTCTAATCCCTTCATTATACAATCTGTCACTCAGTTTTACTCCTGCCATACTCCGCAAAGCTCTCATTTCTACTGCATTTATTCTGCTTTCATGTCGTTTCTCCCATACCCAATTTTCACTTCCGTACATTAATGTTGGGACCAGCACGCCCTCATGCACTGCTAGTCGCGCCTTTTCTGATATTTTCTGACTACTCAGAAACGTACGCATGGTAAAATTTATTTGTATTTATTTTAACTTATCGCAATAACTCACTAAGTAACGTGACTGCGTGTGCGTATGATGCGGCTCAATAAATCCACGGAGCTATATCGAAGAAATCGTCTCGTTTGCGGGGAGCTTATCCATCAAAGTCAAGACAAATGGGCTGCCGTTCTATAATTACTGCGTCCATCGTCGCCTCCATTCACCGCCCTGGATACCGATGCGCGTTCGCTGCGCTGGCGCATCGCCGCTTACCTGTATCGCAATTCTCGAACTATACTCGATTGTGAATACTTTATTTTTTTTTAAATGGCACAAAAACTGCATTTGGTTTTAATTTGATTTAATAATTATAAAGTTTACAAACTCGTATTACGTTAATCACTACTTTAGTCGAAGACTGTGTCGCAGTTATTAGCGCCCACTTCGAACAACCTCTTAATAAGAAAACTTTATATAAAATAATAAATTTTAAGTTTATTACGTGTTGTCTGTGTATTTGTATGTTTAATTTATTTATTTAATAAGAGACTCAACATCATCATAATCCAGATCGAGTAACCATTTTTTCAGTACACGTTTACAAGCGTTGAGGGACAATTTATATATATGTAATTTGTGTTTAATTTTATTATATAATGATTAGCTGATATATACATAATGACGTTTGACTAATTCTGTATTGCATTTATCAATTACAAATATTCTGTTTGCTAATCTTATATTTGAAGCTAATCCTTCATCATATTCACAAGATGAGTGCTTGCGCAAAATATCATTTGTCAGTAATCAAGGCTGACAATTTACTTTAAAACATGTTAATAACTATATTTGCAATCACAAAGACAGAAAACAGAAGAATGATTACAGAAATTAATTTAGAATTTAAATATACAGAAAATATATTAGATTACAGAAATAACATTTTATTTAATAAATAAAAAAACCGCATTGAGTAAGTAAGTATTTATCGGTAAACAAGGCTGACGATTTTCTTTATAACATGTTAATAACTATATTTGCAATCACAAAGACGACAGAAGATAGATTACAGAAAATAGAAGACGGAACACAAAAAACCGAAGACAGAAGAATGAAGACCAAAGATTTAAAAAAAGAACTTTTTATTGTAAATGAGACTAAAAGAAAGAACTTAGATGACAATGATGAAAATGTTAATGATATATTTAAAAAGTACGATTTAGCAACTGGCCTAAATCCGATGCGAATTTGAAACGTGGTATGCATGAACCAGAATACTACATCGCTTCCCACCTGTACGTTCAATTGGCGAAGGTTGACGGCGTACAATTAGTCACTCGCATCATTAAATAAGCATTCAATTTTATCGTCTCAATTTGTTGTGCAGTTCAATTATCCGAAAGATGAATGTCAAATAATCTGCGTGGATCATAATCTCAGATTCTCAGCCTTCAACTGTCCACATAAAATAACCTTCTTTATGTCTGAATCTATTGGTGAACTCACTATATGTTCAGCCTCAGCTTTAGCCTTTTGATCCTTCTTTACAGCTTGTATGTCAGTCACATCAGGCGTCACGCTAGTAAACTCCCAAAGATCTTCATAGACAAGAAGCATCTCAGCTTGTACTTTCCATGTAGAATAATTAGAGCTTCCTTCTAGCCTAGCCATAGGCATACTACTACTAGTACTTGCCATCTCGTTGACTGAAATTCTTCTATTGTCACCACTTCCACTAGATATTTGATTTTGATCTACATTCGACATCAAATCATTCTGGGCCCATCACCTATTGGTGAACTCACTATATGTTCAGCCAATTAATTTGCAGAATACGCTCAGAAGCGTTTGTAGATTTTGATGCACATATTTATTTGTGGAAGAAATAAATTACTAATATAAAGTTTGATAAAACATTATATTTACATGACATACAAGTTTGGAATACACAAAAAAAAAAACAAAAACTGTGACACTCAATCAACTTTTTAAAACTTTTCGACACAGAAAGTCATTAGCACGTATATGCTACCTATGAGTAGATAAAATTGTAGTTCCTTGATTCAGGCAGACCTTCTTGTTCTAACAGAATCGTCTTCTATATTGTATATATGTAAGGTTTATATATGTAAGCCGTAAATAAAATTCGAGTTTATAAAGTTTATAGATATGTTGTGATTTTGTTTAAACGAAGGAAGTTGCATTCAGATTATTTATCTGAGGCCACGACTCTATGAAAAAACGGGGAGAAAATAAAGTTGCCCTTGCTGGTTTTCTTGCTCGTTCTTTCCAGTACAAGGTCTCCGGCCTTAGACTTGTGAACCAATGGCGTAGCATCTTTGACATTCAAAAGGGATTGTAAAAATCCCATTTTAGGAAATTAATTTTTGATTTTGATTTTGCCGTGTCTTTGAAGTACAGCCCGCTTCTGAACACACCATTAGAATCCCGAAGAACTAGTGAATTTAGAATCAGTTTATTCATTACACGCTGAGGTGATAACGATATAAAAGACATAGCAGGTATTAATTACTTTTACCAACCAGATAAAGCATATATATTATATTAGGGGTTAAAATACGAAATTGCCGTTTTATATAGATCGAAAGTTTTCCTTATTCATGTAATAACCAAGAGAGCAAACTTTACGAAATTTTGCACACAGTTCAATTTTACATACATACATACACTCACGCCTTTTTCCCACGGGGGTAGGCAGAGATTACGTCCTTCCACTTGCTACGGTCCTTACATATCTCTTTCGCTTCATCTACTTTCATAACATTCCTCATACATGCTCGACGATTGCGGGTACTTCTGACCTGGCCTTTTTTGAGGACACTTTCGATTTGTTCGAAATATGTTCGCCTAGGTCTTCCTCGTCCCGTGTCTCCACTCACTCAAGCTTCATAAATCATTTTGGTCAGTCTACTTTCATCCATCCGTTCCACATGCCCAAACCACCCAAGCATCCCTTTCTCTATTCTTGTCACGATATCCTCTTTCAAACCACATTTCTTTCTAATCACTTCATTATACAATCTGTCACTCAGTTTTACTCCTGCCATACTCCAAAGCAAAGCTCTCATTTCTACTGCATTTATTCTGCTTTCATGTCGTTTCTCCCATACCCAACTTTCACTTCCGTAGTAGTAATGTAGTTTTGAAGACAAGAAAATCAGTTATCAGAAATTTATAGTTAATGATATATTGTACATGTCATCTTAGTCTTTTATTATTTAAGTATTATTATTTGTTTATTTTTTCTAAATTTATTGGTGTGAAATTTGTACTACGGTCCATATTGTCTTATTTCATTATTATTATTTCATGTAAGTCGGGGCTGATGTGCATCACTGCGACCTATTGAGATCTATTGTGACCAGCCTCCTATGTAGGTTCTATGAAGGCCCTACAGTAGCTCCCTTAACTGGGCACTGACCAAGAAAGATAGGATGTTCCCAGTTCGGATTGTTTTTATTTCATCTGGGTCAAGGATGTGTTTCCCCAGGTGTCTGTTTCTTTTGTAAATCAGCGGTCACAGTAGCACAAGAGGCGTATTGGTGTTTCACGCTCTTGTTCGCAGACTCTGCGTGTGTCAGTGTCCTTAAGTTTCATGTTGTGAAGGTGTCTATTCAACTTGCAGTGACCGGTCAAAGCCCTAACCATCACGCTCAAGTTACTCCTGTTAAGCTTTAATAGCTCGTCAGTGCGTTTGCGAGAGTATGGTTCGATTAGTGCTTTTGAGTGTGTCATCCCGGACGTACTGTGCCAGTCTGCTTTCGCCTCGTTAAGAAGGCGAGTTTTCAGGTATTGCATGGCCTGGTTCTTTGAGATACCACAGATAGGCTCTGGGCGAACTGTATTCCTTGAGCCCCAGCCCTGGCTAGTTCATCGGCCTTCTTCCATATTGTCTTTGTAGTTTTCTTGTTGTGTTGTTCTCGTGCCTGATGTCACTACTGTGACACGCAGAATACCAGAGCGGCAGGCCATTCCTGCTGTTGTTTTGTTTCGTTATTGTTGTTCGTATCGTTGTGTGGTCCATCAATAAATAAATTTAATTTTGTAATGTACAAAATCTGTTTTTAATGTATTTCGGTACATTTACCTCTTTGTATCTTTAGATCAACTGAAGTTTGACTGGTAGAAAATGTCTAAGGCGTTAAGACCGCTTTTGTATACCAATATATGCAAATAAAGTGTATAGTCCGCTTAGTAGACCACGGACACAGTACAAGAGATGATTAGTGGTAGTTAGTAAGTAGTAGGTGGGGATGATGAGCACGTCGAAGAGAAAGATTGCCGAAGTTTAAGTAAGATTGTATTGATGTAAAAGTACACAGTAATATTCAATAGGCAATTCTTTCTTGAGTAGTGTGCAGTAAGACAGTTGTTGCCGTAAAACCTTGCGCCTTGAAGTAGGTCGCACAGTAAGCAAAAATGTACGTTGCTTGCTCGTACATAAAGTGTAAATAAATAAACAAAAAATGCTTCATTAATTTGTCTACAATCTAAGAGACAAATCTTTTAAAAACTATTTCCCTTGCCCACAAAGAAAGCTTGAAACCAGTTAAAAGTCGGCTACTACAAATATCCTGCTTTCTATTATGTCTGAAACATTTTGCTTTGCCAAATCGTTATTTTCCTTAACCTGGCCATATTCCGAGTCTGAGTCCACGCCAGTATCCGTTACAAAAAAGGTTTTCCTCCATTGTTTTCTTTGCGCGGTCAGTGATTTCGGAAGCTCAACGCTCCACTTAACAAGGTACGGCGTTTCAAAACAGGCTCCGGGAAGTCATGAGAAAAACAAGGCAAATAATATCTATTCCTTTGCTTCGTCCGGCTCGCTCCCGGTTTTGACGGGCTGTAAACAATATTAATAAAAATAGGGAATTTGTAGTTACTTGTGTTTCTAACTTTGAAATATTCAGAATTGTCACTTACGTTATCATGTCATAAGTAGGTAACATGTGATAACGATTGACTTAGCGGCACATTTTTAGCAATCTCTGTACTCGAGTGTTTAGTACATCGATTTCAAGTCATCACCGAGGTCCCGGGTTCGATTCCCGGTAGGGGCAGATGTTTGTGTGAATTTCTATGTATTTATTTGTAACGTTTTCATTATTAATATATATTTCTGTGGCAAGTGTGTCTGTCTGTTTGACAGTCTTTCACGGCAAAACGGAGCGACGAATTTACGTGTATTACGTGGAGATAGTTGAAGGGATGAAAGGATGACATAGGCTACTTTTTATCCCGGAAAAATCGACAGATCCCACGGGATGCGCAATATAGGCATCGTTCAAAAGCTACTGCACAGATTTTCATGCGGTTTTCATCAATAGATAGAGTGATTCTGGAACAAGGTATTGCGGTATTTTTCATCTCGGAAAAACGGATAGTCCCACGGGAAACGCGATAAAACCTTTGCGCCATAAACCGACTTCCGCGCATATGTAGCCGTTGGCAAAAGCCTCAATAGACCCAATCCCGAAATCCACGCGGGCGAAGCCGCGGGCAGAAAGCTAGTAATATATACGCATCATAATAACATAAAGATACTCAAAATACTCGTCCTTCGCAGACAAAATCGCGGGCACCAACTAGTATTATATATGTATGTTTATCCGTTACCCTAGATCCCAATACATAGCTTTACATAGCTTACTTTGGGCTAGGCTAATTAGGTGTAAGTATAAGAAATATTTTTTATTCACATATAATGTGAATACAAGAAATAAATAAAAACTTGCCGTTGCAATGTTTCGAAATACCTTCCAAAAAGTGTCGTTTTAATTTAAAAACCACGTCAAGAAATAGTCATGAACAAAAGTCTTTGTTACTGTCTAAATGAAACACTATACTAAAGTAGAGACGGTAGTCATACGTTATTCATAATTTCTTTATTACACAGTTTATTTTTAAATGTAACTTGTATGTAAGAATACATACGAATATGACAGAAGTTGTATGATTGTCCTTAGTTATGTATTATAATAATATTATATAGAAGTTTGAAAATTCTTTTCGAGAAGGCTCTCCTAATTCTTAACAGATGTAGAGCTTTATTTTTGTTCGTTCGCATGTACAAAGTTTTTTTTCTTTAAAGCTTATATTGGTTTTGACGTCGATTTGCGCTTGTCTATGATGAAAGAGGATTATTTCGATTTTTTTTTTTATTTTTTCGATCCCGCTTTAAGTACCCAGCCACAAGGGAACCTACTTTAAACATTATCTTCTTAATTATAATACTTATTTATTTGTTTAAGCCCTAAAGACAGATTACATTATTAAAAACAGTTTACATTAAGATATAAATGGCTTACAATTTGTCATAATGGTTTAGACCCTTGACTTTTATGCTAGGTCAAGCCTGTATTACAAAAGTCAGGTTCGGGAACAGAAGTAGCATTTATAAACTCATGTACGGTGAGATAGTAATGACATCTGAGACCTAAGACTAAAATAACAATAACAGAAAAAAAAATGTGGTAGAAAATGTTATAAATTTTTGTGATTTACAGTATGTGTGTGTGTGTTACATTTTGTGTATCTATGTTATATATGGAATCCTATTAAGTTACAAACTCACAGTGAGGCCAAGAAAACCATAATAATGTGAATCTATCTGAACCCTTATAAAAAGCGAGCTGTAATTTTTTTTATTTATGTATTAAAGAGGGTTTATTCATTTTGAATATTTCACCGCCATAACAAGAAACATAGATTACAAGAGTACGTTTAACCAATTTATAGATGTGATGCCCTTTTGGATGGTGGTTATGCAAGTGTACTATTAAACCTGCCCATTCAAGAATGAGCGACCTGAAAGTGTTGGCAATACTACATTGCCGAGGATACACTGCTAAAATATGATGTAGACACCAAACGTTGAACACAGAGGATTAATCTGTCTTTCTCATGAGGTAGGCAAAGGAGATGTCCCATATTGGTTTATAGTAACTAACTCGGGTAAATTTGATATATTTTGATAGAAGGCTCTAAAAGAAAGTAATCGCCGTATGTCATATTATTTTCAAGACCCCCGATGTTTAATAATTCGTATTCTAGTATAATAAAAAATGAAATATCTTTAATGCAATAATTACACATTGCTTGAAAAAAAATATCAACAAGGCTTTTAAAAATCTAAATACATAATTGCTTTAATGAACCGAATATTTCTAATTTTGAGAAGTTTTTAACTAACAAAATATAGGGACTGCTATGTTACTTAATGTATGTTATCTAGAGCCAGAAAAAAATATTAATAAAAAATCAACTGACAAGTCAGACACCTGCTGTCAATGTCATAGTTTTGATTTTATGATTATGATCAGACCAGCAATAGTATATTAATCTGTGACATAGAGTAAGATACCGGTAGTCACAGATTAATAAAAACATCATTAAGGTGTTGCCATATGAAATATTTCTTATAAACATGTTTTATTTATTTAAAAATAATTTTTACCACCCGTAAAAATATTTCTTTTATTTGTTTCATACTTCGTATTTTTTCGGCTTTCAATTTAATGTAGTTTGGCGTTTGTTAGTTAACGCTGATCACAAAAAACCAACCTCATTGTAATAAGAGGAGATCTTTATATAACTGTATATGTCCATAGCGCAGTCTTAACACAATTTTAGAATCATTTTTTCTTTTTTTAAATTAACAACATTAATTAACAGGTGTGGAACTCACCCAGCAGGAAGCAGGGCAAACCCACTAAACCACCTCGTCCATTCTATCCTCAAATAGGGTGATGACTAGAAGCCCGATTTCTCCAGATCACCCTCCGGATTACCGCGGACATAGAGGTAGTCCCCAGACCGCCTTTGCATTAGCGCTTGAGGAGGTCTTTGAGGGGCTGTGGATGTTCGCCCTCTACCATTCAGAACACAATATCAGACCTATTCAAATCGAATCGAATAGTAGGTTGGATGGTTTTATACCATATACCCTAGAGCGACTCCGCTCATCAAAATACTACGACCATATAGAAAAAAAATTATTTAACATCTGGCAAGATTTATGTATATGGATGTATACGGGAAGTAGTTCACCCCACTCCCACATTTCCGATCACCGATAAGGGAAGGATTGCTTTGTAGCTTTGTAAGCATAAGCAAATAAAGATCATTTTCGCTTGACACTATTTATCGCTACTGCATTGCTAGCGTTAATTGTGTACTGTGTACTATGTAGTGCTTGAGTAACTCGTATTGATCGGTGCCAGGCACCCACGCGATCAATAGCAGAATACACTTCGATCAGTCTACAAATAGGTGTCATATTGTGATTGTGCTTGAGTTTGGTGCTCTAAGTGGAAGGTAAGTGGTCAAGGTTAGTGCTTTTTGAGGGTTGAGGTCACAGTGCGTCATTTGTGTGCCCTTCAGTAAGCAAGCCGTGTTCAAATTAGTACTAAATATTGTGAAAGGGTTTTTTAAATTAATAAAATGGTTCCTGCGAATCAATGTAGAGTTTCATGTAGAGTCTTTATATTTTAATTTTATTTTTTTACCATTCTAATTACTGTGAATTTTGTTTGAATTTTATTTTTATTAATTTATTATGGTCGAATATTTGTGATTCTGTATTTAATTTTTTTTTCTTCTTGTACCGAACATACATTGAATATATTTATTGTGATATGACATTACTCTATATACACTATATTTCTTTTTGCATTAAATTATAAATTGAAAAGAGGAAAAAATTCTTGCCTATTCTTCTTGAGAAGGCTTTCCCAGTTTCTAAACAGGTGTAAAATCATTTCCTTTTCATTTCCTCGAGCGTATTCTTATAACTAAATTATTAAGCTTTTAACCTCTTGTTGTTTTAATTTCGTTATTTCTTTAACGTCAACAATAACTTGTAATGGCCTTTGTATAATAAATGTTATTTTTATTTTGTGTTATAACAACAAACCTATTTTTTTATTGTTTTGGTTTTTGGTCGAACGACAATATTAATTATAAATCAAAAGTGTAAATTATTATTATTGAACAAGCAATTGTTAATTTTATATATTAAACTCATTCTTCAAATTAACAACGTGATTAATACATATTAATAAGCACGAACAACAAAATACGTTAATTAACTTGCAGATAAACAAAATCTATTTACAAAGCAACGAAGTTCCATCATCTCGCGTAAACTGAATTAAGTCGGAATTATTTCTGTGACAAATGTCTAAGCACAGTTAGATATTTAAATGAGGGACTTTAAAATGATAATTGTTGAAATGAGATACATTATTTAATTTATTTTAAATGATAACTGTAAAGAATGTTTTTGAAGATTTAATAAAAGGTTTTCGTACATCGCACAGAACACTATGTAAAATATTTTATTGTAATTGAAAATAATAGCTTTTATATTCTCCCATTAGAATTTTGTAATTTTATTGGATGGAACTTCTGGAAAATATTTTTATCTTAAATAAATAAATATTTCTTACACTTACAACAATTAACAAAGCCCACAAAATAAGCACTTTAGGACTTATGGAATCTAGGGTAACGGATAGACGTACATATATTGTACATATATAAATATGTTTGATAGAAATATATATTAAGAACCATGGCTAGGGTACAAATTCATCACAGCATCATCAGCTGCCCCCACCGGGATTCGAACCCCGACTACACCGTGTGTGTCATTTTCTCAATCGTATTATTTATATTATTAGTTAATTTTCAATATCTTTATTTATATGCCATATATTTATATATATCCCACTTGCTACGATACATTACAGTCAGTTTGTTTTGTGTAATTGTTAAGTTTGTATAATTCTTCTCAATTTTGATCAGTACGTCAGTACATCTGCTGCTGCCAAAAAGAAAAGGAGAATAAATCTTGATTTTCTTTATCAAATCAAAATTATTGATGTCAGACGAACATAAAATTAAAAGGGCATAAAGAGGACACACAGAGAGAGAGAGAGCCGTCTCAAAAAGAACACGCAAATAATTATAAAGAACAATTTTTTTCTTGTCTGTTTCTTGCTGTAAAAGCTCTTTTATTTATACTTTGTGATTAATTCTTATGGTAGCTACAAAGACCTCTCATTTCAAATTACCGGATCGAATTCTTAATTCTTTGTAAATTCTAAAATTAGTTAGAAAGGGACCAAATAGCACCATCCCTTTCTAGCTGTACTCAAGATTTGATTGAGTCTCATTCAATAAGGGCGCTAATGTTGCGATATCCTCATCTTCTTAAGTTTTTCTTCCCCCTGCAGAGGAGAGGCTGGGAATCCTCATGAATACTACGGCAACCAAGTGCCCTCCAAACTGTGACGAGACGGCTCAACCGAAATTACCCATCGACTAAGTTCAGTCTGGGCCTTGGTCATAAAGATCCTAAGGCTTGGATGGAAGGTTTCGATTTAAGCCGTAAGGCCGTAAGCCGTAAGGCTGAGTTTAGTTGGTAGGTCACGTTGGTCAGACCGCTCTGGCCGCGTGCAGTCCGACATAACCATCGTGACACTTGTGCCATTGCGGTGTATCCTGAGCACGTTTTATACTCGTTGTGAAGATTCTCAGCCTCACTCTCCTGAGAGAAAAAAAAAATAATGGAAGGGACGTCCTGTTTTGTATGCATTACGATTTTGTTGCATTCATTTAACATTATGTCAGTACCTCTCCTCGTACCTCTGAGGTGGTGGAGGTGAATGTACCTTTGATGCCAGAGTACAGACAGACCAGGAGATTTATCAACTGAATAATAAAATGTACCAGGCTAGCAGAAATCACAAGGGGACCGTTTATTGCTTATTGAATCAGGGGTCACTAAACTGGTCATTGATCGACATTTTCATAGAAAATTGTTAACCGCCAGCGTAACTTGACCCATTTACTAAACGACACCTCTCAATGTATTCAAAGCTGTAACAGTGCAATTAACTTGTGTCCCTTTTCATCTTCTACATCGGCCGATAACGCCGACTTTTTCTGTCTCGGACATTAATAAATCACATGCGTAGACAGAGAATCACACGATGTACCTTATAAATACATATATAAATAATTACGACGTTATCCTGCGTAATACGGTGTACTCTGACTTCTGCAACCCTAGTGATATATTTGATTTAAAAGAGTTTAAAAAATCTTTTTAATAAATAAATGCGAAAGTATCTCTGTCAGTCACGCTTTTGCAGCAAAACTACTGAACGGATTTAAATGAAATTTGTTATACAAATAGTGCACAAAAAGTGCGTCGAGGGGATGACATATATATCGACCTCCTTAGTCGAGTTGTTAGTATACAGGTTTCAAGGTGTGGCCATCTCTGAGGTCCTAGGTTCGAATCCCGGTGGGGGCGGATGTTTACGTGATGAGCGCGAGCATTTGTACCTTAGTCATGGTTGTTATTATATGTATTTCTATCAAAAATATATATATATGCATTGTGTATGTCTATCCATTAGACCTGGGGGGCAATCGCACTAACAAATCGCAGCTGAAACGAAACCAAATCGTTCCACTCAACCAATCCGAGAGCTAGAATATCACGTCATCGAACAGATGACGTGATATTGTGGCGTTCGGATTGGTTAAGCTGAACGGTTCGGTTGCGTTTCGCTTGCGATTTATTAGTGCGATCGCCCCTCAGATCTAGCTATTTAGCCGCTCAGGGCAAAGATCATTGTCGCCGCCCTTTACGTACAGAAAACCATATAAGTCGTCGATACTTGTAGAAAAGAAATTGTAGGTCCATTACCTGTAGAATATACCCGGATTTAAGTAGATTGTTTATATTGAACTCGGTTTATTAGAATGTACATTTTAGACAGGTGACAAAATCATACAATACTTTTTATGAATAAAATCTATCAAAACACAACAGAGGTTGTGTTTATTCCAGCAATACTTCTCAGGTTTCGGTACTTGAAGAACTCTTTAGCCTTATCCCTCCCTCTCCTTTCCTTTATAGAAACACACGTAAGGGTCTTCGGAGCCATCCATATACTACGTCCCCCATTCCACACCGCACTAAGAAATTCCAAGATTCCTTCTTCTGCCGTACTTCCCGCACTTGGAATTCTCTGCCTGCGTATGTGTTTCGTACATCCTATAACATGGGTTCCTTCAAAAGAGGCGTGAAAAGGCATCTTTTGGGCCGGCAGGGCAGGTAGGAGAGTGGAGTAAAGTCACTATCCTATCTGTCATCTCATTTGGGCCTCTTTTACCGCTTAACATCAGGCGGGAGGAGGTCATCTGCCGCGCCTAGCATATAAAAAAAAAAACTTTTTGCGGTTCCCTACTCTTTCTTTCGAACTAAAATAATTCAGTTAAGTAAAATACTTAAATATTTCCACTACGAGTATTCAACCTGAAGTAGGTTGGAAGGTGGCGCATAAAATTCTCAAACTTGGGTGGTTGATGACTAATGGCTAGGTTGGAAGATAGGAATAAGTCAATTTTGCCGCCCTGCATTTAAAACTATAAACACTACAATGAAACATTTCGGCATCAATTCCTGCGCCTGCGCAACGCCTGACTAGCTCATTAACATTATACTGGCGACACATCCTACTACTATTATAAAGGCGAAAGTTTGTAAGTATGGATGTTTGTTACTCTTTCACGTAAAAACTACTGCCATTCAGTAGTTTTTAATGTAATTTGAATGAAACTTTACCACAATATAGCTTATACATCAGAATAACACATAGGCTACAATTTTTGAGGTTTCTAATGTAAGGTCGTAAAAAAAACACATTTTTTGCGCTTACATTGCAAATTGTCTGTTGTGTCTGTTTATAGGAACATACTGCAGTAGCTACCTATAGGCCTATGATTAGGGCTCTGCAGTGCTTAGTTACCGTATTTCTTACTTATTACTAGACTAGACGGGACGAACCTGAAGTCCACGCGAACGAAGTCGCGGGCAAAAGCTAGTTCTTTATAAGGGATTATAATAAGAGGTGTTGTTCAAGAAAACTGAGTGAGAAATGTTTAATAAGTAAGTGATAAAACTTGATTGAGATAAAAGATATGGTGAATCAATTTGGGAGTGTATGATTTTATATAGAAGTCTTAAGTCTTGCTGCCTTTTACGACAGCCAAGTGCCACCAAGCTGACCCTAGCCAGCAAATCTTAGTAAGAATGTGCAGAGCGTTGAAGATTAATCCTGAAATAAAGTAACCTTAAAAATAGCTTTTGAATGGGTTCAATTCTACTCGTATCGCTATGATGAAAAGGTGACCAAATTGTCGCATTGATGCCTTGCATTTTTTTGTTCAGTAGATAAAATGAAATAATATTCGGATGTTTATTTTGATTATTGTTATAGTAAGGCTACTAATATTACAAATGGGAAAGTGCGTCTGTCTGATATGATGGCGTAGCTTTTCGACTTTCACAAGTGCTTGTAACAGCTTAGACTGAATAAATGATTTTGAATTGAATTGAATCTGTTCACGGCAAAACGGAGCAACGAATTGACGTGATTTTTTACGTGGAGATAGTTGAAGGGATGAAGAGTAACATAGGCTACTTTTTATCCCGGAAAAATCGACAGATCCCACGGGATGCGCAATAAAGGCTTCGCTCAAAAACTACTGCATAGATTTTCATGCGGTTTTCATCAATAGATAGAGTGATTCTAGAGCAAGGTTTTGCGGTATTTTTTATCTCAGAAAAACGGATAGTCCCACGGGGAGTGCAATAAATCTTTCGCGCCATAAACCGACTTCCGCGCATATGTAGCCATGGGCAAAAGCTATGAACCTTGACACTCTATAGGCCCAATCACGATAGATTACGATAGACACGATTAGATATTGCGTGAATTATCCAAAATATGCAAAGTCGCGGGTACCAGCTAGCCCTTAATGGCAGGCAAATATTATGAGGAAAGTGTTTCAATTGGTTCAATATGAAATTTAGAAGAACGCTATCTTCAGCAGTCATGTCTGAGGATCAGGTAGTTTTGAATAGAAAATATTTCTCCGGAAGCGCCTTCACCTATTTGACCTCACTTGAACGCCTTCAGCTCAGATATGCCGTAAAGCGTCCTTTCAAAGCAATTACGCGCATGATGGAAGTTCTATACGATTGAAGATCTACTGGTCTCTCAACCAGAAACTAGGTGAGTGCCTTTGATGCTGAGAAGGATTCTTTGAAGACCTTTCGAAGTTGTGTAATTCCTTTAAGTTGCGAAATAAGGCGGAACGTAGTACGTGCCCTTAGATTTTTAGACCCGAAAAGCTCGCTTAAGCTGGCTTCGTTAGTTTTGTCTATTTTTTTTTGTGATCAAAATCACGAAGTCTTCTAGACGCAACTAACTGAACTACAATCCTGATCAATGTTGCAGAATTAATATTATTAAAATTTTTTGGCCGTGGAATTAAAATCAAAATAATAAAATTTATTTATTTAAGCCCTAAATTAAAAAATATATATTATTAAATAGAGCTTTCTATAAAGTCTTATTTGAATAAAGTTAATTTTGATATCTGACATTTACATCCCTAAAATATTGTTTCGTCGGCCTTGAAATATATAAAAAATATACATAAGTTAAAAAAAATAGCGTGCGTTGCTTATTTCATAAATGAAATTTCCAGCCCCAAACCTGGAGTAGAAACTATAAAATAACCTAAACAAGCGTATATTTCCGAAAAATAAATAAACATATATCCAAATATTAATAAAAACATATAAGCCTATAATCATTACATTAAATTTTTTGTGTATTTGCCGCGTTTTCCCAAGTCACGTTTTCGTTAGCCAAAGTCCGAAAACTTAAGCAACAATCATGCTCCATTTCTTACGACAGCTCAAATACAATTTGCCGGCGTCTGGAGGTATACCTAATGTATGGTGTTGTAAATATTGTCCAGGCTCCGTTATTGCTGCGACACGAGCGAAACTGACAGATTGCTGGCCTAATATACTGGCCAGGGTCTAAGAAAAAGTGGCTGGGGCCACGAAGTTATCTGTTATCTTTTGTTGGAAAAATGTGTACAGCTCTAGCTATACCTTTCTTTTTTGTTTTTTTGTTCCACTGAGGAAAATGCAGCTCACTTTCGCGAGCGCTCGATCTCGAAAGCGAGCTGCATCACGCCTTGACGAGGCCAACCACCCCCTCTTAAAGAAGAAGGGGGGCTTTGACCGTCCGCCACTGGTCGCTAGAAGCGGCCCGCCAGGTTGGACCCGGCCATCCCACGCCCCCTCTCAGGAGGCCCTCTGTCAGACTATTAGCCGTCAAAAGACGTTGCCCAGGGTGCACCACGAGGAGGTTATCTGACGTCGCACCCCTTCAAGGTGTCGCCATTTCTGAGGTCCCTTATCTCAAGTTGTTCAAAGTTATTTACTTTAAAACGACAGAGACAGGGAGTAACAATACTTCAATTTACTATTTTTTTTATTAAGAGGAAAGTAAGAATAGATTCCAGTCATTTGCCTTCTCCAAGCTTTGATTTAAATATCGCAGGTAAAAAATAACTATTTTTTTAAACTGATATGACATAGGCATTGCTTCTAATTTCTTTTTTTTTTTGTGGCAAGCAATTTTGTTTATTTGCAATTAACTACCTATATGTGTGCTATAAATGTTTTTCTTTCTTTTTTTCTTTATGATTCTAATATATTAATAGTTACCTTCTTTTTTCTTGTAATAATGTGTTTCGCCTAATTCGCCAATTTGGTGGCCCATCTCTGTTCGTTTTTGTCCGTATACGGCCACTATTATTCAGGCTGCGGAAACCTTAATATATTTATATATAATAACTAGCTGGCCCAACAGACGTTGTCCTGTCAAATGTCTCAAATGTCACGTTGTCTCACGTTGTCTCAAATGTTTTTAAATAAATAATTTAGCTGAAAAACAATATCTATATGACCGTATTGTGAATCTAAACCATTCTCAAGCCCCCTGGAATACACACAAAAAATTTCATCAAAATTGGTCCAGTCGTTTAGGAGGAGTTCAGTCACATACACACGCACACAAGAAATATATATATTAAGATAGTAATTTGATGGAAAAGTGGTTGGTGCAAAAGTGTCAAAAAAACTTAAGAGCTCTATTTTATTGGTTACTAGCGACCCGCACCGGCTTCGCACGGGTGCAGTGAAAAAATGGTTATGGTGGGTTATCCCTAAGAGATAGACATATACTATCGCGGACTTTTTTGTGGATTTTTGTAAGTTGTACAATACTGTAGTACATTATTTTGGTCTATCTCGTTTATTATTATTATTCATATATTTAATTAATAATCTTAAATTTAAGTTTTTTACAATATAGATATATAAAATAAATATAAATACTATAAAAAACTTAAACCTAGTATGCCGCCGGTAGCGAGGCAAGGCCCAAACAAACCGGTGGTTAGGGCTGCAGACAGAGAAATCTCCGGACAATACGTGCCGTGTCGAGAATCACTGCTTTTTGTATCCGACCCTTGATCCATCCGTCAAGCGAGAGCCTCTTAAGATGTTGATCGAGACTCTTTGCTATCAAGCCATTCGCAGACACTTATTATTATTATTATTGTGTACATTTAATTTTCTCAGCGTGAGTGCTGGTTCTAACTGTAATTACGGGCGTAAGCCAAGTAAATTACAGAATGTGATGTGTTGGTAGTGTGGTTGGTGAATAATCAATATTGTTTTCATCTATTTGCAAAAACTTTCTAACAATGCGGCATGTGTTAAGTATGGCTGCTTTTTGTAGGGTTATGAACAAAGTATCTTTGAGATTTAATATTTTTAAGCTATTGAAGAGATGATGCGGGATTACACCAGTTGTGGACAGGACTATAGGAATAACATAAACTTTATTTTGACGCCATATCCTAGTTACTTCGTCTTTGAGTTCGGCATATTTACTAATTTTATCTGTAATCGTTTTCTGTATATTATGGGTGTTAGGTACTGCAATGTCTATCAGATATGTAATTTTGTTTATTTTGTCCTGTAGGATTATATCAGGCCTATTATAATGAGTTGTTTTGTCGGTGAGTATGGCGCGATCATAATATAACTTGTGTGTGGTATTTTCTAAGATTTTTTCTGGTATGTATTTATAGTAAGGTGTATGTTTATCTAGCATAAGTCTGTATTTGAGTGCTAAATTTTGATGAATTATATTTGCGATTTGGTTGTGTCTGTGTGTATAGTCTGTTTGTGTAAGTGTTATGCATGCTCCTGTTATGTGCTGTATGGTTTCTGATTGTGTGTGACACTTGCGACATTTGTCATTTATTACTGTAGGGTCTTTGATTATGTATTTTTTATAATTTTTTTGTGTTAATGATTTGGTCTTGGATTGCTATTATGAATCCTTCAGTTTCTGGGAGTAAATTACCTTATTATTATTATTATTATTATTATTATTAAATGTTGATTGGTCATCTTCTCTCTTCTTCCATATTGCATGTTAAAACGTAATAAAACCAAATTCATTGATAAGAAATAATATCCTATTATTTTAAGAGGATTCACTTCATATAGAACCGACTCTGGGATACAGTTTGTGATTTGGTCGTATAACATTCGCTGAAGAGAACACTAAAACCAGTGCAGGCAACATTGAGAAAGTACTCTATTGTAGCAGGTGTTATTTTGCGGAAGTCCATTGTATTACAAAGGATATTGATTACGTTTGCTGATTCCGCGCAGTTGATGATGACTTGTCCAACAAGCAGACAAGGTCAACAACAAGCTTGACCTTGTCTGCTTGTTGGACAAGTCATCATCAACTGCGCGGAATCAGCAAACGTAATCAATATCCTTTGTAAAACATTGAGAAAATAAACAAACTTTCGACAAAGTAAGCAAATGTGTATCGTGTCGCGATTTATAACCTACACTCGCTACGCAAACTTGAAGTTTACGTCGACTTTAGTTACGAACGAAACGCGACGCTTTGAAAGTTATTAAATTTTTGTATAAACTCTCACATATGAGAGGTTTTGCTAGTTATTTAACTTTAGTGTTAGTTACTTAAGTTGTAAGCTTATGTGGCGCATCCCTGGATCTGTGGTTTCTTTTTTCCCTCTAGGGAGGAGAGACTGAGAATCCTCAAGGATACCACGGGACCAAGTGCCGTAGTGATTATGTCGGCTTTCAAACTGAAGTCACCCTGAGGTTTAATTATAATTTTATAAGTGTTTGTGTGAAAATTGTTAGTTTTTGCACAATAAACGTATATATTAGAGATGGGCCGATTACGGACTTTGCCGAATACGAATATTCGGCCGAACATTCGGTTCAGCTCTTACTCTTAAAACCTGTATAAACAGGTTTATACAGGTTCGCCCTCAGCCATTTTTAGCCGAGGCATTGAGAAACGGTGATGATGAGAGTACTGACGAAGACAATGACAATAATAGGGTGGCTCAGACTGTTTCAAATTCTACTCACGCAGATTTTTGGAGCTGTTTTGAAGAAATTGCCTCAACAAAGTTACCAGCGATACCGACCGATATAATATATATTATGTTTACATTTTGACGCATATTTATCCCTTTTTGTTAGTTGCTTACTGAGAATGCTGGTATAGGATGTCAATCCGACAAATTACGAAACAACTTACACTCGTTATTTACTTTGTTTAATCGGTAATAATTCGGCAATGTAACCGAACTATTCGGCCGAATACGAACACTGAAAAAGATTGCCGAATACCGAATATTTACCGAATATTCGGCCCATCTCTAGTATATATTATTACTAGCGACCCGCCCCGGCTTCGCACGTGTACAATGCTTATGTAAATATACCTGGCCGTTCGCGGGTCGGTACCGCCGCGTTGCGGCGACGCAACAACTACGTCCCTGCATTTTAAATTTGCAATATCTTCGGAAATATTCACTTAAATTACATGTTGTAAAAAGCATATTAATCTATAAAGGATAAGGATTAATGCTGTATTGTTGAAAATGACTTCGTAAACAACAATTTTTATGTTAAGGATAAAAAATGGCGAAGGTGGGTTATTATATGGCTAAGAGATAGACATATAGCATCGCGGACTTTTTTGTTGAACTTTTTAAGGTGGACAATACTGTAGTACATTATTTTGGTCTATCTCGTAGGGTTCGGCCAGCGTTGTTGCAATATAAGCGCAAAAAAACGTGCTTATTTACGACATCACATTAGAAACCTCTAAATTTATCAGTGTTTCTCTACTATATTATACATATAAACCTTCCTTAAGAATCACTCTATCTATTTAAAAAACTGTATCAAAATCCGTTGTGTAGTGTTAAAGATATACATAGGGACAGACAGACAGTGGATAGCGACTTTGTTCTATACTATGCAGTGATAGTGATATTATATTATGAAGGCTACAATAGGGTTAATATGGCCTTCGTCAGCCTTGAAAACGATTCAGATTGTAAAGAAAACTTTGAAGAATAACCGGAGAAAATTAATGTTATCTTCTATTCTTATTATAAATCTGTACAGAGGTCAATTCAGCACATGAAATATATTTCCAAAATAACTATCAGTAAGTAGTAAAATCTTTGTCTGTCGGTCTGTCTGTATAACCGTTATAGAAACAAAAACTACTTGACGGATTTTAACGAAACTTCCTACAATTATTTATCATACTCGTGAGCTGGTTATAGTATACTATTCATTTCACGCTATAATATAGGAGCAGAGCAGTGAAGGGAAATGTTGGGAAAACGTTAAGCTTCCGTCGCGTGTGCAACCTTAATAGTTAAAGCTACACAGAAATCATGTATGACGGAAATGTTCTCCTTAAAATTATATAAATAATATCCCACGACAGCATATGTCTATCTTTTGTTGACTCACAATAACACGTGTAACTCGTAATAGCTTAGCAGTTCGAAGCTTTCTGATTATATTTGTCTACCCTTATAATACTCACAGTCACCCCTAATTAAAGAAGTTAACATTAATAACTATTATGGTTCAAATCAAATCAAATCAAAATAATCTTTATTCAACATAGACCTTTACAGGCACTTATTGACGTCAAAACAAACAAAACAAAACAAAAAGCTTAAAAAAAAACAAAAACCTTGTCCGTACGTACGAATAAGGAAAAAAAAATATATTGACTCGACACCTGTTCGGAAATTGGGAGGGCCTTCTCGAGAAGAACAAGCAAGAAACTCTGAAGGTAAATTTTTATCTCCTCTTTTCAATGTTAATAATTATAATAATATAATATAAAAATACAATATAATATAAGATACAACCATACCTAATACGATTACAGTCGTATGTATGTTTACATACACATATAAAAATAATTCAATATTATAATGTTGTTACCAAACATGGCTCTATGAATAGTGTCCCTATTCCCAAATAGTGTGATCATTTAGATAGTCACTTTAATATAACCTTTACTCATGACTGTCTTTTTGATATGGATTTTAAATTCATATAAAGGCAAATCAATGACACATTGCGAAAGTTTCTTAAACATAGATATACATTTCCCCAAGAACGAACAGCTAGTTTTATGGAGTCTGAACATTGAAACGGCAAGTTTATTTTTGTTTCTAGTATTCACATTATGTAGATCACTGTTTTTATTGAATTTATTATATACAAAAACTAAATTATCATATATACATATATATTGACTAGCTAAAGTTAAAATATTAATTTCTTTGAACAATTCTTTTAGGGATTCTCTAGCCCGTAAACAGTAAATAGCACGAATTGCTCTTTTTTGTAAAAGGAAAATACTCTCAATGTTAGCCGCTAATCCCCATAGCAGCAGTCCATAGGACATAACACTATGAAAGTAGCTGAAATAAACAATTCTTGCCGTTTCAACATTAGTTAAAAGTTCGGTTCCGTATTGCAATATTTTTCAACAGTATTGTAGATTGACATATTATATTTCCGTGGTAAAATCAAAACCACTGAACCGTGAGGAAAGACATAGGCTACTTTCTTTTATACTATATAAATATGTAGGTAAAATTTAATTAAATGTGTCTTATTTGAATAATATTTAAAAATGCTACCTAAAAGTACGATTCCACGCGGTCGAAGTCGTGGGCACAGCTAGTTTTTAACAAGAATAAGTTGTAAGCTTGTTATTTTCCGATCCTCAGACATCCCATTTTGGTGTAATAGGATGTGACATTATGTTAGAAATAGCGCACTCCCGAATTCGTGGAAGAGAAGGTAGTTACCAAAATATTATGGGTTTTATTTATTTTCAACACAAACCCCTAAGTACTCGTATCGTTGCTAGATTGAAGAAATATTTCTCTGTAAGTCGCAAATTCTACTCCCACACAATCTTGCGAGCATTTATTAGTATACGTTCATTTCTTACGGGCGAATACTTTACGAGATGTTACAGAAGCGTATTAATATTGTTTCGTAAAAAATAATATATTGTATATGGAATGTATCAAATTTGTTCAGTTCGTGATTCGAATTAGGTTCTTAGCATCGCGATAAATTTTACGAATCGATTCTGCCATGTGCCAATGTGTGTTTAATTTTAAGAATTTCTTATGTTGTTTCAGTGGTGTGTTGTGTTCAATTCCTCTTGAATTATTCAATAATTAATTATATTAATATACATAATTAGAACAAGATATCCAACGTACAGGCTACAAAAAACTAGAGGTTCGTTTATGGGCAAATGTATTCCACATAGTGTAGCTGAATTGCCTTTTCATAAGTTCAAGGTACATGTTAAAAAGACGTTAATGAGTAAGGGCTATTACAAAGTCAATGATTATTTAAATGATACCAATGCTTGGTGTTGATTTAAAGATATTACATTCTTAAGGGTAAATATTTGTTTTCCCGTATAAATTGTAAACACATATGTACATTGTATGATAACGACATAATTTATTGTAAATGTTGTTATTACTTTTGATTTTTCGCGGGAAAGTCATGCTTCGCCACGAATTGGGCCAGCTCGACCGGAGTGATACCACGGCCTCACAGAAAACCGGCGTAAAATAGCGCTTGCGCTGTGTTTCGCCGAGTGAGGTACCGGAAGCCCAACCCCCCTTTCCCTCTTATTGCCTTTTAAAAGGCCGGCAACGCATTTGTGACTGATCTGGTGATGCGGGTGTCCATGGGCAGCGGTTATCGCTTACCATCAGGTGATCCGTTTGCTCGTTTGCTGCCCTATCCCATAATATATATATATAATATATATATATATATATATATATATATATATATATATATATAATATATATATATATATATATAATATATATATATATATATATATATATAATATATATATATAAATCTAATAAGTTTCTTGCGCCCATTCTTCTTATCAGCTAAAAAATACGCCCTACCACCCGGTAGCGAAAAAAATTTGGATGATTCAAAAGAGCTTTCTTTAAAGTCATATCATTCGTCTGCGTGAAATCGTATTAGGTAATTTTAGGTAGCACTTTTTAATGACTGAGAGTGTTATAAACGTAAGAGTTTAAATATAATCAGAAAGCTTCGCACTGTTAAGCTATCGGGAGTTACACGTGTTATTGTGAGTCAACCACAAAAGATAGACATGGGATGTTTTTTATATAATTATAATGAGAACATTTCCCTCGTACAAGATTTTTGTGTACCATTAAGGTTGCACACGCGACGGAACCTTAAAAAATGGAGTAACTTCTCCCGTTTTCCCAATATTTCCCTTCACTGCTCTGCTCCTATCGACTGTAGCGTGATGAAAAGTATACCATAACCAGCTCAGGAGTATGAAAAATAATTGCACCAAATTCCGTTAAAATCCGCCAAGTAGTTTTTGTTTCTATAACGGTTACACAGACAGACAGACAAAAATTTTACTGATTGCATTTTTGGCATCAGTATCGATCCCTAATCACCCCCTGATAGTTATCTTGGAAATATATTTCATGTACAGAATTGACCTCTCTACAGATTTATAATAAGTATTATTAATTTTTATAATAAGTTTTATTGATTTATTGAAGATTATTAATCTTTTAATATGTTTACAAGATTTACGACTTCTATATAAAATCATACACTCCCGAATTGATTCACCATATCTTCTACTAGCTGTGCCCGCGACTTCGTCCGCGTGGAATAGTTATTTTGCGCACCTCAGCTGTTACCCGATCTTGACAACGCGACATATCCAAATTTGGTACCATAAAAACGGTCATTGTGACTAAACCTTAAAAGATAGACATATGCCGTCGCGGACTTTTTTTTAGATCATGTATAGAGGAATAATTCTTTCATACATATTTTTTGTATATCTTGAACCGTTTTCGCAGCGCACGCAAAGAAAGCCTTCAAAAATGAATAATTTTCCCCGTTTTTTACACATTTACCGCTCTGTCTTTGCTCCTATTGGTCATAGCGTAATGTTATTTAGCCTATAGCCTTCCTCGATAAATGGACTATCCAACAAAAAAAGAATTATTCAAATCGCACCAGTAGTTTCGGAGATTAGCGCGTTCAAACAAACAAACAAACAAACTCTTCAGCTTTATATATTAGTATAGATACAATTTAGTTTTAGCACCGTGCTCGTAAATTAAAATTATTCTCACTTTGAGTTTTCTTGAACAACACCTCTTAGTATAAATCCCTTAAATTGTATCGCCAATACTTACGATGAGTTCGTCAGGGATTGCGCAGACGCAGAAATTGATGCAGATATTTTTCATTGTAGTTTTTATAGTTTTCAGAATTTATTGTCTAGTAATTTAAAGTAACTTATTGTAAATAATGTATAAATGTTTCTTCTTTTTATTTTTATCTATGTTTTGTTTTCTTGATCCTTGTTATTCCTGTAACCTGTTTTTGTACTTATCTATTATTACATAAAATAAAATGATAAAAGACAATAGCCAGTGATCGTACAGTTAAAATTGTAACTTAAAATGAAGACAATAAAGGCTATTTTCATAAACACACCTTGCACCAAAGAGCACAGATTAATTGAAAGTCAAAGTGCTTTGAACAACATTATTCACGATGCATTAACAGCTCCTAACTTGTTAAGTCAAGTTGAGTCATGTTGGAACAGGAGTTTAAGTAACGTTATGGCACAACAAACAAGTGCTTGTATTTAATCTTCATCAATCTTGGTAAGTGATAAAGTTCAAAATAGAATGTAGCAAAAATACTTTAATGAAACAAGGATATTCCAAGGACAATGATTTTTTAAATGATTGAAATACGTGGGTTGAATTTTTATGTAATACTAGCTTTACGCCTACGGCTTCGCTCGCTTTACACTAGATATTCCAAAAGGAAATATATTTTCCGGTGGTATTTTTTTGACAGCAAGTCAGTGTTGCCACATATCAAAAATACTTTACGGATGCGTTCAATTCGTTTAATTCATGTGTTTATTTAATAAGATATCAGTGGTGTTCACTTACCCTATATACATACATATAAATGTAAATGTATATTTACCAATAGTCTATATTATTGCAGTGTGATGCCTCCCGACATGGCTATATCGATGCGACGAACAAAATTGAAGGCGGAAGAAGCGGCGCTGATCGCTGGAGAGCTGTCCAAACCCTCCTGGGAGTCACGAAATGAAGGCATCCATGAGCGCGTTAGCTTCGAAGATTCTATTTGGGGGTTTGATTTGGCAGGCGGTGCGTTTTACAAGACCCCACTTAGGGTAACATATGTAAGTCTTTGATGAATTAAAAAAAACATATAGCAGCATGTTTATATATAATGGTGTTGTGTTAAGTTTTTTTTACCGGAACGCGTTATATAATTATATAGACAGGGCCGTTCTGTGCGGTCTCGTGGTCCCAAATTAAATTTATTGGCGGTGATTTTCCATGATAATCTTTTTTTGTGTACCGCATAAACAAGGGTTTGAACCGAACCCTATATTTTTTTTTAATATGTCAGCTAATTCCCATTATCAGAATATAATGGTACCGGAACGACGTTCCAGAGCGTTCCGGTTCGACAACACCATTGTTAATATACAAGGAAACTAGTCAATCGCTTTTGATGAAAGTTCTTATAGGGATGGTTGAGGCCCCGGAGAAGGAAATCAGGATATTTTTCTGATATAGCTAAGTAGTTGGGTTTTGATGAAATTTGGCAAAGGATGGTAGAAGACACGGGAAGAATAAGATCCTTTTGGAATAACCGCAAACAGTAAATCTAATACCTAATATAAAGACTCGTTATTAGTTGAATCCATAATAGTTACAACGTTGGAATAAATTTATTATCGTTATATTTCGTTGAAGGAAACCAGATATGTATACCGTGAAATACAAATTATTACGAGCACATGGTCGTGATCAAAGACGTTCATGTCCCAAATTCCTTTATTGTAATCTTTCCACAAATCTCATACGATGTGACGCCGTGTAATTATGTTTTCTCTTTTGAATAGATTGAGTTTCACGAATGGCGTACGATTTTTTTGTCAGTGAGAAAACATGTCTCTCTTCGTTCTAGTTAGATGAACACCGTACGATCAATGGTGTTGTGCAAAAATATAACGATATTAGGGCGTTTAATGGAACATTTGAAAGAACATAAAGAACTAAAGCACGGCCAACTACAAGAGATACAAAATTTAAACAAAACCAATGCAAGGTCTTTAGGAATAGCAGGGGTGTGTAAGTTTTTTATAGTTAGAATATATATTTTATCAAGTATAAGTAACTATAAATATAATATAGTTTTAAAAAATATCTGGCAGACCAAAAGAAAATAGACTTTTCATATATTTCAAATTCAACCGGGGGTCGTCAGATGCGACACTCGATCCTGAGGGCCTCCTACAATGCCTAAGGACGGCCATCGCTGAGGTTTTTAGTGGGTAGACCTCCCCCTTTTGGGGCGGAGAGCCTCACATAATCCGCTCCCTCCCGCTCCCTCGTCGATACAGGGGAGTCCTCCTCGGGGGAGGCTACACTACCTCCTCCGGTCTCCTCCACCGACGACGCCCCCGGCCATGGAAGGGGCGTGGTCCATCCCGGGTCGCCGGCGGGCGCGAGGAAGTCAGCCGTAGCGGTCGCGACTTCCTCGCGCCCGCCGGCGACCCGCGGCGGCGCCGCAGCTGTGCTACCGAGCCCGGCGCTGCCTTCTTCGAGCGGGATCGGCCATCTCCCGACCCAGTTTCCAATTAGCTTGTAAAATAGTTTCCCCTCTAGACAGAAGTTCATTATGTATTCTAATACTCTCGTTAGAAAGCGATTTGTGATTTAACGTCAATTATGTTATTTGGAACACAATATACTGATGTTTGATTGGTACTTGCGTGCATGTTAGGATTCTCGCGTCACCACAGAGGATTAAGTGCGAGGGTCTGAGTGATTGGGAACGGTCAAATGCTTTGTGATTCAATCCATTTAACAGGGGAGCTATCGTGGAATGATATTCGATTCATTCACATTGATAAAAGTTCGCTTTCGTAGATACACTCATATCTCTTGTCTTCTTTACAATATCCTGCATACCCCATCCTGTCCTTCAAATTTATGTAAGCGGTTCACCTTCATCCAGTGACAGGGCGCTGTTACTAGGATACTGGTTAAAAGTCTCTGTCTGTACTGTAAAATTTAAATGTGTGAAAAGGCAAATCAGTAATACTTTGTGGTGATGGTCATCTCATGCCGAGTGTCACTTAAGTTATATAATTCCTCGGGATATATCAGTTACCCTGGATCTTACTATCTACCAGTGTTTTACTGAGCTCCGCACGGGATTAGAAGTATGCCAAAGGGGGAAAATATGTCACCGCTATCGGTCATCCGTTCTCTCTTTCTTTCAGGTAATAAATCAGTTCTTAAATTCTCTCTATTTGCTCATTTAAAGTTCCTTGGACATTTACTTATAATTTATAGAGAGGTAGGGCGCAGCGGGAGTCATTCCGCTCAAAACTTGGAGCAGCCCGACTGGGGAAGTACCTCCGCCTTACAGAAGATCGCAGCTAAATAACACTACTCTTATGTAGTGTTGTGTTCCTGCGGTGAGTAAGGTATCCAGAGCTCCTGAGGATTCGCTGTGTCGACAGCGGGGGGACCAGTGTTGCATACTGGACGGGCTTTGACCGGTGCGGGCGCGGAGTGTGGATGCAGCGGTCAGGGAGACCTGGTGAAACGGCTAACCGCTGGCCGCCCGCAGGTTAGTAGAGTTCCCGAACCCAGGGACTACTTAATCTCCGCCTTGGGAGGCTGAACTGCCAGCCTGCGAAAAATTCCTGTGGTTGCAGTCGTGCCGGAGAAGGAGACCGGAGTGGAACCCGGCTGTTGCCACAGGGGGGACCGGGGGCCCTTCCGTACGCTGCATCGACAAACCGCAACACCCGCGTTGGTCATCGCCTGATTTGGCTACACATATTTGTCCCTTTAGCTTTCGGCACAGCGAAACCTCCACACCTACACGAAACCTTTAAAATGAATTTTAAAAATAAAAAAGGGAAAACACTCACAGCGGCACCTCTTTCCACGCAGGTGGACTTTTGTAACATTAGGGGTATTCACGCAAACCTCAACGCTGTTCACCAATATCTTGAGACAGCGCAGCCGACCCTTTTATTTTTAACGGAGACACAGATATCTCCCCCGGCCGATACGTCATACCTTATGTATCCCGGCTACGTACCTGAGCACTCATTTCGTAGACGTGCCGGCGTATGTATGTATGCCCGGGAGGATATCTGCTGCCGCCGCCTATTTCATTTAGAAGACAGGGACCTATCCATATTGTGGGTACGTGTGGACTGCGGGGGCCACACCCGCGTTTATGCGTGCCTATATAGGTCCCACAGCGGTGATGCGGACACAACTCGATTATTCGAGCACCTGACATTGACGACTGAAAAAGTGGTTGAGCAATACCCCTCCGCAGAGTTGGTGATTTTAGGGGACTTTAATGCCCATCATCTAGAATGGCTCAGTTCTAGGTCCACTGACTACGCAGGAAGGTGTGCTCACGAATTTTCTCTGGCCTATGGTTTCTCGCAACTGGTCAATTCTCCTACAAGAATACCAGACATTGGGAACCACACAAGCTCTTTGCTGGATCTTCTGCTGACCACACGTCCGGAAGGATATTCTGTCTCAGTGGATGCACCTCTCGGCTCTTCCGACCACTGTCTCGTCCGGACCAAAGTCGCATGCGCGCGGTCAGATCCACCTAGGCCATCTTGTTTGCGTCGTATGTGGCAATACAGGTCAGCAGATTGGGATGGATTGCGAGAATTCTATGCATCGTACCCGTGGAGGCAGCTATGCTTCACATCAGATGATCCTGACATCTGCGCAGCCGCTGTCTCTGAGACGATCCTGGTGGGTATGGAGTATTTTATTCCTAACGCACTAGTAACTGCGGGGGCAAAAAAACGACCGTGGTTTAATCGGTCTTGTAAGGATGCTTTGTTTCTTAAGCAATCTGCTTACGAGGCTTGGACTACGGCTCGTAGAACACATGACCCCAATGCAACTGATGTGAAACGTAAGTACAATGCGGCCTCGAGAGCCAGTAAGAAGATTATTGCCAGAGCAAAATTCGACTTCGTCGGCAGAATTGGCGAGCGGCTAGCAAGCTACCCTTCGGGTAGTCGTGCTTTCTGGTCGCTGGCCAAAGCTGCCGAAGGAAACTTTTGTCGGTCGTCCTTACCACCACTCCGAAATGCCAGTAACAACTTGGCCCATAGTGCTAAAGAGAAAGCCGATATCTTGGGTAAACTCTTTGCCTCAAACTCGACTATGATCGACGATGGGAACGCCACGCCACCTACCATCCCGCGGTGTGGTTACTCCATGCCGGAAATCCGGATAACACAAAAGGAAGTCCGGCGGGAGCTACTTTCTCTCGACGTTCAGAAATCGAGTGGGCCAGACGGTATACCGGCAGTGGTGTTAAAACAGTGCGCTCCAGAGTTGTGTCCTGTACTAACGCGACTTTTCATGCTTTCCTACCATTTAGGGCAGGTCCGTCTTCATGGAAGACGGCAAATGTACACCCGGTGCCCAAAAAGGGCGATAGATCAGACCCATCGAATTACAGGCCTATTGCTATAACCTCCCTTCTCTCAAAGGTGATGGAGCGTGTGATCAACACTAAGCTCCTTAGATACCTAGAAGAACACGATTTGATCAGCGACCGCCAATACGGCTTTCGCCACGGTCGCTCGACTGGTGATCTTCTAGTGTATCTCACCCACCGTTGGGCATCTGCCATTGAGACTCGAGGTGAGGCATTGGCAGTTAGCCTGGATATAGCGAAGGCGTTCGATCGGGTCTGGCACCGGGGTCTTCTATCGAAGTTGCCATCTTACGGACTCCCCGAGGGGCTATGCAAATGGATTGCTAGCTTTTTATCCGGGAGGAGCATTAGAGCCGTAGTTGACGGCAGCTGCTCTGAAACTCGGATAATAAATGCTGGCGTCCCACAAGGCTCTGTGCTATCTCCAACACTGTTTCTGCTGCATATCAATGATATGCTGTCGCTTGGCGGCATCCATTGCTATGCGGACGACAGCACTGGAGATGCTGTTTACACGGGCCGTGCAAATACCCCTCGTTCCATTGTGGAGGAAAGTCGTGAACAACTTGTGTCTGAAATCGAGAGTACACTAACCAGAGTCTCCGATTGGGGCGGGACAATTTAGTCCGATTTAACCCCTCTAAGACGCAAGTTTGTGCGTTCACCGCTAAAAAAGCCCCATTCACTGTAGCCCCACAATTCCAGAACACAACCTTGAACATCTCGAAGAGTATTGGGATCCTCGGTGTCAACATCTCCAGTGACGTTCAATTCCGAAGTCACTTAGATGACAAGGTCAAGTTGGCTTCTAAAAAACTAGGTGTGCTTAACAGAGCTAAGCGGTACTTCCTTCCGAGGCAACGACTGCTATTATACAAATCGCAAGTCAGGCCCCATATGGAGTACTGCTGTCACCTGTGGGCGGGAGCACCTCGATACCAACTTGATCCTTTTGATTCGGTCCAAAGACGCGCTGAGCGTATCGTTGACGATCCCATACTCACATGCGGTATTGAACCCTTAAGTCTGAGAAGAGACTGTGCCTCTTTGTGTGTTTTCTATCGCTTATACAACGGGTTGTGTTCCAAAGAATTGTTCGACATGATGCCCACGGCCACATTCTACCATCGCACCGCTCGCCATCGGCAGGGTGTTCATCCTCACATGCTGGAGCCTAAATGGTCACGCACAGTGCGGTTTCAACGCAATTTCCTTCCGCGCACGCTCCGATTGTGGAACGAGCTCCCTGCTGAGGCTTTCCCGGGGGATTACAGTATGGGGTTCTTCAAAAAGGGAGTAAATAGGTTTTTAAAAAGGTCGGCAAAGCGTTTGTGATGCCCCTAGTGTTGCAAGCGTCCATAGGCGACGGTGACTGCTTACCATCAGGCAGGCCGTAAGCCTTTTTGCTACCGTTGTAGTATAAAAAAAAAAAAAAAAAAAAAAAAAAAAACATAGATCGGCTTGAAGGACCAATAATTCGATCATTCCATTCCTGTCTGATTCAATCACGCAAAGAAACTTAAAGCATATCCCTCTAAGATGTAAGTGGCCAGGCTTCCATACTAGTTATAAAACCTTGGTATGTTGACTTCGTACGACAAACTTTATTTCGATATCGAATTTGAGAATAGACCCTTATGGTGACTGGAACGGAGTAAATACGTTAGTTAGTTGCCTCCATTTGCTTTGTGCATACGATTAGCTTTTATATCAGTATGCAGTCTGTTGTTAGCGCACGTCGTTGGAAATGTGAAAGAAATTTGAAATGAAGAGATATTTAATTAAAATTAATGATATTAATTTCCCATAACAAACATTTTCGTACTCTTTACTGGTATCTGCTTTTTTGTCTACAAAAATGTTGATCGAATATATACTAATATTATTACAAATATACAACTGAAGAATCCCTTTGCCTATAAGTGGATCATTTATATGATAGATGAACATCCCACCAGTGCAGTCAATCTAGATCGATCCAACATCGACAATCTCGAACGGGATCTCATCATATTATTCTGGATTGATCCTGAAAAGTTAGACGATAATTCGCCAGATCGGGATTGCGTTCCCTACCCACAAAGCAACTTGTGGCGAGCGGTCAGTGAGGTGACACTGAGGCTTCCTGATATGCACTAGACGGCCGTGTGCTACCCTCCTCCATTCCCGGCGTCATTCAGAATTAAATCGTACGAATAGAAGCACGAAGGATAGAAGTGTTTTTTTGCTGCCTGCAAGGACAGAAGGTCATGCGTCAATTGGTTGTCATGGTCGACGAGGGCGTGACGAGGTCTACGATATCGTGGCAAGATGGAGGCGCAGGGGTGTAGTCCACTGCCTTCTTAATAAGCGGTGTATAGAAGTGTAAAAAATTCATATCATCGGCGCTGTCTCAAGCGCTCACACCAATATCGCGTTGCTTGTTTCTTTAGTGAGTCATCCATCATCTCCCATATTTTGAGGAGGCAGGTGACCTTTATATTTTCCATGGTCCAGCTGTCATCAATTAAAATCAAACACAATAGCCCATAAACGATTAACGCGTTCACAACAGATCCTGTGAATTTAGCTAGATATATTCTTTATCTGCACATATATTAGACTCTGTACACTGTAGAATAAGATACTCCTACAGCATTTTTGTGTGAATCTGACATGGCGGAGCCAAGTAGGCAGGTCCGTGAAGCTTAATGTAATACGAGTAGAACAAAACACTTTAAACGCACCCGCGGATACGGTGACTCGGGAGGGACCACACTCCTCCCGTGGCCGGAGGGCGTCGTTGGCAGAGGAGGGCTCCCCTGCGTCGGCAGGGGAGCGGAGGCTGGGAGGTTCCTGGAAGTCGTGTAACAGGAACGCTGTCTAACCTTAAGATTTTCGGCCTATTTCTTTATTACTCCATGACTCAAACCAAAAATTCAAAAACTGACATGTCACGCTTTGACAGTATTCCTGGAAATTCATTATTATTTGTTTGTCCAGAAATATGATATACGCACAATACCAAAATTTATAATTTTCAAGCAAAATTTGATAAAATTCGAGTATCGAAATAAGTACTATTTGAACATTTTTTTGGAATTATATTTGAAATAATTAATTGTGAAGTTGGAATACACACATTACTAAACCGTAAGTCATTTTCCTACCTATACCCCTTACACTGAGAGTCGGGAATCCGGAGCTAGCCGGAGGTCACCAGGCTCTACGGTGACAAATGGCACCCAACGTGGGGCCTAATGCTTAATGCATTTTCCGGGGCTTAATGCATTTTCCTCAGCGGAACAAACAAAAGAACCAAACACTATAATAAACAATTATAATAGTACACGCTACAATTAAGAGACTCTGCGAGGAAAACGATCCGTCGGAGGTTTGTGCATGCGCACTGAACACGTGCCGAAACCCGACTGCCCGTGCTCGCTCCAACGGTACGTTAGCGCGTTTCGTCGATATGCCGGCCTGAAGGCGACACCAGCGCAACGGTCGCTGTGGTAGTCGCGTTGTGCCTCAGCAGTCAGATCGGTTTCAGGTTTTTTTTTCCGTCTGGAGAGGAGAGGCTGAGAATCCTCATGCATACCACCGCAACCAAGAGCCACGGTTATTATGTCGGCTCGACCCGAAAGACCTACCGACTAAACTCAGCCTAAGCCGTTAGTCCTAATGACCCTATGGCTTGACGTGATAGGGAGGACCACACCTCAGGAGAGGCACAATCAGCGATGCCCTATAAAGAGAGCATATGCCCTAGAAGAGGCATGGTACACCCAAATGTCTAAGGCCTATATTGAAGGGAACCGAGAAGGCTGCCGAGAAGGGGATGGCAAGGGGTGCGACGGCTCAGACGCCGCTGCTAGCAGGTCTTGAAGGTCCTGCGTTAATTGGTTGGGGGGATCGCTAAGGACGTGTCGCGGTCTACGAATCCGTCAACTGAAGCCGGTGTTGAACTATAACAGCTTCAGTTTTACCAACATATATATATATATCGCCACGCACGCTAAACATACTTTAAAAAAATTAAGAAAAGACAGTCAACTGAAGTTGATCGAACACAGCAAATTAGATTCGGATCTATTTAGAATGTCATATTTGGTCACCTCGTAATGCCTTGCGTAATAGTTTTACTTCCCTTCCAGGTTAAAGAGGACAGTCGCGCTGCCAAAGCTGGCATCAGGCCTGGAGACAAGTTAAAACGCATCAACGACATCGACACCTCCACCCTGACCATCCAAGAGGCACACGAGATCATAATTAAGTCAGGGATCCACCTGAAGTTGGCTGTCACTGCGTAAGTTGCGTCTTATATTTGTATGTTAACAAAGCATTACAATCACCTCCCCCCACTATCGGTATATCTTCTGATCGCTGTAGAAAAGACGATTCTGAAGGTATCACACGTATTCTGTAGTGATGGATACGATTTTTTTTCCTTGGGAGAGGAAGTACATATACTGCCATCTTCTCTTGAAGACATCCAGAGATGCACTATCACGCATGGAATGAAGCAGTCTATTTATATTCCATAGCCGTGGTGAATGATTTGTTATAACAGCTAGAGGCATGTATGTAATCTGTATGATGACAAAATATATAAATAAAATCACTACGATCAATTAGTGCTCCACCTATGTCCTGTAACCAGCTCAGGGGGGTCATGACCCCCATGACCCCCCCCTGGATCCGTCAATGGTGGTGGCAGTGGCTAAATTTAATAAATAAAAGTGGTGATGTGAAGCGTAGAAAGAACCATATATAGCAGCAGACTTTATCTTCGTTCAAGAGATCTGTAACCAATGAGGAATTCCGTGTGCATTCATGCAACCCTCATTCCGTTCCAAGTTAAACCTTTGACAAACGGGAAACGATTCCCCCTTCGCCCCCATAATATTTTCTTTTGTATGAATATTTCTTTTGTACGCTTTTGAATGTATTTTAAAAACGCACGACAAAGAAAAAATAAGAAAATATGGCTGAGCAGTTCAAATTCTAACTCCTATGATTGTGATATTACGCCGTTACGCTAAGGTCGTTTAAACGTTACGATCAGATCGATAGAACACTTTATTGCAAATAGAATAAAGAATTTGAAACCCAATATAGGCATCCGATTCCGCTCATTATTAGGGCTAAGGGAAGTAATAAAATAACGTATCCTATGTCCTCTTTATGAGTTGAGTGAGAATAAAGATTGTTTTGATTTTGATATTGAAGATGTTTGATAGTTTGGTCTACGAGTCAAGTTACATAAAGGCCGCACTTCTATATGAACATGTAACGCTATCCTTTGCCTCAGGGCTACTCGGCAAAATTAGCTATTTCAACAATAAGGTCGCTTTTTGTGTTTCTGTCACCGTTTTAGCTTTTTCAACTAAATTGTTTTATGTAAAATTGTATTATTACTTAATTTCTAAATTCAAAGTAGAAATTTAGAACTTCTTGCCTAGCGAAGGCTCTCCCAATTTCCGAACAGGTGTAAAGCTAATGTTTTTTTCCTCAATAATTGCCTGATATTTAATAAAGGTTATTGTGATTTATTTCGATAATAATACACAACAAAATATCACGATTCGTTTACTTATAATCGTATGGTATGTAGGAGATTAAAATCTCGCGAAGGCGATTCCTATAGACAATATTTTCGCGTCTGAACCAAAGACGATCATTTTTCTCAACAAATAAACTCCTTTGTGTGACACAATTCAATTGAAGCCGTTGAGCCGCTTCCTCGACTTCATAAAAAAACACACACAAAGACTCAACTCGTATTCTTTCGTCACGTATAAAATTATTATTGGAAATATCTGTCTATTTTGAAGTCGCTTATACTTTGTATATCGTTTTTAGGGCGTTGGATCCTTATTCAAGACTTCTTGTTACAAATTATTTTGTCATAATAATGAAATATCAAATTCTTCAGATAAGAGAAAAATCATTAAACAATCAAATACATAAATATGGATTTCTACAACAATAATATAATTATTATGTCTCGGCATTGGACGAATTGGAAGGGCCTAACATGTGGCAATATTTTTTGATTTTTTAATTCCGTATCTACATTTGACTCTACATCTGACTCTGCTACGAAAGAATGCTTTCTTTCGCAGCAGAGTCAGGCAAATTCAAAGGTGTATGTAATATTGACCAATGGGTCAGTGTGGTTAACTAAGCTATGAGCATGCTATAACTATGAGCATCCGCTGCGATCTGAATACCAGAGACTACATAGAGTCCGTCATAACCACTGCCTCAAGGAAACTCGGTGTCCTGAACAAGGTGCGACGGTATTTTACCCCGGACCAACTCTGCCTGCTTTATAAAACTCAGGTCAGGTCCTGTGTGGAATATTACTCGCACCTGTGGGACGGCTCCGCTCAATACCTTCTTGAAGCTCTGGACAGATTGCAGCGGCGCGCAATCCGCATAATCGGCGATGTAGAGGCAACCAACACCCTCGAGCCTCTACAACTTCGTCGTGATATCGCCTCTCTTAGCGCCTTCTATCGGATGTTTCATGGGGAATAACTAAGAACTCTTTAGCCTTATCCCTCCCTCTCCTTTCCTTTATAGAAACACACGCAAGGGTCTTCGGAGCCATCCGTACACTACGTCCCCCATTCCACACCGCACTAAGAAATTCCAAGATTCCTTCTTCTGCCGTACTTCCCGCACTTGGAATTCTCTGCCTGCGTATGTGTTTCCTACATCCTACAACATGGGTTCCTTCAAAAGAGGCGTGAAAAGGCATCTTTTGGGCCGGGAGGGATAGGGCAGGTAGGAGAGTGAAGTAAAGTCACTATCCTATCTGTCATCTCATTTGGGCCTCTTTCACCGCTTAACATCAGGCGGGAGGAGGTCATCTGCCGCGCCTAGCAAAAAAAAAAAAAAAGATTGGTTTTGCCCCTTGGTGGGACCGGTAATATCGGTCGGCTTTGATGGTCAATTTGGGTAGAGCTAACTAAAACTCTTTCAAATTTACTAATAGCTTTTAAGGCTTTGTGGTTGAGAGCACTGGCTTTTAATCGGTGTGTCTAGGTTTGGTTTCCCGTGAGTACAATTTTTCTGATCGGTGTGGTCGGTGATAGGGAATGTGAGTACAACCTTCTCACAACGTATGTTGTAAAACAAAATGAATAATACTCGTAGCATTGCTGTGTTTTTAAGATAGCGGGTTCGTTAAGATTAACACAATCTTAAAAGACTGTTTTGACAGTTGCTTATCTGTCAAAACAGACTTTTTTTTGTCAATTTTCACACGAGCTTTTTAGATCGTAAATACTTTAAGCGGAAAGATTTGGTAAAGATTGCTTCTATTTGACCATTTCTTTATTGGCAACACTAAGAAGACGAAGAATTTCCGTTATATATGTAGAAAAATCATAATTGTGCAAAGTATATTTTGGCTTATTGCAGTTTGTTTGTTCCAGGCCTGAAGATGAAGAAGACGCCTATTTTTGTTACGAAGATCCAGTGGTAAGTGTCCTTATTTAGTTTTTAGGCTTTCTTTTCCAAGGCAAAGGGATAAATATAAAACTAGGTTAGAAAGAGACACGAGTAAGTCCACCTCTTCCACGTCCACTCTGTTTCTTCATTCATGTATTTGCAATAAAGAATATATTACCGTATCTCACGGTTGTTACATAAGGTTCCAATTTGAAATTTAATACCCCGTCATTGAGTTCCAAATCACTTGACATTTTCACTGATTAGATGCTGGTGGTAGAGCTTTAAGCTGCAAGGCTTCCACCTTAACGAGAGAGTTATTTCAAAAAGAACGCGACAACCTGCTTTATAACAACTCATTAATAATCCTTCAACTTCAGAGATTTACCTTTTCTTGTGTAAAAAATCTCCCCAATTTACAAACATTTGTAGAGTTAATATTCTATCTGCACAATGAGAGATATAATTAAAGACTATATACCCAGTTAATTGAATAGGAACTATTGTCATTACAAATTAAAATATGGCTGTATTGGTCTGTTTTTTTGGGGGGTCCATTAAGTGAGCGTCGACCACTTGTCATATTTAAATCAGTAAGGAGGCTTTGAGCAGGCACGTGACCGGAGTCCATAGCCCGGTTCTCATTACCACCAAAATCGAAATGCGATAGTCCGTACACGTTTTGACCAGGAATGACAATAGTTGCTGTGCATCTAACTTAGGATAGTCTTTAGCTGCAGTTTTCATGGCGCAGATAGAGATTAGACCCAGTTGGTGCACTCCACGCACACTTTCATTAAATTTCGATTAAATGGCCTCTAAGGGTTGGATCTGTATCCCCGCGCACGCCTTATAAAGGACCGTGTCTGATAAGGACGCGTGATATAAGCGGCAATAATCATCATCCTCTTGCCCATTTCCCATTATCTGGGGTCAGCGCAGTAGATCTTTTCCTTCCATTCCTCTCTATCAGCCGTCATTTCCATGCTTACTCCTTTCATTCTTATATCATTCTTCACACAATCGATCCATCTTTTATTCGGCCTTCCTCTGACCGTGTATCCCTCCACTTTCATATTCAACATTCGCTTTGTGACATGACTTTCATCCCTCCGCATCACATGTACAAACCATGCTAATCTACTTCCTTTCACTTTTTCTACCACTACTACTACCTTTTCTACTTTCAGGCTTCCTCTTATGTACTCATTCCTTATCTTATCCATCCTTGTCACACCACACATCCATCGTAACATTCTCATTTCATTTGTATGCAATCTATTTTCATCCTTCTTCTTGACGGCCCAGCATTCACTTCCATACATGACGACAGGTCGGATGATCGATTTGTAAATTTTCCCCTTCAGCCTTATTGGCATTCGGGGATCGCACGTTGTAGCTGTGACCTGTCGCCATTTCATCCACCCTGCGTTAATCCTATGCTGCACAGCTCTGTCTATTTCGCCGTCGTCCTGAATGAGGGAACCGAGGTACTTGAAATCTGAGCAGGTAGGAAGTATAGCGCCATCTAAAGACATGGGTACAGGACTGGAAAGTTAGTTAGATATTCAGTTTAGGATCTGCTGATCTTCAGGCCAACACTCTCCAGCCTCTGTTGCCAACACTCTCCAGCCTCTGTTGCCAACACTCTCCAGCTTCTGTATATAAGCGGCAATAATAATAATAATAAATAAATAAATATATACTATAAATACACACTTCAGAGAGTGTTCGAATCGGATCAGATTAAGTTATACTGGAACCGTACAATCATCACTACATAGTATAAAACAAAGTCGCTATCCGCCGTTTGTCTGTCCGTATGTATGCTTAGATCTTTAAAACTACGCAACAGATTTTGATGTGTTTTTTTTTAAATAGATAGAGTGATTTTTAAGGAAGGTTTCTATGTATAATATAGTAGAGAAACATTGATAAATTTAGAGGTTTCTAATATGATGTCGTAAATTACTAAAGCATTGCACCCGTGCGAAGCGTTCGACGACCTCCATAGTCGAGTGGATAGTACGCCGGTTTCATGGTGTCGCCATCTCTGAGGTCCCGGGTTCGAGTCCCGGTGGTAGAATGTTTGTGTGATGAATGCCAGCATTTGTACCTTAGTCATGGTTGTTGATATATATTTGTATAAAAAATATTTATATATGTATAATATATGTATGTCTATCCGTTGCCCTAGATCCCATATCACAAGCCTTATAGAGCTTAGTTTGGGCTAGGGTAATTGGTGTAAGTGTAACAAATATATATATATATATATAAGCCGGATGGTCGCTAGTCACCAATAAAACAATTCACTACACTAGAACAGACATATATATACTATACTCAATAAAACCACTCGCATTGCATTCATCATAGATATCGCTACCTATGATGTCCTATCTATATTTTAGTATTTAGTTTTGACGACCTCCATAGTCGAGTGGATAATACACCGGTTTCAAGGTGTCGCCATCTCTGAGGTCCCGGGTTCGAATCCCGGTGGGGCAGATGTTTGTGTGATGAATGCGAGCATTTGTACCTTAGTCATGGTTGTTGATATATATTTCAATAAAAATTATTTATATATGTTTAATATATGTATGTCTATCCGTTACCCTAGATCCCATTGCACAAGCCTTATAGAGCTTAGTTTGGCTAGGCTAATTGGTGTAAGTGTAACAAATATTATTATTATTATTATATCTATGATCCAAAATAGTCAAACACACAGACTTATCAATAGAATTAAAAAAAATAATGGCACCTACACATAGTCAAAACCATACCAATCATTCTTTCAACCACTAGAGTCATACCTCGCACTTTGCAACCAAACTGATAATCATTATGCATACAGATATTAACATATATCCTCTTGCAGAACGCCGCGATATTGAACACCTGTAGAATTGTGAGAAAATTTCTGTCTTTATAGACAGAAGTTTTCTCATAATAACCCCAATAAACTCTTCCTATTTCTTGCTTGGCACAATGCCCGCAGAAATGGTAAATACACTCCATTCACTTGGGAAATAAAGATTAAAAAGAATAAAAATTATTATTATTATTAAAAAAGCCTTAAGTTATCATCTCCCCTCATCCGCGGCGCTAAGTTGCATCCCTATTGTCATGGTAATCAATCCAGAATTTCATTCGAACCATTCAAATCCCCAGTGTGCCTGATTACATATTCGTGTATTTTATCCAAACATCATGATGGAATAAATCTGGTTCAAATTGATTTTCGTGTTATATTTATTTCAGTCAGATTTTTCCCCTTTGTAACGCCCCACAGGGTTTCAAGGGATAGATAACACGTGTTTGATCGTATTTGAAATATTTCCCCTGTTATCTCTTATTTACGTCTTATAGTCATTTGTTGGTTGCAAAACATGTAAGTGTTTTTTGTATGTATTGCCTCATTAGTTTCTCTTCTGCCTTCTCATGAGAATTCGAGTCAGGGCGATTTGTCAAGTACTAACGTGTTCGTTTTATTCACATTTCATATTCGCAATTGTCTAATTAAAAAAAACTTCGCGCATGCAAAGTACTCGTATAATATAAATTAACCTACCCAGCTTTCACTTTGGTAAGGTGTTGACAAAATATTTTGTATAACTACTGAAGTATCAATTACCAACGCTATGCCGGCGTCTGTTATTTCGATGCTGAATTGACGATGGAGAATGGAATTAAGCAGGAATATAATAATAACATTTCTGCTGTTCAACATCCTCCAAGATTCTAAACTTCCTTCCTATTTGGAAGAACTATTTTTATTTCAAAATGAAGTGCTGCCTTTTGTAGATCCCGCCACAAAAAGAAAGAGTGAGATGCCGTCGGCGTCATGACATTATTACACTTCGACCCTTCCAGTATCTAGCGTAGCTTTTCGACTTTCACAAGTGCTTGTAACAACCCAGACTGAATAAATGATTTTGGATTTGAATTGAATTTGAATCTGCTCTTGTAACTTTGTTCTGGCCGGCTGGCTAAGGCAAGACAGGCGATCGACATACGCCCTGAAGCATATCGGGACCTTCAGCTTCACAACTTACTTTACATTAATGTAGTTGTTGCTGCTTTATTAATATTTATATAAAAGTTGGCAGGCTTTTGAATAACTTTTCTGCACGCCTTATTAGTTGAATGGGAGAGCATTAATTTCGTCCCATGGCATTAAGTCCGCTATTTGCACACTTTAAGTTGTCAAATTTGGTAGCCGAATAAATAAACTCACTGACAGCTCGCCACAAGCTGCCCTGAGAGAGCTAACTTTACGTATGGGGCATTTATGCGGCATTAAATGCCCCACCAGCCAGCCACGAGGAAGTCACTTGCCTACGAACTTTTTTGACTTTTATATGACTATATTCGACTATTTTTATAAAACTCAACTCCCCTAGCTTTTGACGACCGTAAAAGTTTGTATGTGGTTACGAAAACGAGTCAATGTTCAGTTCTAGAGCTTATTATGTGGACAAGACATATAGACGAATGACGAGATGGTCTCGTTCAATGGAAAGCGTAGTCGCTATTCTCAATATAATAGTTCAATTATACTGCATATAAAAGCAATGTGAGACCCGTGGATTTGAGCTCTTCAAAGTTGAAGGGTAAGATTATCTCTGCCATCCCGAATATCATGACAGGTACGACGCGAGGAAACCGTCCAAATTTATTATTATATCGGAAATTCTTTTGTGGACGTCACATTGTTAGCTTGATCCGGTCTGCCTTTGATCTGGGCCCTTGCTGTCCTTCAGTATGGCCAGGCGAAGGGACCGATAATCTTCCTTATCCCGACGTGCATAGAGTTCATTGGGTATATATCTGTAAGTGCCGTATTTATTTCAAAACTCTGAAATCGATTCCGAAGCAGTGTTCAGTTAATAATTTGTCCCTTTACTAGGAATAGTGGGTGATTCGATATTGATTAACTTTCTTTGTTAGGTGCCAACGGTTCGATTTCCAAAAATATATGTCGAATATATTGTCTAACAAAACTATGTCAAAATATTCGACGCCTCTGCCTACTCTCATTCGATAGAGGAAATTAAAAAGGATACAGAATAACCGATAAACAAAAAAAAATATATAATAACTAGCTAATAACTAGTGTTAGTTTTGAGTAATAAATATTACTGTTTTCATAAAAACATGTATATATGATTTACATTATTAATTATTTATTATTAAATGGATTTAAATAAAATGCGAACTGATTTCTAAAATTGTATAAACTTAACAACATTTTTTTTATCACAATTCGAATAAAGCGTAAACATTCCAAAATTTTATTCCGCATTAGTTATTCCTTATAATGTTTGCCGTTTTCTTGTGGGGAAATTTTGCCGACACAATTTTCGCGCTGTACAATACTAGAAGCTTACAATGTAAAGATAATACAGAGAAAATTATTATTACGAAAGTTGCGATATAATATATTTACGAAAACCTTTTATATACGTTCGAGTATTAAATATTCTGTATAAACGTTCATATTATTACTTCAAGCACTAAGCAACCAAACAATAGCTTCCAAAAAATGAATAATTCCCTTAAAAGGTCTTTGTCTACAATTCAACAATGAAATACAAGCAATAATATTCACGAGCTTTGAGTAAACAAATTTAAGGCTAAATGAAAGCGTACTTATGGAAAAAGCTTATTATATGGTGATTCATTATATAAAAAGAGAATGTTCTTGTATTTCATTAAAAATAATTACACATTTATGTTGCGTTTTTTAATAAGTTTGTTAAGATCAAATGAAAATCATCTTTATTCAACTAAGGCCTTCGATAGCACTTGATGACGATAGATAAATATAACATTAGAATGACACAAAAATGATGCCTTACATAAGGAAAAACACAAAGAAATTGACTCTACAATTGTTTGAAAATTGAGAGAGCCTTCTAGAGAACTTCTGACGCGTGTCACAACAATACGAGATCTAGGAGTATATTTTGACACGTCCCTGTCATTCCGGTTCCATTATGATTTCATTTGTGATAAAGCTAAACAGATGCTTGGCTTTGTGATACGTAATGCTAAACCATTTAAAAATGTTAAGTCATGGCTAATTGTATTCTTCTCTTTAGTGAGGAGTACCCTGGAGTATTGTTCTTCGGTATGGTTTCCTATATACAACATACATCTGGATAGGGTTGAGGCTATTCAGCGAAGATTTGTAAGAGTATTGTCTGCGAAATGTGGTCTTCGTAAAAAAATACCTGCATATTCTGATCGCTTGAATCACTTCAATATGATTAACTTGAAAAGACGACGATGGATGAACGATCTATGTACGCTTCACTCTATTGCCAATGGACGTTCTGACAGCAGCTTACTAGAATTATTAAGGTTTAAGGTACCCACTCGATCAGTGCGTAATCAACAGCTGTTTTCTGTGTCATTTGCCAGCAATAATGTTGCGAAGAATAGTCCCTTGCGAAGAATGTGTTCATTTTATAATGAAATTTGCTCGAATGTGGACTTATTTAATTGTAGTTTATATAGTTTTAAAAAGGCCATATTACAAAAACAGAATTAAAGTAAATTGAAATTAAATTAATTGAAATTAAAGCGATTAGGTAAGTTATTGTATTAACTACTCTAACTTTCATTCACTTTTTTTGTTTTGTATAATTAAAATCTAACATTTTATTAATTTCAAACACTACGTTGGCCACGAATTTAGTAATTGATATTTTTTAAGTGTTGTGCACAATTGTAATTGGGCGCAGATACGTATTGTGTTAGCATATATGTTTAGTTTAACTATATTGTTTTCTATCTGTTGTCTGTTATTGTGCCTGATGTAAATAAATAAATAGAAGAACAGCCAAGAATTTAAAGATCTTTCTTTATTTTCTCTTCATAATCTCTAGCGAAAACTCATCCTACTATTATTATAAGGGCGAAAGTTTTTAAGTATGGATGAATATTTGTTACTCTTTCACGTAAAGACAAGTGAATGGATTTAATGAAACTCTAAAATATATAGCTTATACAGCTAGCTTATATAGCAATTTATAAAGATACTAGCTGACCCGCGCCCACTTCGTTGGGCATAATATTAATAATCCCCGAAGCGAGCACGAAAGCGAACTGAATTAAACCCGAAGCCATCGCGCGCCGTCCGCTGATGATGATGATGATGATGATGATGATGATGATGATGATGATGATGACACTCAACAATATAGTGGCTTTCTATTGATGAAAGAATTTTTAAAATCGATGATGATGATGATGATGATGATGATGATGACACTCCGCAATAATGTGGCTTTCTATTGGTGAAAGAATTTTAAAATCGATTCAGTAGATCCCGAGATACCCCTTACAATTTACAAACACACAAACTTCTTTTTATAATATTAGTATAGATTGTGTGAAAATATATTAATAAATAATAGAAATAACAAATAATTCTTACACTGACGCCAATTGGGTAGACGACAATTTTTAAATTCTATATATAATAAGAGTACTCTTTTAAGTGAGAAATATAGAACCAACAGTACACCTGCACCTATTTTTATTTTCGTTGCCGAATGTTCGGCAGGTTGATACTCATTTAAATATAAATGGTGATGTCATTGACTTAGTAAACAATACAAAATTCTTAGGTATTACATTAGATTCACGTTTACAATGGGACCCACATATTGAAGCCTTGGCAAACCAACTTAGTTCTGCAGCGTACGCAGTAAAAAAGATTAGGCTATTAACTAACGTTGAAACGGCAAGATTAATCTACTTTAGCTATTTTCATAGTGTTATGTCCTATGGACTATTGCTATGGGGATCAGCGGCCAATATTGAAAGCATCTTCGTGCTACAAAAAAGAGCGATTCGTAACATTTACAAATTACGGGCTAGAGATTCGCTTAGAGAATTGTTCAAAGAAATTAATATTTTAACTTTAGCCAGTCAATATATTTTTGACAACTTAATTTATGTATATAGAAACTACCACTCATACAATAAAAATAGTGATTTACATAATGTAAATACAAGAAATAAAAATAAACTTGCCGTTCCAATGTACAGGCTCCATAAGACTAGCTGTTTCTTTTTGGGAAAATGTATAAAAATGTTTAATAAGCTTCCACAAAGCATTATTGAGTTGCCTTTGCACAACTTTAAAAATCACATCAAAAAGACACTTATTAGTAAAGCATATTATAAAGTAAGTGATTATTTAAACGATAACACTGTATGGAGCTAGGTGCGGTATCCCAAAAGCCATGCTTGGTAACAACATAATTATTTATTTATTATTTTTGTCTTTTCCTTTTGACATTTAATGTGTATGTAAATGTACATACGAAAATATTATATTATGTATGTTAGCTTTATTGTAGCTTTAAGTTTATTTTTTTTATAAATGACTAATTGTAAATAACGATTAAAAAGAGGAGATAAAAAATAAACCCTGAGAGTTTCTTGCCAGTTCTTCTCTAAGGCCTCCCAATTTCCGAACTGGTGGTAGAGTTTGACGTCAATAAGTGCCTGCAAAGGTCTATGTTGAATAAAGAATTTTTGAATTTTGAATTTTGAATTTGAATTACTTTTGAAGATACATCGCCATGTTTGCGGCGCTGTCGCGGGTCGCTCAAAAACGCTCAATACTAAAAACACTGCAATCATGACGTCATAACTCAGTAAACTCGCTTAATTTGTATGAGTGTATAAACAAATTTTATAATAACTTTGTTATTTGTACGTTTATAGGTATACTTTCTATATTAAAACATTACATATAATGTGAGAATGCAAGAAATGTGTTCGTTTCATTAGAATTACGTAAATAATTATTGCTCATATTTTAGAAATCTAAAAACAATATAAATTAATAATTAAACTGAAATTTTTATATTGACATACTTTCATGAGACATAAATTGCTCAAATCAGATAATTATAGTATAAAAACGGCCATAATCAGTTGTAGTCGTCTACTCTATTACACTAGCCCAAAGTAAGCTCTGTAAGGCTTGTGTTATGGGATCTAAGGTAACGGATAGACGTACATATATCACACATATATAAATAAATTTTGGTAGAAATACATAATGACAACCATGTCTAAGGTACAAATGCTCGCATTCATCACGCAATTATCTGGACTCGAACCTGGGACCTCAGAGATGGCGATATCTTGAAACCGGTGTCCTAACCATTCGGCTACGTAGGTCGACTACACCATACTACCCAAGTATACATCAAATTAAAAAGGATACAGGATAACCGATAAACAACAAAAAATTATACAATAACTAGCGACCCGCCCCGGCTTCGCACGGTTGCAATGTTGATACTACATACACAACAGAAAAACAGTGAAAAATAAATTATAATTTAAAAAACTAAAAAAACACGCTTTTAAAATTGATTGAATTTAACAAATTAAAAACAAATCTGTAGTAATCAATTGAAAAATTGATATTATTGAACATAACACGTGGGTGCTTATGTTATTATTTTATGTAAGTTATGTTATCTTCTTATATATAAAAATGAATCGCAAAATGTGTTGGTAAGCTCATAACTCAACAACGCCTGGACCAATTTGGCCAATTCTTTTTTGTTAATGTTCTTTGAAGTTCAAGGAGAGTTTTTACAATGAGGAAAATTCGAATAATCATCGGAAATACCTTAAAAACAGCCCTTTTATTTTTCCCATGCAAACGTTTTCTAACTAAAACGTACAGTCGAATTGAGCTTTATTGTTATTATATAAAGTTCATATTGCAAGCACTCACTGTTGTCTAAGCAATGAAGGTGCGTTCCTAACATCAAAGAGTCAATTTGCGCTTTATTAACGCTAACATATAGTTGAAATTCAATCATATCTATCAAAACAGTGTGCGTGCGTGCGTTGGAGCACAGAATACATCGTTGGAGGATTTAATGTCACGTTCCAAAATTGAATAGCCACAAAATGTAATAGGTCATTTAGACTGTTTTTGCGATTTGGTTGGCTATGCGACATTATCTATAAAATAATTAGGAACAAAAAACTGCCACTGTACAAATCTTTTTCACAGGACGAAGACTGTCGGGTCCGCTAGTAATACATATAAACCTTCCTCTTTAATCACTCTATCTATTAAAAACCTCATCAAAATCCATTGCGTAGTTTTAAAGATTTAAGCATACATAGGGATATAGGGACAGAGAAAGCGACTTTGTTTTATACTGTGCAGTGCATTTTAGTACTTCGAGTATATTTAAAGGGAAGTTATCCCATATAAAGTGAATTAAGCTTTTTGATTTGTTTGTGTTTAAGTAATGGATTTAGTTTTATTTATATATGTATGGTATACCAACTCACTCAGCGGTATACAATATAACATGAAACGAAACTAAACATGACAACGATAATATCTATCAATAAATTTCCATCAATTCCTCACATTAATAACGATAAGACCTGAAACCATCAACCCTCGGATATATTGTCAATCCCCACAAGACAAATATCCTGACGCCAAAGTAGCAAGTCACTGGAACCCGTTTAACTCGGGACAGCTCAGGTTGGGAGCGAAACTATCTTTAAGTGCAAATTAACTGGGCATCCCCAGGAAGCGTTTTCCGGGACAGTAGTTCGGCGTTTATGTATAGTTTTCAATATATAGTAGACTTTTCGGTTTTATATAGTCTGTGTTGATGTATACTTGGGTAGTAGGTGTAATCGACCTACGTCGTCGAGTGGTTTGGACACCGGTTTCAAGGTGTCGCCATTTTTGAGGTCCCGGGTTCGAGTCCCGATGGGGGTAGATATTATATATATATCAAATGACTTTTTGCACCACCTGAAGACGTAAAACCTTCAAAGTCTAAAACCTAACTAAAAATATTTAATGTTAAAAAATAAGCACCTTAAATATAAAATTTACTTTATATATTATATATGTGAAGAATTTATACAAAAAATCTAGTAGAATTGATTGTCTCTGCTCCCCGTCGATTCATTATGTTGTTAGCTCGGTAATAATTTTAAAACTAAAATCATAATATAAAAGGACATTTAACAATTGAATGATTTCATACATACATACATACACTCACGCCTTTTTCCCATGGGGGTAGGCAGAGATTACGTCTTTCCACTTGCTACGGTCTTTACATATCTCTTTCGCTTCATCTACTTTCATAACATTCCTCATACATGCTCATGAATGATTTCAAATAAAAAAAAATATTACAAAACATGATCCGCGGGACCCGGGCCATGTATCAATGTGATTTTCATTTTTGCAAAGGTATTAGAATGAATTGAACAATAAAATCATAACTTTTTACATTATAAATCAAAAAGCACCCGATAGATGGCGCTGTATAATACCAATGAAAAATACTAAAACTGTTAATACAGTAATATTTTTATTTTATTTTATTTTTCTAAGAAACCATACAGCGATATACAGGCTATATTTTCTACAGTATGTGCCAATACCAAGGCCAATTAAAGGTTTCCTTACACAAAACCATTCGTAAGTAGCAACAACGGACGTTTGAATTTAATGCCTTAATTATATACATAATAAGTCGAAGTAAAGTGTATTTGGAAAAATAACACGATTTATAGGTAAAACACAAGTAATGTATTAGCCAGCTGTTGTGTCTTAATTTATCTACGCTTTTGAGAACGAAACATCGCTATGTGCCTTGTGTATATGAATTCTCTTACACAAAAGAGGTATTAGCCTATTTATTCGGTGCTTATGAGACCTTTATAGTAAGCTTTCCAGATGTGTCATATATTCAACGTGTTTCAATGATATACTAATTCTATTACAATTAGAACCTCCTTAATTAGCGAACAAACAGGTTCAGGTGTTGTATTTATAGCTCTTTATAAGCGAATTAAGCGACCATAGAGCGATGGATGTTTTGTCGATATCTTTCGTTTTTATGAGCTTTTGTTTGTGGTTCGGTGGAACGACCTATTTTATTAGTTGAGGCTTTTGGTACGTCTCACGGAGAGAGACAAAGACAACTACTTGTCTCAGCTTCTTGTTGAAATAACGTAACGTAAATGATTTTCGTTGAAATCTATACTTATAATAAATCTGTAGAGAGCAATTCTGTACATGAAATATATTTCTTATTTTTTCCCTCAGGAGAGGAAGGCTGAGAATCCTCACAAGGAGCACGAAACGTACCCAGGATACCCCCGCAACGGCAAGTGTCACGGAGGTTATGTCGGACTCCACGCGACCGGAACGGTCCGACCACGTGACCTACCGACTAAACTCAGCCTGGTCTAGGTTCTAATAGTTCTAGGAGGTAGACTCTGTACCAGGGTCGTCTGCATGGGTACCTCCGTCTTACCTATTTCCGCCGCCAAACAGCAGGGTTCGCTTTGCTGTGTTCCGGCGTGAAGGGTAAGATAGGCAGTGAAATTACTGGGTACTGTGACTTTACATCTTATGTCACAAGTTGGCAACGTACACTGTGGTTCTTATGAGGTTTGCAGATTTGCTGCGAATCTCGTGGGAACCACATGTACTATAGGCGACTGTTACCACTTACCATCAGGTGGGCAGCCTGCTTGTTTGTCAACTTTAGCAATAAAAAAAAATAATAACCATATAGGCAAATCGTGAGGGCGACCGCCCCTCAGGAGAGGGGCGATGCAGCGCAGGCCCACAAAGGGGGCCTATAAGCGCTAGAAGAGGCGCGGGAAGCCCAAGTGGCGCCGGCCTTGTCATGAGGGAACCTAGTCATGGCGGTGCTGAAGGCTGCCGAACTAAGAGATCATGGAGGGTTTGACGGCGCAGATGCCGCCGGCAGCGCAGGTGCTGCCTGCAAGGACAGAAGGTCCTGCGTCAATTGGTTACCATGGTCGACGAGGGCGTGACGAGGTCTACGATATCGGGGACGAGATGGAGGCGCGGGGGTGTAGTCCACTGCCTTCCTAATAAGCGGATTAAAATATATTTCCAAAATAACTATCAGGGGGTGATTATGGATCGATACTGATGCCAAAAAGGCAATCAGTAAAATTTTTGTCTGTCTGTTTGTATAACAGTAATATAAACAAAAATTACTTGACGGATTTTAACGAAACTTGGTACAATTATTTTACTTACTCCTGAGCTTATAGTTACATTTCATCACGCTACAATCAACAGAAGCAGAGCAGTGAACGGAAATGTTGAGAAAACGGAAGAAGTTACTCCATTTTTTAAGCTTCCGGCGGGTGTGCATCCTTAATGGTTAAAGCTCACACAGAAATCATGAATGACGTAAATGTTTTCCTTAAAATTATATAAAGTATATCCCACGACAGCATATGTCTATCTTTTATGGACGACTCACAATACTACGTGTAACTCCAGACAGCTTAGCAGTTCGAAGCTTTCTGATTATATTTGTCTACTCTTACGTTTATAACACTGTCAGTCATCCCTAATTAAAAAAGTTAACATTATGAACTATTAGATATAAAAGAATCACAGAAATCAGTATAGAAACACCAGTTATACATAAAATACAACAATTATAGAATTTCCCTTAAAAAATGGTGCACTGTTAGACCACTGATTACTGGTCGAAGAAATCTTAAATTTGATTCGCGAATTTAAGCCTTATCATCAGTCATCAGGGCCTCATCTCTTACACAGAGTTTAGTTGTATTAGGCTTAAACCAGAGTCCCACATATGCATTCGTATTCAGCTAGGAATCTATCTATCTATGAGAATTCTTTGCCTTGATCGTGACAAAAGTTTATAAAAACTCACTTTGTCGGTTCTGGCTGAGTTCAGTTTTGGCGTTCGTCTGCGTTGAATCAAAGAAACAAAATATGTTTCTGAGATGAAAAGCATAAAAAGTTTGCTTTTGTGGAATGTGAAAAATTAAATTTGAAGGTATTAAATTCATTCTCCGTCTCTTTTCAGGAAGATGGATATGACAGCGAAGAAGAAAGACGCATAGAGGAGGAGAAAGCACGGAAACGCCAGGTGCACGCACGAGTGGTAAGTTGCTGACTTTAAATAGGTTATTTAAAATTAAATAATTATCATTTTATTAGATGTTTCATGATTTAAGTTTACAGTGGTTTCAAGATGTCGCTGTCTCTGAGGTCCCGGGTTCGAATACCAGATGTTTGTGTGATGAATGCTAGTATTTGTACCCATGGTAGTAGTCATGGTTATCAAAAATATTTATATATGAATAATATATGTATGTCTATCCGTTACCCGAGATCCCGTAAGAGAAGCCTTACAGAGCTTACTTTGGATTAGGTTAATTGGTGTGAATGTAAGAAATATTTATTTATTAGCGTCTTTCGATTGCTGATATGAAATAGACATAAGTAAAGAATGTTTTAAAGTAGTCAAAAATTTATTTAATAGATCATGTCATGCGACAACTTGTTGCTAAACAACAATTATATTTGATGTTTTAATTGTTATATGTCCATTTTTATGTTACCGTAAGCTTCTGAGCCTCCGACTAGCTCCTCTTTACGGCTCCTAAAAAGCTCTCTCCATCCATGACAACTCTTGTCATGTCAGGAACACTTAAAATTATTTTTCAAAAATCATAAAGCACAAAAGGCGACCTATAACGGTGTTCCTGTTACAGTGGTATTATGTACATTTACTGAAGTCAAACCAAACCCAAATGATAACAGTGCTTTGCTACAGATAACTTGTTGTTTCACTATTCTGATTAAACCTAACCTAAAAAAAGTGAGTCGACAATTAGAAGCTGGCCTCCAAGGAAAGCTAAGTCAAATTTAAACAAGTTCACATTTTATCTATAAAAACTATAGTTTCATTATGTTATTTAAATAGTCAAAAGGAGATGTTCCATTACTAGTAATAAAATAATATTTTACGGAAAGAACAAAAAATTAGGAACCTTTACCCGTAAGAAGATATTTTTTTAAAACCTGCAAAACATTGTAAAAAAAAGAAAAGGTTTTGAAGTTTAGATCAATAAAACAGCAACTCAAAGCTTTTTTATATTGGCAACTTTGATTTTGATTGTCACAATGAGTGACATGACAGATGTCAAAAGCTTCACCGCCACTAGCAAAATCAAAATAGCCATCTTCTTATATATAAAAATGAATCGCAAAATGTGTTGGTAAGCTCATAACTCAACAACGCCTAGACCAATTTGGCCAATTCTTTTTTGTTGATGTTCGTTGAAGTTCAAGGAGGGTTTTTACAATGAGGAAAATTCGAATAATTATCGGAAATACCCTAAAAACAGCCCTTTTATTTTCCCATGCAAACGTTTTCTAACTAAAACGTACAGTCGAATTAAGCTTTATTGTTATTGTATAAAGTTCATATTGCAAGCACTCACTGTTGTCTAAGCAATGAAGGTGTGTTCCTAACATCAAAGAGTCAATTTGCGCTTTATTAACGCTACATATAGTTGAAATTCAATCATATCTATCAAAACAGTGTGTGTGCGTGCGTTGGAGCACAGAATACATCGTTGGAGGATTTAATGTCACGTTCCAAAATTGAATAGCCACAAAATGTAATAGGTCATTTAGACTTTTTTTGCGATTTGGTTGGCTATGCGACATTATCTATAAAATAATTAGGAACAAAAAACTGCCACTGTACAAATCTTTTTGACAGGACGAAGTCTGTCGGGTCCGCTAGTACTTTAATAAAAATACCCATTATTTAATAAAAATGCAAAGGAACTACAGTTTCATTTTCAGGAATAAATCTGCAGTAAGAACATTTAATATAAGAATGTATTAATAGTTTTGGAAAAATAATATAAACAGCTTGACGCCTTCATTAAAACCTATAAATATAAAAAAGCTTTATGAAAGAAACCAATATTGGAGACTTTAAATATTATTTTTTAAAAGTTCGCAGGTTTTTATATTTCTTTTTCTTTTTTTTGTAATTTATTTTATTTAATCTTAATTTTGTTTTTATTATATTTTATTTAGCATTGTAAAGTTGTTTGTATAAATGTAAGATGATGACCACACTAATGTACGATGAGAGCTGTGTGTACCTGTAATAGGCGAGCATACTAGAAATAACATTGTCAGTGTTTTTGTAAATTGTCTAATATGCATCGCTGTTGGTATGCCTTATCAATAAATAAATAAAATAATTTTTTGGAAACTTTGTCTTAGAGGGGAGATCTATCAGAAAATCATCACACAGCAAGTGTAGAAAAATAATAAAAAATGTGACCCAAAATAGAACGTCTCCTTTGACAACGACACTATTGAGTCATCAAAATTAATTTATGTTATGAAAGTAGATGAAGCGAAAGAGATATGTAAGGACCGTAGCAAGTGGAAGGACGTAATCTCTGCCTACCCCCGTGGGAAAAGGGCGTGAGTGTATGTATGTATGTATGTAAAATTAAACCCAAGCTTTGTTATCATTTAATTAATGTTTAACAGTATAATAACTTTTTTTTCATTAGAGTATTTTTGACATAAATTAAAGAAAACAATACAACGCAGTTGAAAGAAAAAACATATTAACCCTTAACTAGGTATATATACCTTACACTGTCTATTTCGTCGAATATTTTCCTAATATTTCATCGCGCTTACGGCGAACCCCACACGATCCCGCCTTCAACTTTCCAACTCATGTTATTGACAGTTCAATCCATGTCAGTTGGTACTAAGACTTTCCCCCAACTTTATTTACATAAAAAAAAAATATTGCTTTTCTATTTTATTTTCTCATCACATTATTTATTTAGTAAAATAAGGCGTGTCGGTCGAGTAATGTGCGATCATGGCTGCTAATATTTTAAACGCAAAAGTTTGTAATTATGGATGAATATTTGTTACTCTTTCACGTAAAAACTATTAAATGAATGAATGAATAGACATTTATTTGACACACATAGTCCAATTAATTTACAATTAAAAAAAACAAATGAGAAAAAAAAAACACAGGTGCGATTTATATGTGTCAAAAAGGGCTCTGTCTCAGCATAATGCTTCCGCAGTTCTGCAGAGGCGCTGTTCGTACGCATGTATTGAATCATTATCTATACTAATATTATAAAGAGGAAAGATTTGTTTGTTTGTAATGAATAGGCTCCAAAACTACTGGACCGATTTCAAAAATTCTTTCACCTTTGGAAAGCTACATTATCCCCGAGTAACATATGGCTACTATTTATCCAGGAAAAATCTTCAGATCCCACGGGATGCGCAATAAAGGCTTCGCTCAAAAACTACTGCACAGATTTTCATGCGTTTTTCATTAACAGATAGAGTGATTCTTGAGCAAGGTTTTGCGGTATTTTTTATCTCGGAAAAATTGATAGTCCCACGGGAAGCGCGATAAAACCTTCGCGGCATAAACCGACTTCCGCGCATATGTAGCCGTGGGGAGAAGCTATGACCCTTAACACTCTATAGACCCAATCCCGAAATCCACGCAGGCGAAGCCGCGGGCAAAAAGCTAGTTTAGTTATAAGTATGTAGCAATATGGACTGAGGTGAGTTGGTTGCTGGTTCTATACGTATTTAACTCGTCAGAAGTTAGCAATCCATCCTTTCCTTGTTCAACTATATTAGTTATTTAGTTTGATTTATTTTATGTCTGTTTTGTGTGTTGTAAAATGATGCAAATGAAGTGTTCATTCGTTCATTCATTCTTACGACACGCCCAACTTGACAAACGAGACAACAAACCCCTATCGGAGCCCATTCAACAAATGGATTTCAACGAAACCTTACAATAATATAGCTTGTATGTACATAAGAATAACACATAGGCGGAATTATATGTTAAAATAATGACAATCAGTATTTTTGTCTTGGTTTAGTTTAGGGTATTTATGATGCCAAGTTAATTACGATCATTAAATAAAATTCTGTTCATAAAATCTAATACACGTCGATAAATTCTCGTCAGTCTATCCAATTCGGATCCATTAAAAGTTATGAATCTTAAATATTATCCATCATCTCGTGAGAATCCTTCGTTGGGTGCAGATAATAAATCACAATAAATAAACTGTCATTCGCCATTCTTGTTTGTCTCCACGAAAATTGGATTCAGGATGATTATAGTTCGTCTGGGCCGGGGTAAGTCGATGAAGATTGAATAAACACATTTTGAGATAGCACATTCATAAAACTGGCTTTTGATATATATACAGGAAATAATTAAGTGACGTAATTCGAAACGACGTAAGTCGAGACATATTTTTTCATGTAAAACTCAAGGGTTAGGTTCCACACGGCGGGCACGGCTGCTTCGGTGAGTATCTGTGTCGAATAGGACGGGGGATCGGAGGCTGGGGGCTCCCTACATGCCTGAGGACGGCCATCCCTGAGGTTTTTAGTGGGTAGGCCTTCCCCTTCTGGGGAGGAGAGCCCCACATAACCGCCGGCTCGCCACAGCCGGGGTATGCAACTTAATGCATTTTCCTCAGGGGGAACAAAAAAAAAGGTTCCACACGGACTCGAAAAAAAAAAAAAAAACTGCATTTATAACAAAGGCTATATATAATTATTAAAGAACTTAGTTTTGATAATAAAGTATGTATATACATACATAGTAAATAATAACATACATATTAAAGTTTTATTATTAACATTAAAATTAATAACACACAAATACCAAAAATAAATATAGCTAGCTAGTAACAGCTGGTGACATCATTGATTTCAAACAATTCCTTTAAAAAACGAAATGGTGAATTCATGAAATGATTACGATTCTTAATATTGATTATATATTATGCTACTTAATATAACAGGTTATATGTGTTTCAATAAAAAAACTATGCATTATTATAGCCAAAATAATAAAAAAATTGTTTGGACCATAATTTTCCTGTTAGTACAGAAAGGTAACATCGTATGTTATTCTAATGTTATTATTGTGAAATTTCATTATAATCCATTCCTTAAAAACTTTTGCATTTATAAAAATAGTAGAGATAAAAAATCAACAAAATAAAAGAGTATTTAAACAACTAAAGACGCTAAAGATTATGATTGCAACCTACCAGCATTTTCCTGATTAAATAAAGTTTTCGTTAAATTTGTGTCAGAGAGAAAAGGATTTCCAACGAATGTAATTTTATATCCTTTCATTAGCGAATCCGAGTTTGCGTCTACCGTTTTTAAGACACCTTCAAATTAACTGTAAGCTTATAATTTTTCTCCAAGACAATTGTACTACTATTGTGTTAATAGAAAGAGCCTCTCCTAATTATCCTGAACGCTACCTGAGGCCTCCACCAGTCCTCCATTTTAGCAGTAAACATTTTTGGCCACGTCTTTGATCTAATTTAGATCAATTAAAAGTTTACGGGAAAAAGTTTAAGGAACAACTTGAAACGTCTCAATTATGTTGTTAACAATTATACATGAGTCCACCTCTCGTGAACAAACTATTTATCTGTCCCTATGTATGCTTATATCTTTAAAACTACGCAACGGATTTTGATGTTTTTTAATAGATAGTGATTCTTAAGGAAGGTTTATATGTATAATACATGCATAATATAGTGGAGAAACACTGTTATATTTAGAGGTTTTTAATGTAATGTCATAAATAAGCACGCTTTTTGTTTATATTTTAAAAACAATTATATATAAATACTGGGTCCCCGCAAATTTTTCTTCTTAAAATTCCACTGGTTGACTGGAAGAAATATCTCTGAGAGATAAGTCCGGCTTTACACTAATTAACTTAGTACGTCCTAATATTTTTAATTTTCATTGTAATATTGTTTAATTGTGTACAATAAAAAGTTTATTCTTGTTATTAAAATGTATATATTTGCCCATAAACATCTCTATAGTTTTTTGTAGCCTGTACGTTGGAATAGCAACACGACTAATCCAGTTAGGTTAGTGATGGATCTGATAACTTTTTGACAGTGCAGTCCATATAGTTTCTTCTTGGCAAAATTTTATTTAATAACGTTTTTGATTCTATAAATATAGTATATATATAATACTACTAACAAATTATTTATTGTTTAACTTTCAAGAAGAAATCCGAAGGCTGCCTATGCTAATAGTAATAATGTTGCGCCATCGAATCAATAAGATTTATTTTCGAACATTCGGAAACAATCGGGAAACTCTCAGTATATCGTAGAAGCGATTCGAGAGCATCGAACTTTCTGGAAGGCTGTAGAAAGTTGACAAATGCGCAGTCATTGCGACGACCACGTTGAGGATTCGGCCACCATCTTAGCCACCCCTCAACAGCTATGTAGATAGCGTTCGGTCATCGTCGATGCAAGCCTTGTGGGAGGTGATTCGGTGACTGGAGCCCTGGCGCTTCGCTACTGATGATCCGTCACGTCCTCTGGCCGTCCCACGTATCGACGGTAGATCGCGGGTTCGTTTTGGATAGGAAGGATGAAGCCACAATAAAAGTACCTTATTTCATATAAGTGGCCTGCGTCGGCCTGCGCTTATCCGCGCGTTTTATTTACACTGTACTACTAATTAGCTAACGCGCAACGCGATGTATTTTTGCACGGTCAACTTCCGTGCGCTTCCCAAGGGCGGTCTCTTTGCAACAGGCAGCTTCGACTGATGGCCGCGCGCCTCGCTCGGTCCACGGGCGGAAGTGGGTGAGGCAGCATCGCCCGCGCTTCCTTCCGTTACAGATTAATAAACGATTTGACAAATATAAATATTGCATGAACAAAAGTTGTAGAATTTTTGGGAAAGGTAGTTGTATCGGTAGCGCCCTTTAGTGTCAATTAGCCGAGTTAAAAAATCTTTATAGAAATTCCTTGAATTCTTTCTACCTAATAGGCTATATAAGCGGAGCGTGTCTGCCGACAGAAAGTTCTAAGTAATATAGGTGGGAGCCAATTGGGTGTTCCACGTCTGTTTTATAGGGTAGCGCTGACTGCGCCTCTCCTGAGGTGCTGTCTTACTTGTCACGTCAACCCATGTCATTAGGACCAACGGCTCAGGCTGAGTTTAGTCGGTAGGTCTGTCGGGTCGAGCCGCCTCGATTCGCCAGGAGGCCCACATAATCACCGTGACACTCAGCGTCGGACTGGCCATACAGTCGAGCTGGCATTTGCCAGCCGGGCCCCAGCCTGCGTGGGCCCCCCACGGGCCTGGGTTGCGGGGCATGCGGCAGGACACGTAGCACAGGGGCAACGCTGCGCGGGCCCCCTGTGCTACGGTTACCCACGTGCATGTCTCGGAAACTATGCGTCGTACAAAAAAGGTGTCTCGGGCCTCGGGATTGCGATCAGCCAACCGGGCTCTTCCGGCCCAGTCCGACCCTGGTGACACTTGCCGTTGCGATGGTATCCATGAGGATTCCCAGCCTCTCCTCTCCAGCGGGAAAAACCGTCAGAAATTTATTGAAAAGAACTACAGCTCATAACAGTAGGATTTTGATTTGATTTTGGTTATGGTTTTATTACTATTCCTTTTTTTTTGAGGGGGGAAAATGCGACGTTATGCACCATGACACCTCGCTGGCAAGGTGCGGCCGTCTGTGGGGCACTCCGATCATAGAAACGAAGACCTGGCTACCCACTAAAACCCCTTCTCTAGGCCCATGCGGGGCACATGGCAGGGTGCGCTTTCGCGATTCGACCGCCATGTGTCCCAGGGCCGGCTCGACCTAGCTGGTCAAGCCACCGCCAAAGGAGGGACTAGTCCGAGAACCCCTGGACAGTCCCCCAGACAGAGAGACTTCACCACAGCGTACGCGCTTAGCCAGACGAGCACGCAGCCTCACGGTAGGAACAGTATACTCCTATGAAAATACATTAATATTATTTTTTTGTCTATTAAGAGTTCCTATTGGAGTCTGCAGTGGCCGTGGGTCAGTAAGCGCAGAATCATCTATAGAGAATCAAATTGCTTCATGGTACCTAGCAAATTTGAAGATAAGCACAGGTAAAATTATATATCTATAAATACAATTAACCTTTTACGATGCTAACATAGTAGTTTTCAATATATAACTATTTTAAGCTTAACTTACTTCCTTGTCTCTTACAAAAAATGACGTTTAACATATTTTGTCTCTAGACATAACCACCATTTTTAAAGCAGAGATAAGCAGTTCTATTTATGTGCATATTCTAAAATAATAATATTAATCTATTTAAGTAGTAAATGTATGATGATTCACATACATACACATACATTGACAATTATAAAATTTGTGTTTCTACAATACTTACACAATTAATGTACATAAAACGACTAAAAATAACCGTGAACAACTAAAAATAAATTAATGATAAAGTAAAGATTAAAAAGAAACCTTAAATAAAACTTAATAAAAATTAATTTTATATATAAAATATCTGACCCAAATTGCATTGCATATTGTTTATTAATTGAAAATTAAATAATAGATGACCTTACAGATCACAAATTTTTACAATAGAGCGCCAATGGAGATGTACAAAATGTGTCTCTTTTATTTTACAGGGAACAGTTTCCGGTACAATCTTTCCACAGAGTAGCTGATGATATTGTTCTGGACAGTATACAAAATCTTAAGTTAAATCCTCCAAATGATGGAAAAACTGAACTTCAAAAATTGAACGAAAAAACTAAACTAGAATCTCAAATGAACGAGATCCGGAGTGCTCTTGTATCTGAGCAAGTTTCTAAGTTTAATGGAAATTTGAACAATGAATTGAATCGTAAAGTTGATCATAAAGTTTCAAAACAAATGAATGGTCACCTTGGTAACATACCGGAGATAGAAGACGAGAGAAGTGAAGATATCTCGGAGCTAGAAGACAGTGTCCAAGAGATCTCTGAAGTCAGTGAACCTACGAACGATAGTAACGTTACTCCTAGAATAGACGAAGATATAATCTCAACAAACGGTAGTGCGGAAAAGCCAGAAGAAGAGGAAGTTATTCAAGAGTTAATGAATGGTCTCGATGAAAAAACAGTAGAAAACAACGAACACATTTTTGATAGTATATCAAACGGAAACGGAAACGATAGTGAACTATCGGATTAGTAGTAACTCAAATATTAGATTTATGGTCAAAATGTGATATAATTTAAGTTTAGTGGGTGAATTATAACTGTAAGTAATAAATTGTAACACAATTAAATGTATAATTATAAATAATATATATATAGAGGCACAAACAGTAAATATTAATTTTCTTGCGAACTACAGTTTGAATATACAAATATAATTCTTATTTTTTTTTTAAATTACTTCATTGATAACATTAGGTATGACACGGTTAGCAATCTATGAACATTAATAGTGACAAGAATCATTTGTGATAAAATTAACGAAACGCTTAGTGAATTGAATGTATTCATTGAAGAAAAATGATAATTCTCATTAAACATACTCATGGTTAAGGTTGTTTAATTTTCCGTTTCCTTAATTCATTTAAAATTTTAAAATATATGTTCTGCCTTCGATTACTGATTATTTGTGATCATGACAAAAAATCATATGTTTGCAGAAGGTAAATTAAGTTTAAAAAAAAAATAACAATAAATAGACTTCAAAAAGACATTACGAAAGAAGTCAGTACGAGGTTACGAGAAAGAAGAGGATAGATATATGTACCTCTGCAAAGTGTTTGCACTATAGGCCCGCCTGCTATAATACTGGAACTCATAAGCATAAGAAAAATGTGCGTGCTTATTATAGTTCTTAATAAGCTATAGAGTGAATGATCGACAACCGGTGAAGGCATTTATGTATCTAGTCAGTTAATAGTATGTAAGTGATAATTTACTGAATTATTAAATAACGTAATAGTTAACGGTGACAAAAGAGTCGGAATAATGAAGTTTCTATATTGAGTCCGGAAATGCGAATTTAGCATATCTCAACTTCACTTATCATATTCATTTGATTAGCAAATGATATATTTTCAGTTAATACTCAATTGAAGAATATTTAAACATATATCTGCTCAGATAACTTTATATATTAAGAATAATCATAAAACCAAATTAAAATTATTTTTGAAAAAGATGAAAACTTGATGCCCCTACAATTACTACAGTCAAAAGTCAACAATCAAATCAATGTCTGGCAAGCGATACTGTACTGAGTAAAAGTATCGATACCTCAACGTTATCACTTCATTCCTAAGCATCAAATACATGTACACATAAAATTAGAATTATTAAAATACTCCGACCCAAGAATCGTCCGACTGTAGACTACATCAAAATAGTTTATTAAAATATCTAAATATCATTGAGATATATTAATTGTCTTGCTATGGATTGAATTCCTATTCTGCCAGATTATAAATGCCTGGTTGTTCAGCAATGGTATGTTGGATTCTGCTTGACTATTCGACATGCTCGGTTTAATACTGCATATCACATTCCCATGCACAATGAGAATTGCTCTCACTAATTCAATACAGAGGTATTCGGCTTTAGATCTAAGATGCCTTCTCCACAGTAAATCACATTTAGCAAGCAATGTAGACTGAAATACATTGAAGACTACGGCATTAGAAACTAGTATAATTTTAAGCGTTCTATAGACTGAAGCGTTCTATCTTAAATTTTCTACTGCTGCTACTTTTTTGGAGTTGAGGGACAGAAAATAAAGATTTCTTAATGTTTTAGCTAAAACTAAAATATTCTCGAAAATATCAGGTTTCAAAATTAGTATTCTTTCTCTAGCGTAACTACAATGTGAGTTGAGATTTCTTGAGAGTAAATCTTTCACAGAGTCGACTTGATCACCGAAGCTACATTTTTTATTTCTATGGCATACGATTCAAGATTCATTTTATTATCTCCTTAAAAAGTTTCTGACGCTCGACAAAAATATTAGGTTTTATTAATATTAGAGCGTCAAACCTGTCGTCTTTATCCAAGTTATTTCATCCAAGACCACATTAAACGAATGCAATATGAAATGAATATTATGTAAAAGTGACTTGACAAGACAATGGTGTAAATGTAAAGCTGGACCTGTTGTCGATTGTACTTTAGGTTAAAGTGAAAAAAACTGATACACCTTCACGTCAGACACTTATGTCACAATTTACTGTGAAACTGACAGAAAACTCATGTACTGTGCTTGTTGACATACCCCGAAGGACAAGAGCTCGTAATTAAATGACGACTATTATTATGGATTTTTTTGGCCTACGGTCCGCCTGATGGTTAGCAGTAGGTAAATATAGCCTATGGACACATGCAACTCCAGGGGTGCCAGTCGCGCGTTGCCATCCATTAAAAAACTTGTTTACTCCCCTTTTGAAGAACCCCATACTATAGCCCTCCGGGAAAAACTCGGCAAGGAGCTGATTCCACAATCGAAGTGTACGCGGAAGAAAAATCCTCTGGAACTGCACTGCAAGAGACCATTTAGGTTCCAGTGTATGAGGAGGAGCTCCCTGTCAATGGAGAGCAGTGCGATGATAGAAAGTAGCGGCGGGCATCAACATCTGAAAGCATCAGCAACAGTAATTGCTTGGGAGCAGTACTTTTGTAGGCGATTTTTAGAGACCGCAGGGCAGTTACAAAATTTGTTGTATCGAGGCTTCAAAGGCAGCAATGAAGTCTGACGACCAGCCCTTACGCTGGCTGATGTCTGATGCTGATGAAATCTTCCAACAGACTTCTTCGCTGGTTAGGTATACTACTGACAGTTCTAATACACTTCTAGAAGCTTTAGCAGCGTTTCAATGTAGATAACAAGAACCATGCTGGTTTTTAGCAAAATTTGGTAACTGCTCGAAGGTTTGACATATTATCGTCGAATTCAATGGCGAAGCATGAGTGATGCAATTAGATGAAAATACGAGTATGTACTCCATTTAAGCGAGTGTGACCACTTAGTATTGGGTGAATGAATGTCAACTATGATTACGAAGGTGTGACCCTGTATCTTTCTGTCTTTCACTCGAGATCAGACAAAATATATTACAAACCTAAATATCATTTTTGAAGACCTATCCATAGATACCCAACACGTATGGGTTTGATGAAAAAAAAATGAATTTCCGTTCTAAGTATGGGAAACCCAATAAAATTATTGTCTTTTTTTTCTATATTTGTATGAAAGTCTTTATGCGGTTCACCGAATACATCTACTTAGCTCTTATAATTACGGAAAAAAAGTGTCTGTGCCATATGGACGGACAGACATGACGGATCCATAACGGGGTCCGTTTTTGCCATTCGGCTACGGAGCCCTAAAAAGGCCAGTTCATGACAGACATTTTAATTAGATCCTCAATATCGAACATGATAGCGCGTAGGTTTGGTGGATGTTCTACAGAAGTAAAACTGACTCTATTTAGATCTTACTGCAAATCTTTTTACACTTGTAACCTATAGACGGACAACAATGCGTTCAGGGTGCAACATTTTTGTAGCAGGGCCCGATCTAAGGGGGGGCAAGGCGGGCATTTGGCCAGAGCGGCATAAAATGCCAAAACGGCGGAAGGGGCTGGCGCCCTTGTGGGCGGGGGCCAAGAGGAAGGAAACCTCGTTAACAATAACTTTGGTGGGGTTCGCCCCGAGGAAAAGGCCCTTTTTAGGGCCAGCAGTCGAATATTGGCGTGGGTTGGTCGGAGGAGTCCGGCGGCTGCCCTTGTGGCGGTACGGAAGGGTCGTTAGTCCTGAGGGCCCTCTACAACGCCAGAGGATGGCCATCGCTAACCTAACCTAACCTAACCACCGGCTCTCCGCAGCCGGGGTATGCAATTCAATGCATTTTCCTCAGCGTAACAAAAAAAAAAAAGTACTATCCCCTTCTGGGGAGGAGAGCTCCACATAACCCGACTTGCGGGTATGCAATTCAATGAATTTCCCTCATCGTTACGCTAAAAAAAAATAAGTGCGGCAAAATTGACTTATTCCTCCTACTTCTTCCTACTCCATTAACTACTAACTAACTACTACTCCTTCCTAAGCCATTAGCCATCTACCACTCAAGTTTGAGAATTTTATGCGCCACCTTCCAACATACTTCAGGTTGGATATTGGAAATATTTAAGTATTTTACTTAACTGAATTATTTGAGTTCGAAAGAAAGAGTAGGGAAGAAGTGGAATTGCTGGAAGAAACACAACCTCTTTTGTATTTTGATTGATTTTATTTATAAAAAGTATTGTATGATTTTGTTACTTGAAAACTAGCTCATGTTTTATATGATTTTCTATAATGTGAAGGGCGATGAAAATGATATTTGCCCTAAACGGCTAAATAGCTATTGTAGATCGGACCCTGTTTTATAGTGCGTCTCCATAATGCCATAATGCGTGACTAGTACTAACAGCATCCTAGGCATAATCGCTTGCCGATTGGATTGTACCTACATGAATCGCTGTAGCGCCATTTCCCACGGTTTGGCATAGCGATTATGTATAATATAGCATAGATAATGTGTGTATGTAACACAACATATTATGTTTTACTAACAATAGATTAAGTAAAATTGTTACTAACAAGAATGGATGAGAAATCTGAAAAAAATATATCTAGTCTACATTTTTTGTATTACAGGGAGACCAATACCAAAGGAAGGTCACATTTACTGGAGATAAACAGATAAATGAATTTGTGCATACCAAGGAGGTAAGATCATGTCATGGATTAGTTATAAATAGTCAAATGTAAGAGAATTGTTAACATTAAATTTTATGCCTATGTCAATGTAAAACATGGATATGTCACACTAACATATACATATCAGCCCTTGCTGAGTTTCTTGCCGGTTCTTCTCAGTACAAGGTCTCAAGGTCGATGGCGTAGCAAGAACTTTTTCAAGTGCTTGTAACAGCCTAGACTGAATAAATGATTTTGAATTGAATTCATTCACATAATCAACATACACACGCACTCACACACACACACACACACACGCAAGATATAGAAGTGACGGTCAATATTATCAAATTTAAAATTAACTTAATATAATCATATCTGTTTTGTTTTTCTTTTCTAAGCTTTTGTCCAGTTTGAGTTCCGCCGGTACCTGATTTAAAGACCCATTTTTCTGTAGTATTGATACAATCAAAAAAAGTGTTATTAGTTATTCATTAGATCAAGTTGTGACAAGTTCATGAATCGTGATTATCGATCCGTTCACAATCGTACGTACGAACGTCCATACTTTGTTCGTCTGACGATTCCATCCTCCACTACAAGGCGATCTTGAACGCCCGAGCCACTAAATGGCGCGCTCAACTTGCGTCGGCTCTTTTAGACCCGACCCTAACAACCCCAGAATAATGATTGAAAAAACAGGTCTTTGTTGAGATTGGATCATTTGTATCTGGATCAGTATAAAGACTCGAATCAGTAAAGTGCTTCATTTGCATCATTTGTATCAGTGACTCTGAATTAATTAAATTTGTTCAGAGTCAATGATACAAATATTCTGATACAAATATTGATATTGATTCATTTGTATCAGTGACTCTGAGTCAATCGTGTAAGCGTCGCGTATCGAATGAAACCGAGATGCAATTGAGCGACGTGATCCGACTCTGAACTATTTACTTATCTCATTCATGTGAGCGCCGCGTGACGATTGAAACTGAGATGCGAATGAGCAAATGATTCATTTGTAGAGCTGTTAGAGATTTGAATCAGTGAATCACTTGGAAGAAACGACTCACATCTTTACCCCAGAACTGCGACGTGATCGCTTGCAGGCAAAGCGTCGCACCTTCCGTTCGTGCGCCTTCCAAACATACTCACGGTAAAGCTGAACATAACCATCTGTGGCTTCAGCATAGGTCCTTAAAAAAATACAATAACTTTCTTAGTCAAAAATTACAAGCTTAAGTAATACTAGAACGCAGAATGAAAAGTAAATTGTGTGCTAAATCTCTGTTCCACAAAACTATTTGTTTTATCAATTTCTCCGATCCTTATCCTTTCCTACTCCATTGCCGAGTACGTTCTGATAAATGTTAACACAGTTACGAGCTGACGTCACCGGCATCTCGCATAATTAGCTGCGATTGGGAGTGGACGGCTGGTGTTTGGTCAATACTGGTTACTCACAGCAGACTAACCAAAAAGATTGACTTAATTTATTTGTGGTGTAACTTGGTCAGCGAATACAAAGATGGAAGATCTGAATAATTCAGAGTTATAAATTCAGAAGAATTAGACATTTTGGGAATCTCAATACAATTACAAAACAAATAAAATTTATAGTTTTTATTTCGGCTTATTATACTCTACGTTTTATGTTGTTTTTCCAAAGTGGTGAAATGTGTCTCCCCCCTGTAAATCTATACATTTCCAAAATAAATAACAGGGGGTGAATAGGGATGGATACTGATGTCAAAAATGCAATCAGTAAAATTTTTGTCTGTCTGTCTGTATAACCGATATAGAAACAAAAACTACTTGACGGATTTTAACGAAACTTGCTACAATTATTGTTCATACTCCTGAGCTGGTTATAGTATGCTTTTCATCACGCTACAATCGAAAGGAGCAGAGCAGTGAAGGGAAATGTTGGGAGAACGGGAGAAGTTACTCCATTTTTTAAGCTTCTGTCGCGTGTGCAACCGTAATCGTTAAAGCTACACAGAAATCATATATGACGGAAATACCTTGAAAAATGCAGCTGAAGACTGTTGATTTGAATATAGTGAGTATATGAGTCGCTGCTCACTAAATGGGCCCCCCCAAAATAGCAGATCAATATTAGTGCGAAGGGAGCAACATTGGTGTGAACGGCTAAGGGTGTAGAGATGTATGTCTTTAACAGCTATCAAGACACCGTCGGCGTTATGACATTATTACACTTCCACCCTTCGAGCATCTGCTCTTGTGACTACACTCTGTCCGGCCGGCTAAGGCAAGACAGACGCGGGTGATGCAACTCAGACAGACAGACTCGACAGCTCGCCACAAGCTGCCCTGAAGGAGACTGACTAAAGCGAAATTTAATTAAAGTATCTATTATTATTATGTATATTTAATTGATGTTCTTAAATTTAAGTTTTTTACAATATAAATCCTAAATGCTCTTGTATTTACTTTACTCGCAAAAGACACAGACAGTTATAGATACAGAATAGGAGGCAACCCGTTGGTTGAGGTGCAGAGTGTCAGAGATTTGGGCGTGCTTTGCGACCCAAAATTGCGTTTCAATGAGCACATTGATGACATAGTATCTCGACCGTTTAAGAATTTGGGTTTTGTCTTGCGGAACAGTAAAAGTTTTCATTGCCCGGGTTCAAAAATTTACTGTACAATACTTACGTTCGCAGTGGTTTGAAGTGGTTTGAAGTATCCTGGAATCCATTTTATGGCGTTTACGTAAAGCGACTTGAAAGCGTACAAAAGGGTTTTCTTTGGCACCTCGCTTACTCTTGCAATTTAGCTAAAAACATACACTCGAAAGTTGAAGACGCATGTCAGATATTGTTTTTTTGTATAGACTGGCTAATGGTCATCTGAATGCACCGGAACTCTTGTCTTTGATAAGTTTATCAGCTCCTGCGAGATTGCCGCGGGTTTCCAGATTGATCTCCTAAATACAACACTAAGAACTCAAATCTTGGTCAAAATGCGCCCCTCAACAGAATCTTAAATAAATAAAACGCTGTGGCACGTACCAAACAAATAGATATCTTCAATATCACTAGTGAAAGCCTTAAAAAAAGTGTACTTGCCACAGAGTAATTTGCTGCTGCAAATGTCGTAGTTGTTAGCGTAGTAATATGCAGCCTATTGCAGGAATAGTATGACTGCTACTTTTTAATTATTTTTATTTTCAATTATTTTAATTTTTAATTATTTTCTATTTTCAATTATTTTTACCTTGATATGAATTGAATAAATATAATTTGTTACATTTTAAGGAATTTATTATTATTATTTTCGTTCAAAGAGTATTGCTATTACATTTACTACGATTATTACATATAACCAAGGATTGTATCAATATATGTGTTATATTTACTCGTAGTTAAGGTATTAATGGTTTATATAGTTACTATCGTGTTTACTTTGTTTTGCTTGCCTTTGATTGTTTTCATGTTTCTAATTTTTAATTATTATTCACCATGGAATAATTTTTACTCGTTTAACACACTGTACTGTACAATTCATGTTGTCATCACTAGAGATCGGATAATCGGATGCATATTTACCTAAAGTTAACTTTTGGCTCACAAATTATGGAAGCGGCTTTTTAAAATACATTTTGTTAAATAAAAATCCCGGGAAAATACGGGACTGCAAATTTAACGTAGTGATATTGTTTGAAAATTACTAAATTAGCACGTGGTATTTATTTTCAAAAGACCGAGACTCCGGGTTCATTTATACAACTATGCATACGTATTTACATGAAGTTTAGTTTCAGTTCCCCGTGCGATTTATGAATGTACGATTTATTACATGAAGAGTGTTATACGAAAGTAGTGAGCTAGTTCGACTAAAACAATAATCAATTAAATAATTTTATTTAGGATATTATAAGCTCATATTACCGTTACCGACTAGTTTTGCATTACCAAAATGTTCTACAGTACCGGAATTCCGGGATTTTTATTTATAGAAATAAAATAAAAAGACAGTTCCATACTTTGTCAAAAACTAAATTAGGTAAATAAATAAACATCCGGCTATCCAATTCCGCAATCCCGGGATTTTTATTTAACAAAACAATAAAAAGCCGTTTCCATACTTTGTCTTAAACTAACTTTAGGTAAATATGCATCCGATTATCCGATCTCTAGTCATCACCTATAATTGTAATGACATTTAGTTCACAGTTTTATATTAATTTGATTCATCATCACAGCTCATATACGTCCCACCGAGGGGCTCGAGCCTACCCTAACTACGTTAGGGCGATTAATTTGATTAATTGTACTTAATAGTGTACATTATGTTGGTGATCATTAAATAAATAAAATAAGTAAATAAATTTATAAAATTAACATAAATACTATAAAAAACTTAAACCTAGTATTGTAACGGTGTATTTTTATTACATACGTGTATAATAAAAATATATATATAAAGTATCTACCTACTTTTATGTATTTAATCTTACTTATTATATTAGACATATTCTTATTGTATTTATAAATAAATATAATCAATAAACCATACCTATATACATTTATCAAATAGGCGCATAGTAATTAAACACGTCAATACTTCTACTGATTTAAACCTCCTTATAGGTTTTAATCAATATTTTTAGAGAGATACGCGGTGACAGCGTTTCCCGGCGCTGGTGAAAATATTTTGATCTTCTTTTGTTTTTTTTGGCTTGGATTTGGCGTTTTTACAGCGGCTTGCTGAGATATGTTATAAATGATAAATATTTTAAATAAAACGATATTAATACAACAAAAATATAAATTTTATAGTTAATAAGATAAATGCAATATTAATTATATAAAAATTAATACTCAAAAAGTTTATAACTTGTCGATCGGGTAAGTTTATATATTTTTCATAGAAATACAAAACCATATATATTTATGTTATTTTGTATATTTTATAAGTATTTATTAACACATAATTTATTATAATTGCAGTACGTACCACCAATTTGTATACGAAGATCTAAGCTGGATGTTTGTATTATATTACTTTTTTATGGGTAAGCGCATTTGTTTTCTTTATATAGGTAGTATGCATATAGTGTTTTGTTATATTCTCGTCATTTGTTTTGTTATTTTTTTAGGCGAGGCTGAGGAGGGATTATTTTGATATTGATAGGTATCGCGGTCTTTTGAAGTACGTAAGAACTGCTGGTATTCCTGTAATTTCTACGTTACACCTTTAAGAACAAGTTAGTAGATTAAATAAAACTATATTGTTATTTTTTTAAAAAAAGTGGTGTGTATTTTTAATTTTTATTTTCAATTTTAATAGAGAGAGCAAATATTTTTCTAATCTATAGGAACCCATATTTTATACATTTAACTCTTTGTTGTCTGTGTTGTGTTTTTCTAAATTTCTTGTAAATATATTTTGTTAATATCTTGTTCTAGTTTTATTTTCTGATCGCAACACTGCCTTGTCTTAGCCGGGTCAGGGAGTGATGTGACAGTGGCGCCCAACTGAGTGGCCTATAGATATTATTTTTGCTCTCTCTGTTCATACAACTGTGTTTTTTTTTAATTCTATTAGTTTATATTTTTAAAGTATTTAGTATTGGTGTTGTTAATAATGTTGTAAATATTTCTGCTTAAATGTGATATTAATGTGAAGTTTATTTTTACATAAATATTGCGTAAGTATTTTTAATTTTAATCTTTGTTTGCTGTTATTGCTTTTGTGTACATTATTAGTCGATTTTTTAATTTAGGGGAAAAATGGATTTGTCTCGAATTTACTTTCATGCTCTCTTAAAGGATGAACTTATTTATGAAGTTTCCATTCGTGCGGAAACTCCAGAGGAAACTGTCGTAAAATTAATAAAACAATTAAAAAAATTAAGTACAGATTTCTTACCGGAGGAAATAATAACAGCAGATCTTACGATAAGTGAGGAATTGCCTTTAATTAAAGATAAGCTCTCGGTGTTGGAAGATAAGTTAAATGATTTTCTGGCGTCAGGTAGCAGAAGTAGTTTGAGTCGGGCTCGTGCTTTGTTCTGCCATCTGTATTTTCGCATAGACCGTGTTGAAGCAGAATTAGAAGAACATATCAAGGGCAAGTCAGAGGTTAAAAATCGTCTTTTATCTTTCAAAAAAAAGTTGACTAATGTAAGTAGGGAAGGAAACGATTTACCGCCATTTGAATCTTTGGGTTCCGATGATTTACAAAACGATTCATTCAGGAAACATCACGATATTAATAAGTGGGGTGTTAAGTTTAACGGTCTTGGCAACCCACATTCTTTCCTTGAGCGGGTGGAGGAATTGGCTAGTGCATATAATGTAACACATGATAAATTGTTTTGTTCGGCGGTGTGTTTATTTGTTGATGCAGGACTCATTTGGTTTCGGGGAATAAAGAATTCGGTTTCTAGTTGGACGGATTTACGTACAATATTAATTAATGAGTTTGAACCTGTCGATTTTCAGTATAGGCTGTTAGGTGAAATTCGGTCACGGACGCAAGGTAAAGATGAACCCGTACATATTTTTTTTCTGTAATGTCATGCTTATTCTCCAGGTTAAATAAGAAATTGAGTGAGGAAGAGAAAATAGAAATTTTATTACATAACATTCGACCACATTTTACACAACAATTGGGGTTGTTTGAAGTTAAAACTGTCGAGGAACTGAAAAGTGTACTTCGTAGATTAGAGGCTGCCAAGGATAAGTCTGATTTTTTCACGAGCCCACGAAACTTTCCTTAAATCCGGAATTTTCTTACAACGATACGCGAACTAAGCTATTGGTTAATGTAGTGTCCGAAAAAAACTGTCGCCGTTGTAAGTCGAACAGTCATGCATTTAAAGATTGTAAGGCCGATAAAGTCATAAAATGTTTCGAATGCGGTAAATTAGGTTATACTGTGAAGTCTTGTCCAAGTTGCTCAAAGCTCGATAAATCTGTGACAAAAAACTAGGAAGGCAGGATCGAGGCAAAACATTTTTCAAACAAGAAGAGTGGGATGAATGGCTTGCATTCGTCGCTGATTTTCATAATCAACCTATTGCCTCGGTTCTGTTTACACCTTCGAAAAATGATATTAGACCTTATATAAAAGTTTCGGTTTTCGATTTAGATCTTTTTGGAATGTTAGATTCTGGTGCTGCTGTGTCAATTTTAGGAAATGGGGCGCATCTAAAATTTGTAGATAGTGGTTTTACTGTAAATAGTAGTTGTAAGAGTAGTGTAGTAGTAGCAAATGGGGCGGAAAGTGCAACTATTGGAATTATATCATTACCTATTATGTATAATGGAGTAACTAGGGTAATAAATTTTTATGTCATACCTACAATTATGTGTGATGTGATCTTTGGGGTAGATTTCTGGAAAGCTTTTCAAATTGCTCCTCATTTATTTCAAAAGATCAAACATACCTATGCTCCAGACGAATTTTTATGTCATTCTGCCAAGTTAATGGGACCTATTCATACTATTCAGCCCTATATTTACTATCAACTGAACAACAAAAGTTAGCTGATACGGTGGTAAGTAACTACCTAAGTATTTCATTTGAAAAAGTTGGTTTAGGTAAAACAAATCTCATAGAACATAAAATAGATACAGGCGATGTAGCTCCAATCAAATCTAAACCTTATCCATTGTCACCAGAAAAGTTAATGGTATTACATAAGGAATTGGATTATATGTTACAGCTAGGTGTGGTTGCGCTTAGTGAGAGTCCTTGGAATAATCCTACACTAATGGTGCCCAAATCAGACGGTAGTTTGCGATTTTGTTTGGATTGTCGGAAATTGAACGCTGTAACAAAAGGAGATGCTTACGCAATACCCTATATACCACAAATTTTAGATAGTTTGAAACAGGCAAAGTATTTAAGTTCCATTGACCTAAAATCTAGTTTCTGGCAAATACCATTAGATTCTGCTTCTCAAGATAAAACTAGTTTTACTGTTCCGGGCAGAGGACTGTACAAATTTACAGTAATGCCGTTTGGACTTTGTGGAGCTCCTGCCCGACAACAAAGGCTAATGGATTCTTTATTTGGGAACTCTTTTAATAGCAATTTTACTGATGGTATGTGTTTTGTATATATTGATGATATTATAATAGTGAGTGCCAGTTTTGACACTCATATAAAGATTTTAAATAAAGTTTTTGATAAGCTAAAAGCAGCAAAATTGTCTGTAAATATGGAAAAATGCAATTTCTTCCGGAAATCGCTTAAGTACCTAGGGTATGTAGTGGATGAACATGGTCTTAGAACAGATCCAGGGAAAGTTAAGGCTATACTAGATTTTCCATGTCCAAAAACGTCTAAGGAGGTAAAAATGTTTCTGGGCACATGTTCTTGGTACCGACGGTTCATCCGGAACTTTTCGACTATTGCTGCTCCTTTAAATGCACTAACTAGTAGCAAAATTAAATTTAAGTGGTCATCTGACGCTGAGCTGGCTTTCAACACTTTAAAAGCTGCGTTGGTTTCGGCACCAGTTTTAGCTTGTCCAGATTTTTTAAAGCCTTTTATTGTGCACTGTGATGCTTCAGGTTTTGGTATCGGAGGAATGCTTACTCAAAATTTTGATGGTGTTGATCATCCAGTGGCGTATGCAAGTAGATCATTAAATAAATGTGAAAGAAATTATAGTGCGACAGAGCGCGAAGCCTTAGCCGTTGTTTATGCAATAGAAAGATTCGAGCCTTATTTAGGAACAAGACCTTTTAAGGTTGTTACCGATCACGCGTCTCTGAAATGGTTTATGCGCTTGGAAAACCCCACTGGCCGTTTAGCACGTTGGGGTTGTCGGTTATCGCAATACAATTTTGAAATAGAGCATAGAAAGGGGAAAGACAACATTGTGCCAGATACATTGTCCCGACTAATTAAGGTCGATGCGATTGCTACTACTGGCGATGATTGGTACGACCGGATATATAACGGTTGTCAAGCAAATCCACAAAATTTTCCGAATTATCGCATCCGAAATGGAATTCTATTGCGCTATTCCCAGGCTAGTTATACATTGGCGCAGGAATTTGAGTGGAAAGAGGTGGTGCCAGAGAATCGACGTTTGCAAATTATTACAGATAATCATTGTCCCCCACATCGGGACACCTTGGTATATTTAAAACTCATCGTAGATTAAGTTTACGCTATTATTGGCCTGGCATATTTAGGGACGTTAAGATTTTTATTAAAAACTGTGATGTCTGTGCAGCTTATAAACGACCAACAACACTCACGCTTGGACAAATGGGTGAGCCTAAGCGTTGTTATCGTCCTTTTCAAGTCATATCAACAGATTTGGTTGGGCCATTACCAAAGTCTCGTAAAGGGTATATGCATTTGTTGGTCATAACATGTTGTTTTTCGAAATATAGCATATTAATACCGCTCAGACGAGCAACGAGTGCAGCTGTATCAGAATCTACAGAAAAATATCTTTTTCTCACGCATGGGATTCCGGAGACCGTAATTGCTGATAATGGTGTGCAATTCACGGGAAAGGAATTCCAAGCTCTTTTAAAAACATATGCAGTACCAAACATTCATTTAGGTCCACGCTATGCACCTCAGGTAAATTTAGTGGAGCGTTATAATCAAACTATTATAACCACCATCGCTTCATATGTAAAGGAAGATCATCGATCCTGGGATGTCAATTTATGTAGAGTTCAGTTTGCCATTAATAGTGCAGTAAATGAATCAACAGGTTTCTCACCATTTTTCTTGGTTCATGGTCGGGAGCCAGTTATTAATGGTACATTTTATAGAAATCCAGGAACTAGTAATTACGATATTTTAGTTCCTCGTGATGAATATGCAGGTGAGCTAGGAACCCTGTCGGATATTTTTGTCAAGGTCCATAGGAATTTGTTGAAGGCTCATCAGCAAAATTCAAAACACTACAACCTACGCAGACGTGCCGCGCCGACATATAATGTTGGACAGATAGTTTTTAAGAAAACGTATACACAAAGTGATGCTGCTCGGTATAAAACCGCAAAATTAGCTCCAAGGTATGAGAAATGTAAAGTAAAACGTGTAATTTCTCCCCTGGTTTTAGAGTTGGAAGATTTAAATGGCAGAAATATAGGCGTCTGGCATGTAAAGGATGTAAAGTTGTAGTCTACATTCTCTGTGTGGTTCCGGAGTAGAATAGCACCACCCCTACACGGGTCTCGTAAAAGGCGAGTAATGTCTTTGGGGATGCATATTTTCATCTGTGCAGTAGGGACTGGTCATGGGGGATCTGACCATGAGGTATGAGTTCGAAGGGCCGATGCTCCACTCATATCCTCGTGTATATTTTGTAAGTATTTTCTTTGTATATAGAGTTTAGGTTTAGTTTAGGTTAGTAGTTACAGTAGTAGTATGTATAATGTTTTATGTTGGTGTGTGACGCTGCGTGTGAGTAACATTTAGATACTCATCACTAGGTTGTCAATCATAGTTATTGACTTATTTTGTGCCAATATGACAGGGCAACCGGTTTTTAAGCCTACACCAGAGCGGTTGGTGACTCTTTAAATAAGCCTACACTAATAATACAAAAGACGGAGCGGATGGTGACTCTAGGGTTCGACCTTGAAGTTTTGACACAGAACTAATTCAATACTTTGTAATAAAAAAAATGTATATAATAATTTTATGTAAATTTATTTTTAAGGATAAAGGATTTTCCCATGAAAACTTTTCTGTTTTGTAAAATGTTTTCAATTACTATTCCTGACTGTTGTTTAGGTATAGGTTTGGTATTGAATTTTGGTGTTCAAATTCTATGTAGTGTAGGGTTCGCAAGTTCTGTTGATAATTTTTTTTTTGTCAATTTGTGAAGTTTTCCTTAATTAGAACGCTGAGGGCAGCGTATATAGTTTCTCCTTGCGTTCGAAACTTTCATTGGAAGGGGTGTACTGTAACGGTGTATTTTTATTACATACGTGTATAATAAAAATATATATAAAGTATCTACCTACTTTTATGTATTTAATCTTACTTATTATATTAGACATATTCTTATTGTATTTATAAATAAATATAGTCAATAAACCATACCTATATACATTTATCAAATAGGCGCATAGTAATAAACACGTCAATACTTCTACTGATTAAAACCTCCTTGTAGGTTTTAATCAATATTTTTAGACACATACGCGGTGACAGCGTTTCCCGGCGCTGGTGAAAATATTTTGATCTTCTTTTGTTTTTTTTGGCTTGGATTTGGCGTTTTTACAGCGGCTTGCTGAGATATGTTATAAATGATAAATATTTTAAATAAAACGATATTAATACAATAAAAATATAGCATTTTATAGTTAATAAGATAAATGCAATATTAATTATATAAAAATTAATACTCAAAATAGTTATAACTTGTCGATCGGGTAAGTTTATATATTTTTCATAGAAATACAAAACCATATATATTTATGTTATTTTGTATATTTTATAAGTATTTATTAACACATAATTTATTATAATTGCAGTACGTACCACCAATTTGTATACGAAGATCTAAGCTGGATGTTTGTATTATATTACTTTTTTATGGGTAAGCGCATTTGTTTTCTTTATATAGGTAGTATGCATATAGTGTTTTGTTATATCTCGTCATTTGTTTTGTTATTTTTTTAGGCGAGGCTGAGGAGGGATTATTTTGATATTGATAGGTATTCGCGGTCTTTTGAAGTACGTAAGAACTGCTGGTATTCCTGTAATTCTACGTTACACCTTTAAGAACAAGTTAGTAGATTAAATAAAACTATATTGTTATTTTTTTAAAAAAAGTGGTGTGTATTTTTAATTTTTATTTTCAATTTTAATAGAGAGAGCAAATATTTTTCTAATCTATAGGAACCCATATTTTATACATTTAACTCTTTGTTGTCTGTTGTTGTTTTTCTAAATTTCTTGTAAATATATTTTGTTAATATCTTGTTCTAGTTTTATTTTCTGATCGCAACACTGCCTTGTCTTAGCCGGGTCAGGGAGTGATGTGACAGTATGCCGCCGACAGCGAAGCAAGGCCCGAGCAAACCGGTGATTAGGGCTGCAGACAGAGAAATCTCCAGACAATACGTGCCGTGTCGATTGTTATTATTATTGAAGATTTGACTTCAGGGCGAACTCCTCGGAAAATGTTTTCACGTGGGTGATCAAATATTTCCCCGAGCCGCAGACTTCGCTGATTGGATAGGGAGTTCTTGTGATTAATTGGAGTTTTGATTGATTATGCGTCTAGACTGATTACGAGTTGTCTGATATTTTTCTTACATACATATATACTGTTTACATAAAGAGCACCCATTATTGATTGACAGCTAAAAACTACACTTCAATTTCATATCAATTACTGGACAGATGTAGTCGGAATTTTAGACAACATCCGTTAAAAATTAATACAAGCTTTTATTAAATGCGCTAAAAAGAACAAAATAAACTTTTACTCCTTTTTTTTTCCTCAGGAGAGGAAGGCTGAGAATCCTTACAAGGAGCACGAAACGTATCCAGGATACCCCCGCAACGGCAAATGTCACGGAGGTTATGTCGGACTCCACGCGACCGGAACGGTCCAGCCACGTGACCTACCGACTAAACTCAGCCTGGCCTAGGTTCTAAAACCATATAGGCAAATCGTGAGGGCGACCGCCCCTCAGGAGAGGGGCGACAAACTTTTACATATAAAAGCTTGTCGCGAGATTTACTTACTTATAGAATACTTTTAACTAGATTGTCGCGGGATTTACTTACTTATAGAATACTTTTAACGACAAGCTTTTTTATGTAAAAGTTTATTTTGTTTGTTTTTAGCGCATTTAATAAAAGCTTGAATTATTTTTTTTTTACTTTGAATTTATTTTCTGACTAAAAAACCAAGCTTAGCTAACCCTTTCATTTGATACCCATATTATAAATAATTGGTCCGCCATCTTGGGAAGTCAGCCATATTGGATAAAGAGTGACGTCACATTATTTATCGATTTGTTCTTTGCAAGCCCTTTCATTTGATACCCATATTGTAGGGGTGCATTAAAAATAATTGATCCGCCATTTTGGTAAAGCCGCCATGTTGGATTTAGAATGATGTCACACAGATAACCATGCATTGACATACGACTTACACGTGCATGCAAAATTTCTGCTCAGTCGGAAACCGGGAAGTGGGTCAAATTAAGATTCCAAGATTTTTGAATTAAGAATCATGTAGATAGAAATAGACCATAGAGTTTCTTGGCTGTCCCAATTTCCGAATAGGTATCAAATTACTCGTAGCTTCTTTGTTTTTCATTGTACGTATGATGCCAATAAGGTTATGTAACTTTTAAACTCTTTTTGCAATTTATTTTAATAAATAAATAATAAATAAACATTCCTTATACCAAGTAGCCTAGTCCAAAGTATGTTTTATACGACTTGGAATTTTATGGAATCTAGGGTAACGGATAGACATACACAAATAAATATATATTAACAACCATGACTAAGGTACAAATACTCGCATTCATCACACAAACATCTGCCCCCACCGGGATTCGAACCTGGGACCTCAGAGATGGCGATATCTTGAAATCGGTGTATTTACCACTGGACTATTATTATTTGTTTCACTTCAATAAATCTCTGTAAGTATGTTGTTGTGTTGTGTTGAATAAAGATTAATTTGATTTTGAATTATCCAAAAGAAAGAAAAAAAGAACAAAACAAAATATAATAATAACACACACAGCTGCATGATACCCAAACTGTAGCAAGCTCAGTATAAGCGTAGCCTGCTGCTCTGTCTGACACAGTAGTGACATCAGGCACGAGATGTGACCTTAAGCGTATGTGAAATAATATCAACTAAGGCATAATAGGATCTTTTTAAATAAATTAAAACGAAAAAGAAGCTAAAATAATAATTAAACTTATAATATTCATGGATAAATAAATAAAGTTGACCCTATAATAAAGAAGCAAAATAAAATGAAAATTCTATCGGCAGCATGGTACTATATATAGATGCTGGCAACATTTCCCTGCTGTATGGTGATACTAATACTACATACATACATACATACATACACTGACGCCTTTTTCCCACGGGGGTAGGCAGAGATTACGTCTTTCCACTTGCTACGGTCTTTACATATCTCTTTCGCTTCATCTACTTTCATAACATTCCATTTCCATTCTACTAATACTGTATTCTCAAAAAGGAAATATTAATCTACACAACATATTAAAGACCGAGTTCATATCCTGAGTTCATAGTAACTTGTCAACTTCAACATTTAGTTTAACTTGAACTCCAAAAGCTCGCAAAATATTTACCAATAATATTCGTAATCGCACTATTTTTATTACGTAAGTATATAAAAGCTTCTTGTCTATGTCCATTATTTATGTGCTCCCACTCGCAAGTCATACTTCAAGTGCGAGAGAGGATCAAAGTTATAAGGAGGTTACTCCCGAAGGCTGTTTTTTGAGAAGGGTTGACTCAATTGGCGCCTTGATATCACTAAATGTTTTTTTGATACGAAACTAATGGGCATTTATATGTTGGATAGCAACGGACTAATTATAGTAAAGTAAACCAAACGCTGGAGTTCTAACACGAATAAATCGTTTAAAAGTTTATCAACTTAGTTTTTTGCTACAATATACTGATAGTACCTATCTATACTAATATTATAAAGAGGAAAGATTTGTTTGTTTGTTTGTTTGTAATGAATAGGCTCCGAAACTACTGGACCGATTTCAAAAATTCTTTCACCTTTGGAAAGCTAAATTATCCCTGAGTAACATAGGCTACTTTTTATCCCGGAAAAATCCACAGATCCCACGGGATGCGCAATAAAGGCTTCGCTCAAAAACTACTGCACAGATTTTCATGCGGTTTTCATCAATAGATAGAGTGATTCTTGAGCAAGGTTTTGCGGTATTTTTTTTATCTCGGAAAAACGGATAGTCCCACGGGAAGCGCGATAAAACCTTCGCGCCATAAACCGACTTCCTCGCATATGTAGCCGTGGGCAAAAGCTATGACCTTAACCCTCTATAGATCCAATCCCGAAATCCACGCAGGCGAAGCCGCGGGCAGAAAGCTAGTTTACAATATACTGATTGTCCTGCGGTTGTTTTTTTTTTAGTTGTGATAATTTACACGGGTACCTGCTTTTGGCAATTTGTATCCTTTTGTGGCTTAAGGGTAGTCATACTCTAATTAAAATCTCTTCGGCAGTGTCGTGTGAGGCGGGTCGTTACGTTCCCTAAAGCATGGTTGAGCGAAGCGATGGCTGGTTCATGCGTCATGCTCGTGAACGGGTGCTGCCAGCGGAGATGAGTCTGCTCTTTGCTATTCTGGGTACTACTCGTATTTATTATAATTTTAATTTAACTTTAATATATTCCTTTAAAACTGTATGACACGACATGTCTAATATAGGAATGTTTGCAAAATTATTTTTATTAGTTGTATTTCCTATATTATGTAATGGAAAGTGACTTCCTGATTTATCAATATTGAAGTCATTTTCCAAATTGACGACTCTGTATCTATTTAATACAGGGAAAAAAAAACAGCCCTTGCTGAGTTTCTTGCCGGTTCTTCTCAGTACAAGGTCTCCCGCCGTAGATTTGCGAACCGATGGCGTAGTTTCGACATTCACAAGTGCTTGAACAGCCTAGACTGAATAAATGATTTAATTAAATTTGAATTTGACTTACATTATACTGTCTTCTAATTAGGATTGGAAACGATATCCGGTAACTATCCGGTACCGGGCCTGTCTCGTATTTGGACATAAATGAAATCCCAGAATAATTTTACAATAACTTTTATGTATTTAAAGGGTTTACAACTAATAAATTGATGCAAGTCATTTGCAATTTACGTGTAGAAGAAGTAATATAAAAATTTTATTAATGATGGTAGTGCTAAAATTTGTTTCATACGATGTCACTTTGTTCTGCAAGGTATTAGCGGAAAATGTCGAGTAAGATTGCTTGAACAGATAGCGTAGGCGCCAACATCCTCCCGCCCGTTGAAAATAGGAGTATTTCAACATTAGATGTCATCAGGTGCCAACAGTGGGCATAGTTGAACTAAGGGTCTTCGTACAACGCCTCTTTGTGTTTTTACATCAGCAACTCTAGGTATATTGTCTGATCCCATGAAAAGTCTCTGGATACGTCCAAGCCGCCAGCATAGAGGAGGCGCATTGTCATCTTTCAGCAGCACTAAATCTCCTATATTGACTTTCATATTAGATGTTCTCCATTTGGCACGTTGTTGTAGTTCGGAAATGTACTCAAGATGCCAACGACGCCAGAAATGTTGATGAATTTGTTCCAAGCGCTGGTAACGTTGAAGATTATTGGCATTGCGATCTTCCAAAGGCTGTGTTGGTAGAGCCTTGAGAGCTCGGCCAATAAGAAAATGACCAGGAGTGAGGCAGAGGAAATCATCCGGAGAAGAGGATAAGGGGCACAGAGGGCGACTATTTAAAACTGCTTCGACGTGATGAAACAAAGTTGTTAGCTCTTCGAAAGTTAGGTGGGAGTTGCCCATAACACGCCTAATATGGTGTTTGGCGGATTTCACACCAGCTTCCCAAATGCCTCCGAAATGAGGAGCGTAAGATGGGGAGAACAAAAATTTGACTCCTTCTTCACTTGCAAAGTCAGAAATAGAATTTGAATGTGATTTTAAAAAGTTACTTAGTTCTTTGGAAGCCGATACAAAATTGCGCCCGTTATCGCAGAAAACTTCTGAGGGTTTTCCCCGACGCGATACAAATCGTCTAAATGTTAAAAGGAAAGCATCTTTAGTTAAGTCACTAACAGCCTCGAGATGCATGCATTTATACGTAAGGCAGACAAAAAGGCACAAATAACTTTTTACTAATTGGGCTCCTCTGCCTTTTCTATTTAAAGTAAGGAAAGGTCCAGCGAAATCGACACCCACTGATTGAAATGGAAAGCTAGGCGTAACACGCTGGGAGGGTAGATTACCCATAATAGGTTGCAAAGTTTGACTCTTCAAACGTTTGCATCTTATACATTTATGAACCGTTTGCCGTGCTAAATGTCTCCCATTTATTGGCCAAACAAATTCACGTATTATAGATAGTAATAGTTGAGGACCACAATGCAAGTTCCGATGATGCTCATATTCAAATATTAATTTAGTTAATTTATTGGAACTGTGTAGTAAAATAGGATGTTTCTTATCGAAAGTAAAATCAGATGCATCTAGTCGCCCACCTACCCTAATTAAATTATCATCACTAAAAAACGGAGATAAACTTAAAATATTTGATTTTAGATTTAAGGACTTACCACTAGCAAGTAGTTCATATTCTTGTGTGAAGGATTGCATTTGAGACATTTGACACAATTTAAGAAAAGCATTATTTAACTCAGTACTAGTTAATGGACCATTCAATTTATGTTTAGAAAATTTGACATTAAATATAAACCTTTGGACATAAGCAAACAATCGCTTTAATTTAATAAAACTAGAATAATCGTTGAAGTCAATAATATATTCAGAAGTGGCAATAAGTGACACTGCCGAATTTACTTTAGTTTCAGGCAATTCTTCAGTATTTATTGTTGCATTTGAAATAGGCCAAGAATCTTCTGATTGCATTAAATATGGTGGGCCTGACCACCACATTGTGGATTCTTTAATTTGTTCTGATGTCATGCCTCGAGATATAAGATCGGCAGGATTATTTTGAGTTGGAACATGTCTCCACATGTGACGATCAGTTAGTTCACATATTTCTGCAACTCTATTTGCAACAAAACATTTTAGATTGCGAAAACTACTATGAAGCCACCCCAATACAATGGTGGAGTCAGACCAATATACTTCACGATCAACCTTGAATCGTAATGATGATCTCACAGACTTGCATAACTTTGCTGCCAAAACAGCACCACAAAGTTCTAGGCGTGGTATTGTGGTGGGCTTAGTAGGTGCAACCCTTGATTTGGAACATAGTAGATTAACTGTAACTTCGTTATTAGAATTAATAGTTCGTACATAAATACATGCACCATAGGCACCTTGTGAAGCATCACAAAAAGTGTGGAGTTCAATAGATATTGGACCATCACAAAGAACACGTCTAGGTATACTTATAGTTAAAAGTTTTGGTAAGTGATCATTAAACCTTTTCCAAGCCCCGGCAATACTGGCTGGTACTGGTTCATCCCATCCAACGTTCTCTAACCACAGTCGTTGTAGTAATATTTTAATTGGTATTACACATGGAGTAACCAATCCCAATGGATCGAAAATTTTGAATAAATTTGATAATATAGATCGCTTAGTTGGTTTATCTTCGGAGGTTTTTGGAACTTGAATAGGGAAATGTAACATATCCGTGGATGGTTCCCATCCCAAGCCCAAAGTGCTTGACGATTCACTCAAAGTTAATGCTTTGGACGTGTCAGTAGAAGGTGAAAAGGAATGTAAATTTGTTTTAAACTTTCGCAGATTAAAACAACCTTGTTTGAGCGTCTCCGATACATTTTTATATATATAATCAAAACTAGCTACGTCATCACAGCCAGTAATAAGATCGTCGACGTAGAAGTCTTGCTGTATTATAGTTTTGATGAGTGGATCTGGAGATTCTTCACCTATTTGCCAAAGACAGCGTGTGCTCAAATAACTGGAACTTGCCATACCGTAAGTCACAGTATTGAGCTTTAGTGTCTTGATAGGCAAGGACTCGTCTTCTCTCCACAATATGAGCTGCAGATTTCTGTCTTCATCGTTTACTTGGATCTGGCGATACATTTTTTCAATATCGCCAGTCAACAGATATTTATACTGCCGAGCTCGTACTAAAATGGAAAAAAGAGAGTCCTGGAGATTAGGGCCTATCATTAGGATATCATTGACAGACACGCCAGATGAAGTGGCTGCCGAACCGTCAAACACTACTCTAATTTTAGTAGATTCACTACTATTCTTAAATACGGCATGATGGCATAAAAAATATGAAGTTGTAGGCTTCACAACGGCAGATTCCGTCAGATGACCTAATTCTTCATATTCCCTAATGAAGTTTACATATTGTGATTTCATCTCGGGATGCTTTCTAAAACGCTTCTCTAAGTTTAGAAATCTTTTTTTAGCTAAGTAATAAGAATCCCCGAGACAATCTGGTGTTTCTTTTAGAGGCAAACTAACAGAGAATCTACCCGTATCTAAGCGGATAGTATGGGACAAGAAGTGTTTCTCGCATACCTTCTCGTCTTCGCTTAGTGGGGGCTTGACAAAAACTTCTTCAAGTTGCCAAAATTTTGATAATTCTTGATGTAAATCGTCTGTAACTAATGAATGGTGACAACATGTAGTGTGAGATTTAGTTTGTAGTATATTGAAGGGACCTGATATTAACCATCCAAATTGAGAGCTTCTCAGAATTGGTTTGTTTGGACCCAAAGATTGTTGTTCGCATCCCAAAATCTCCCAAAACAAGTCTGCGCCAATGAGTACGTCTATTGTGGCGGACTTATTAAAATTAGGGTCTGCCAAAGCAATGGAGTTAGGTATACGAATTTGTTGGATGTCAATGTTAAGCTTTGGTATATTGCCAGTAAGTTCTGGCATTACTAAAAAATTTGAGGTAATGGAGAAGTTAGTGTTCATAGATTTTATTTGTGCTACACAAATATCCATAACCTTGGAAACTATATTGTTGCCAATCCCAATAACATTGACACAGTTGTGGTCTAAAGACTTGGATGACAGCGATAATTTAGTTTTTAAATCATTGCTTATAAAAGAAGATTGGCTGCCACAGTCCAATAATGCGCGGACGCATTCAGTTTTATTAGTTTGAGGATTTGTTACTTGAATTAGAGCTGTAGATAAAAGTATATATTTTGAATCTGTTGTGAATAAGTTGTAATAGTTTCTTCGTGTGATGTATTTGAATCTACCGTATCCTGATTTGTCAGAGGAACATGTAAAAGAGTGTTGTGTTTCTTTTTACACTCACGGCAAGGTCCAATGCGGCAAATTCGAGCTGAGTGACCATATCTTAAACAATTTCTACATATATTTAGTTTATTAGCTAGAGTTATTCTTTCTTGAACACTCTTGCTTTTAAAAGTAGAACAGTCATAGATTCGATGGTCCCCTTGGCAAACTATACAATTATAAGAATTTGTTGGCGAAGTATTTTGATTGCAAACGAATGACTTAGTTTGTGGACGTTCATTTTTAAAGTTAGTACTCTTAGTTGAGCTACTAGCAGTAAATTTATTTGTGTTATTGTTCAAGGAACATCTACTGAGTGAACTAAGCACATCTGCACGATCGATCAAAAATTTATTGAACTGTTGTAAGTTGGGAGTACCTTCCAAAGTGTTACGCCACTCTTCCCATTTTGTTAGGGTACGACTATCTAATTTTGAACACATTATATGGATTATGAGTACATCCCACTTATCAGTGGGTAGCCCCAAGCTAGACAAGGCACGTAAGTTTTTTGTAATATGATCCACAAAAAATCTAAGCGATCTGTCTGATTCACGATTTATTTGTTGTATATTTAACAGTGAATTTAAATGATGTGTTATTAATTGCCTTTTATTGTCATACCTTTCGCATAAGAGCGACCAAGCATTTTTGTAGTTCTCGCTTGAAACTTCCAAATTCGCTATAATGCGCGATGCATCGCCCTCCAAATAAGAGATAAGATAATGGAATTTATGTATCGGTGGGATACGATCATTGTCATGAATGAGAGACAAATAGGTATCTCGGAACGCCAGCCACCGGAAACAAGCACCATCAAACTTCGCAATTTGAATCTGCGGTAACTTAAAGGAAACCTCATGATGTTCAGGAACCAATGAACTGGATGAATTAAGATTATTGCTAGTTTCGTTATGGGATGTTGATGGACTGTATTTTTTAATTATGCTACGGGCTGTTGCAATGTTTGTAATAAATGCCTGTTCAATATCATCCCGTTCATCAAGTTCCTGTGACAAAGTGTCAGCATTCAATAATTCAATTTGACTTTGCAATGATTCAAACTGGTTTGAAAGGTTTTCAAAATTCTCTAGTTTTAAAGACAATTCAATCAACTCAACAGAAGATAGCGTTTTCTTTAATTGAAGATTTATTAAATAATTCTTGAACTTTGTGATTCGACCCTTTACAGAACTACGTTTAACAACCTTTTCATGCAGTTCTGTAACGTTTTTGTCAGAACTCATTTTGTTTATTTATTTTTCTACTATTTTATTACCAATATAAAAAAACAATACAATGTAATTTCGTTAATTGTTATGTAAAGTATAGTTCAAGGTACACTCAAGAAAGAAGAAAATATATAGAAGGAATCAACTATTTGTTAAAATAAAATAAAATAAGGTCAAAGAAAAAACTCACGCTCCTCCGGGCATTCAGTAATCTGGTACAAACCTCGGCTATAATTTCCTTCACCTTTTGTCGCCAGCAAATAGGTACTCCTGGAATGTCCGGCAAATATATTTTTTACTACAAAATTCGATAATCAAAAATATCTTTATGGTAGGTAGTTACTCTAAGTTAATTATTAAACATCAAAATATGTATTCACAGATCTCAAATTCTAAAATACTCAGATTTAAATCACAATTATTTATTAGGATTAAGCGCAAATTATAGAATTGATCTATTTTTTAGCACTCAATTGTAAGATAAAAATCAAACTAGTTATCACTCAAAATGAACTGGAAATATTTATTAGTACCACTTATTTTGTTTCTAATTTAAGTATTTTCTTTTATTAGCTTTGTTATAATATTATGCAAACCCTCTGTGTTTTAGTTGTGTATGTATATCAAGGTGGGATTTAGGATTATAGATGAAAATTGAATGGACTATTTAGGTAGGAATATTAATGAAGGTCACTTAGCTGCATTGGCCTGGCTGCGGTGATATTTTATAAGCTTGAGTATGTATAAACCGGCTGTGGCTGCAATGGCTTGATTATTTGGCTGTTGAAGTGTTCTTGAAGATGATTCGAACAAAATTTGTTGTGTTCAAAAGGTCGACTTTTCGTAAAATATATGTGTCCTGTCACGGTCGCCACTTTTATGTCTCGTATTTGGACATAAATGAAATCCCAGAATAATTTTACAATAACTTTTATGTATTTAAAGGGTTTACAACTAATAAATTGATGCAAGTCATTTGCAATTTACGTGTAGAAGAAGTAATATAAAAATTTTATTAATGATGGTAGTGCTAAAATTTGTTTCATACGATGTCACTTTGTTCTGCAAGGTATTAGCGGAAAATGTCGAGTAAGATTGCTTGAACAGATAGCGTAGGCGCCAACACGGCCTATTCCGGCCTATTTTCACTATCCGGCCGGATACCGGATAGTAGGGCACTATCCGGCGAATACCGAATACTAGATGTTTCCCGCGATACCGTTCGCGCTGAGTGCTTTACGCCCTAAACTCGTCTATATCGCGCTTTTCTGTGGGAATACAAAAGTTTTTAAGCCTATCTATATTGTTTCTCGTTGTCTAATCTATCTCTGTATCAAATTTCAGCAAAATCAGTTCTTTAGTTTAGGCGTGAGAGAGTAGCAGACAAACAGACTGAATTTAATATTAGTAACGGATTATTTTGCACATACACACACATATATGAAACGCGATAAGCGGTCGAATATCCGGTGGCCGGAATCCGGCGCTCCGGCCTCGTAGTTAGCCGAATATCCGGTATCCGGTATCCGCCAAATCACTATCCGTTTCATCTCTACTTCTAATAATTAAGACGTATACATTATTTATAAAAGTACCTATGAAGTAAAAAATGTATTATATGTTTATAAAATTTTGTAAGTTTTGGCATTCGATATCAGGTAAGTAAGGACTACCCAAAACCAAAAAACATGGCGAAGGGTTTACAACACAAATAAGTTTGGGAACCTCTGATGTAGACCAAATTTTAAAATAAATTATTAACACTAAAACTTTTCACCATACATAATTATTCAATCTCGTCCCCCCTCTTTATCATAGTCCCCATTTATAAATAAAGCGTGTTACATTTAATACAACACAACATTTTCCTCAAGCTATCACAATGTAACACGCTTTTATTTATAAATGGGGACTATGTTAAACAGGGGGACGAGATTGAATAATTATGTATGGTGAAAAGTTTTAGTGTTAATAATTTATTTTTAACATTATAGTTCATTTTATTTTTAACTTTTTAGTTCATTTTATAAACAAATAATAAAAGCTTGTTTATAAAAAGGTTTTTTTTTTTCTTTAATTTTATTTTTATCTTTTTAGTACCTCTACAGGCTTGCTGAGAACAAGCCCTTTCATTTGATATCCATATTGTTGGATCGAATTAAAGAAAATTATCCGCCATATACCGCCGTATTGGATTAACAGTGACGTAACATTATTTTTTCTAGTTATTCTTGGCAAGCCCTTTTATTTGATACCCATATTGTAGGAGTGCATTAAAAATAATTGGTCCGCCATATTGGATACGCCGCCATGTTGGATTTAGAATGAAGTCACATTATTTTTTCTAGTTATTCTTGGCAAGCCCTTTTATTTGATACCCATATTGTAGGAGTGCATTAAAAATAATTGGTCCGCCATATTGGATACGCCGCCATGTTGCATTTAGAATGACGTCACACAGTTAATCATGCATTGTCATCCGAACTAAACGTGTATACCAAATTTCAGCTCAATCGGAAACCGGGAAGTGGATCAAATTTAAGTTGCAAGATTTGATTACAGACAGACAACGGGACAGGTGAAAGTAAATAAAAGCTTGTAAAAAGTTAAAGATCCTGATTTTGACAAGCATATACATTCTAGAGATATATGTATTTATTCGGAATCATCCTCAATTCTTCAAAAAGCAAAGAGCTGACAGAAAGCTACGACTAAGAGATACTGAGAAACTTGTCACTAGTAACTTATTTTGCAACAATTGCTACGTGAAATAAGAAATTTGAAAACTAAAATTGTAATATCATCTACGTAATCTATCAGATTTTTTGGCAGCACGCATTGATTGAAGATTTAATTATATATGTAAATTTAATTAAATGTTTTCGACGGCTTGCTATTTCTCGACAGAAAATAGTTTTGTGTCAGAACAAAGTACAACAAAATATGATTGATTTGCTTATTTATGCATTTGTAAGAAAGAAAAAAGAAAAATGTTTATTAAAACAAAATTAACTTTATTCAAATATGACTTTATAGACAGCTCTTTTGAATCGTCCAAATTTTTTTCCTACCACCCTGAATGTGTATCATAGGACGTATTTTTAACTGATAAAAAGAATGGGCGCAAGAAACTTATCAGCTTTATCAAAAGTAATAACAACATTTACAATAAATTATGTCGTTATCATACAACGTACATATGTGTTTACAATTTATACGGGAAAACAAATATTTACACTTTAGAATGTAATTCAAATCAACACCAAGCATTGGCATCATTTAAATAATCATTGACTTTGTAATAGCCCTTACTCATTAGAACTTATTATTTGGTACTTATTACTCAATATCAATATAAACTTAACTATATATAGTTGTGTATATAGGTACCAAAAAGGTCCCCACTCACTAAACGGTCTACGTCACGACCGCTGATATTCTATGAGGTTAGATGCATCATCGAAGACACAGACATATTTAAAGCATATAGTAAAAAGTAACTAGTGCCCGCGGACTTCGTCTGCGCAGAATTAGTATTTCGCGTAACTTATCTCAGCGTGGCATATATTGTATCATATACATTAGTAGGGATATATTTAGTTAAATAAACATTTATAAATAACTAAATACTTAGCCAAATATTATATTATAAGCGGTTACCCCACACGTTGCGTAATGTTGCCGGCCGTTGCCTATAAAAGCCGCTGCGGTTGGCTAGCGACTCCCCTCAAGGCTCTGCTCTCTCCCCTCTCCTTTACTCCATCTACACCAACGATATCCCCACCTCAGCTAACGTTCAGTTAGCGCTCTTTGCCGACGACACGGCCCTCTATTGCAGAGGCGTTAGTCGGCAACACATAATCCCACGCCTCCAAAACGCAGTCTCAGAGCTAGGTGCCTGGTTCCACCGATGGCGCATTGAAGTCAATCCGGAGAAAAGCTCCGCGATACTCTTTGACGTCAAACGGCGAAACAGGACAGTCCCTTACGGACTCCCTCACATCCGCCTACAGGGCAAAGCCATCCCATGGCAGCGCACTGTCAAATATCTAGGCGTCACGCTCGACAAGAGACTTACCTTCCGCCCTCACATAGAGAAAACCTCTAAAAACGCCCGCTATTACCTCTACCGCCTAGGTAATATGATAGGGCAAAAATCAAAAATGTCATTGCGTAACAAACGCACTCTGTACAAAGTATGCATCCGTCCGGTACTCACATACGCCTCGCCCGTCTTTGCCCACGCAAACCCCAATATCCTGCACAAACTCCAGGTAGTGCAGAATAAATTCTTAACCCGAGCTACCAACGCTCCATATTATGTTAGACGCCACGATCTCCATAGGGACGTGGACCTCCCCACCATCCAACAAACCCTTAAACAATTCTCGGAACGCTTCTTCAAAGCGGCATCCGTACACCCCAACCCGTTAGTCCGAGAGGCTGCAAACTATGCACCCTCCTCCTCCCCTCATACCGTCGCCCTAGAAACGCGCTCACCGACCCTCCCGATCTCATTACTTGCAAATTGCAAACCCTGCTGGACGCGGCATCTGCGCCGCCGAACAGCACGGGTCACTAAGTACCTTCTGTACACAAACAAGCTGACCGACCCACTCTGGGAACCGGCCTATCCCCTGAAGCGTATGCACCGTTAAGGGCTGCGCTACCTCGCCCCCTCCCCTGAGAGGGCGAGCGTTCCGATAAAGCCGATAGGGCCCCAGGCTTTCTGCCCGGCCAAAGGCATTAGGCAGTGTTTAGTTGGTAGGCTGACCTTCCGTCAGAGTCCAACATAACCACCCGCCGTAGACCGGGCGCGGGTGGTATCCGGTGCGAGGTCGTCCGAGCACCAGGGGGTTGTCAAAACGACCACTGTGGTGGCGTGCCCCCTATGAGGATTCACTGCCTCCTCCCGCGAGGAAAAAAAAAAAAAAAAAAAGCTAGCGACTCACTTATCGTCGGGCATTCGGAGCGGGTAGACCGGTCGTAACGTTATTACGTGTTGCGTTGCGTAACGTTGCGTAATTCGTAAAGTAGGCGTTAGGCTGATTTTGTTCCTCTGTAAAATTATGTTGATGCCAAATTATTTTTTTTTAAGGAATTTCTCTTCTGATTCCTAAAAATATTTATTACTTGCAGACTTTTTGAGGTCGACACATAGAATTGCCTTTTCAGAACGTTATGCGCTTCGCGTTTACGAGTATATTTCGCTGGAATACACCAATTTCATGGACTGCGCTTCGCTCGATCTCCAGAGCTGTTTTTAGGCGTCTTCAGCCAGCTTTCAGTCGAGCTTTTAAGCGTAATATTTCAGGCGTAAAATAACTTGGTTAAGGTTGCGGCGTTGAAAATACAGTGGGCTTTTCAAGCTGATGTAATCTATTGTCTTGAAAGGTGGTGTGGCGTGCACATAGCTCACTATTGGATTTTAAATTTATTTATGCGTTTATTAGTCGCGGGCGCGTAGGACCAGACACGCGATTCGCTTAAAACAGCGTACCGCACTATAGGCGAATCAAGGGCTTATTCTAGTCGCCAAAGAGTTCTTCTCCCTCTTCTACTTCACTGCTTTCCTTGACTTCAGGGTCGACCCTTTCATATTCACATCGATCATATAATCTGTGGGGTGTAGTAAATTGCGGTTATGTTATTAATAATTTGCACTACTTAGTGTAAATCACACACGGGTATCCACATGTGCACGAACGGAAGGATCAACGCCTTGCCTGCTAGCGACTCCGGCGCCGATCCGGAATCGTAAGAGTCGGTGCAGGTTGAGCACACCGTCTAGTGGCTCGCTATACAGGCTGTATTTTTGAAACGGGGCAGTAAGGGCAAGTACCTTAACCGTTGCAGTTACAGCAAAACGTTCTTAGAAGACCTTCCCTAACTTTTTGACATATTTTGAACTGCATTCACAGATTTTGTAAAAAACTTACAGTTGGCAAAAAAGTCCAAAAATTTTTTTTTATGCCAATCGATTCTATTTCATGTGGGGATCAAAAAACTCTATGAGACCATTTTAGCTTTCAGTACTAGGAAAGAGAGAAATCGCCAAAAAAGTTTCCCATACATTTCGCCCTAAAAATACACCCTATATAGTGGAGGGTGAGAATATACCCGGTACGTAACGGTTACCGGGTATATGTTTGACGGGGGTAAACGGCCGTGCCGGGATTCTCAATACTCTTTAATAAGTTCTACCACTGTTCATGTAAGTATGACGTGTAGAGAGTTGTAGCATATGTTACGCGAGAGATAGCTACATACATTTTTACCACTTCCAGAGATTTAAGCCCGCGGTACCCTCATTTAAGCCATGAATCCTGTTGACTTCTTCAAAATAAATAAATAAATATTTCTTACTAGCGAGCGCCCCGGCTTCGCACGGTGCAGTGAAAAAATGGTTATGGTGGGTTATCCCTAAGAGATAGACATATACCATCGCGGACTTTTTTGTGGATTTTGTAATTTGTACAATACTGTAGTACATTATTTTGGTCTATCTCGTAGGGTTCAGTCAGCGTTTGCAATATAAGCGCAAAAAAACGTGCTTATTTACGACATCACATTAGAAACCTTTAAATTTATCAGTGTTTCTCTACTATATTATGCATTTATTATACATACAAACCTTCCTTAAGAATCACTCTATCTATTAAAAAAAAACCGCGTCAAAATCCGTGCGTAGTTTTAAAGATCTAAGCATACATACGGACATACAGCGAAAGCGACTTTGTTTTATACTATGTATTTGATACTTACATCAAAATTCAAAATTCAAAATTCAAAATCATTTATTCAGTCTGGGCTGTTACAAGCACTTGTGAATGTCGAAAAGCTACGCCATCGGTTCGCAAATCTACGGCGGGAGACCTTGTACTGAGAAGAACCGGCAAGAAACTCAGCAAGGGCTGTTTTTTTTCCCTGTATTAAATAGATACAGAGTCGTCAATTTGGAAAATGACTTCAATATTGATAATTTATGAAGTCACTTTCCATTACATAGTATAATTAATAAAAAAATATTTAGAAAACATGCCTATATTAGGAATGCCGTGTCATACAGTTTTAAAAGAATATATCAAAGTTAAATTAAAATTATAATAAATACGAGTAGTACCCAGTATAGCAAAGAGCAGACTCATCTCCGCTGGCAGCACCCGTTCACGAGCACGACGCATGAACCAGCCATCGCTTCGCTCAACCATGTTTTAGGGAACGTAACGACCCGCCTCACACGACACTGCCGAAGAGATTTAATGAGAGTATGACTACCCTTAAGCCACAGAAGGATACAAATTACCAAAAACAGGTACCCGTGTAAATTAGCCCAACTAAAAAAAAAAAATCAACCGCAGGACACGCGCATACAATCATTTAAAAACTAGCAATAATGTATTATACAAGTAACAAAAGGTTATTATAATAGGTACAGTTAAATATACATGTTATTATTTTACACAGTTACCTAAGAATTTATTAACAATTTGTTTATTTCAACGAGCGAGGGGTTTTTTAGTCCCAGACACTTCGATCATCCAAGTAATCCTGGACTCGATAATATCCTTTGCTCATCAAAGTTTTTTTTACTCGAGTTTTAAGTTTATTAAAAGGTAGATTAACAATACTGTGTGGTAACTTGTTATAAAAAGTTATACATTTCCCCAAGAATGAGTTTTGTGTTTTACGTAATCTAAAATTTGGAACAGCAAGCTTATTTTTATTTCTTGTATTTAATTTATGAACATCGCTATTCTTAATGAAATTATTGTAATATTTGTGTACATAGATTATATTTTCATAGATGTACTGCCCCGCCAATGTTAAAATGTTAATTTCTTTAAACTTATCCCTAAGGGAATCCCTTGGTCTTAAATTATATATAGCTCTAATTGCTCTTTTCTGTAGTATAAAAATACTTTCAATGGTGGCAGCTGATCCCCATAACAAAATGCCATAAGACATTACACTATGAAAATAACTAAAGTAAACTAACCTTGCTGTTTCAACATCAGCTAGAAGCCTTATTTTTTTAACAGCATACGCAGCTGAGCTAAGTCTGCTTGACAGAGCATCAATATGGGTATACCATTGTAATCTGGAATCTAAGTGTATGCCTAAAAACTTAGTACTCTCAACAAGAGATACCACTTCACCATTAATATTTAAGGGTGTATTAACCTGCCTTACATTTGGTATAGAAAACTTAACAAATTTGGTTTTTCTCGAATTTAATGAAAGATTATTTAATGTAAACCATTGTAGAACTTTTGATAGAGCACTATTTACCTCGTCCGAACAATTGCTGCCTCTGTCAACTTTAAAAACAAGAGAAGTATCATCGGCAAATAGCACTGTTTCACATAAAGTGCTTGTATAGTAAGGAAGGTCGTTAATATATATTAAAAACTAGCTTTCTGCCCGCGGCTTCGCCCGCGTGATTTCGGGATTGGGTGTATAGAGGGTTAAGGGTCATAGCTTTTGCCCACGGCTACATATACGCGGAAGTCGGTGCGAAGATTTTATCGCGCTTCCCGTGGGACTATCCGTTTTTCCGAGATAAAAAATGCCGCAAAACTCCTCAAGAATCACTCTATCTATTGATGAAAACCGCATAAAAATCTGTGCAGTAGTTTTTGAGCGAAGCCTTTATTGCGCATCCCGTGGGATCTGTCGATTTTTCCGGGATAAAAAGTAGCCTATGTTACTCGGGGAGAATGTAGCTTTCCAAAGGTGAAAGAATTTTTGAAATCGGTCCAGTAGTTTAAGCGTGAAGAGGTAACAAACAAACAAACAAACACACTTTCACATTTATAATATTAGTTGGGATAGTAAAGGACCTAATATTGATCCCTGAGGCACGCCCATAACTAGTGAAGTTCCAGCAGATTCAGTTTTATTAATAACAACTTTTTGTATTCGATCCGACAAGTATGACTTAATAAGGCCGAGTGATTTGATAGAGACACCATAATGCCCTAATTTCCTCATTAATGTGTCGTGACTTACGCAATCAAATGCTTTAGAAAGGTCACAGAAAAAATCTATTGCGTCTTGTCTGCCCTCCCAAGCATCAAAAATGTGTTTTAAAAGTGAAATTCCAGCGTCTGTAGTGGATTTACCCTTGGTAAAACCATACTGGTTGCAATGAAATAACTTGTTAAGGGTAAAATAAGATGATAGCTGATTATAAATAATCTTTTCAAAGATTTTGCTCAAGGCTGGTAATATAGAAATGGGTCTAAAATTAGTAGGGTCACTCTTATCGCCAGACTTGTAAAGTGGAATTAATTTACTATTTTTCATAAGATTTGGAAAGACCCCCTCATCAATGCATTTATTGAAAATTAGGGCTAGGTGAGGCGCAATTCAGAGATAATTGGTTTAATAATATTAGTTGAGATACCCCACAGATCCTCTGTTTTCTTATTATTAAGTGATTTAAAAGTTTTGAGGATAAATTCAGCATCAATATGTCTAAAATGAAAAGATTCCTTAATCTTGTTTACATTTGATTCAAGGAGGGCGACCGCACCGTTTGAACATGATCCGAGGCTACAAGTAGTATCTATAGGTATTTGGTGGAAAAACCTTTCAAATTCGGAGGCTACTTCGTTATCAGATTGAATTAACTTATCCTTAACCTTTAGCGAATAAGTATGTTCGTTTTGTTTTATTTTCCCTGTTTCATGGTTTATTACTTTCCAAACAGTTTTTACTTTATCTTTTGAAACATTAATTTTATTGGCAATAAAAAGTTTTTTAGCTGTAACACAGACTTTTTTAAATATTTTAGAGTAATTTCTTACATACTCAATAAATTCAGGGTCCCTAGAATTAGATTTTAGGGCATATAGCTCATATAATTTTCTCCTACTTTTGTAAATACCTGGTGTAGCCCAGTCACTGAATTTCTTTTTACTCGTGTAAATCTTAATGGACTTTTGTTTAAATATTTTACTAGATTCACTTTTGATAACATTAAAGACGCTGTTATATAAACTATTTGGGTTACTATCATCTAATGGTAAAGAATAAATTCTATCATTAACATTATTTTTAAATTTTTCAACACCGTGTTTTGTAATAGGCCTACAAGTAACCTCAAGGACCAATGGTGCATGATGGTGCTCAATAGTCACAAATTGTCCACTATGGTCAGAATTAATGAAATTAACTATGGATTTTTTAGTAACATCACTGTTGCAAAAAATATTATCTATACAAGTGGCTGACGTAGGTGTTACTCTAGTAGGTTCATCAAAGACATTAACTAAATTGAATGATTTAAATAGATTTAAATATCTGCTAGACAGCTGTGACATGTCTAATATATTTATATAAAAGTCTCCACAAACAATTTACTTTTTTATTTTTCTTACAAATAATTCTCAGTATTTCCTCCATAACAGACTCAAACTCTTGGTAGTTCCCTGAGGGGGGCCGGTAAACACAGATAATAATTATTTTTTCAAGTTCCACACATGATAATTCTATTGTTCGTTCAATGGAATAAGATGCCAAGTCTTTACGTTCCTTACATTTTAGGGAATTATGTAAAATTATCAAAGATCCACCTCTAATAGCTGTATTTCTGGTAAATGAACTCACAACTCTGTAATTATCAAAATTTATCATAGGTAACTGAGAGCTATTTAACCAATGCTCTGTAACACATAATATGTCAATGCTTTCATAATTAAGAAATAAACTAATTTCTAAATCTTTGCCAGACAAGCCCTGTATATTCTGATGAACAAAATTTAAGCAATTGGACCTATCTTTTGTCTTTGGATAGCAAGATGTTTTATCTTTTGTCTCATTTGTTAATTTAAACAATTGATATTATTAGTTATATTTGGAACAAATTCCAAAGACGTTCTTAATCTAATTTTATTGTCCTGCTCAATAGAAGCAGATGTACTAGCCAAAGTTTTGGCTATATGTGTAAAATAATATAATAGCGATAAAGCTATTTGTCTCTTATAATAAGAAGTAAGATAATATTTATCTCTTTGTCATATACAATTTAGATATTAATTTATTAATATCAATTAAATGTATTTTTTTATAGTACTGAGACATCGTACTCAATGTTGAATTCAACTTATATCTAATATTATTTCTCTTCATAAGACAGGCTTTTACTATAAGGTAATGTAACATTACTATTTTATTTACATTAAGACAACATAATGTGTCATAGTAAGAAACCAAGTCCTTTTTATTTAAATTTCCTCTATTACCAACTAGAATTATTAAATTTGTGTTTATATCAATCTGAAGAGTATCTAACTTTGTCATTAATTGGTGCATTGTAACACCTGGCATGCAATAGTTAATTGTATCCCTACCAAATCCACTCTGCAGCAACCAACCCAAATCTTTGCCAATTTCATCACATTAACATCAATTAGCCTAGCTCAAAGTAAACTCTGTAAGGCTTGTGTTATAAGTTCTAGGGTAACGGATAGACATACATAATATTTTACATATATATATTTTCTGACAGAAATATATAATGATAAAACAACCATGAATAAAGTACAAATGCTCGCCGTATCCATCAGGCAAACATCTGCCCCCACCGGGATTCGAACCCGGGACCTCAGAGATTTTTATCGGAACCGGTTTACTAACCACTCAACAACGAAGGCGGTCAAATAAAAAAAATACAAAAAAAAATCATGTACTTTTAATCCTTTCATTCATATAGCAGAATGGAAGAAACAGAGCAGATTTATTCGAATATTTCATAGGCAAGTCTAGTTTTAGTCATCATTTAAAAAAATAATTAATTATTTATACGTTGTGAACGACTGTTTTGGCCTAAGTTACTTTAAAAATATATTTAGTATAAGTCTATACATAAGTTGGCTGTTGTTGTTCCTCAATAAATAAATTAATTTCAATAAAAATTATTACTAAGCCTTTGACCGCATTTAAAATTTACATCATTTGCGCTAAACAAAATGAAGCAGTAAAACCTGAAATGTTGTCAGCAATTTTCATAATCCAGCACCACCTTTTCATAAGTGCCCCAACTTTTATAGGCTGCGTCTTGTTACCTAAGCCAATTTTAATATTGGCTGTTTATGTATAAACCGCACCACGATATTGGAAGCGGCTTCTGCCATATAGAGAATATCAGAACTTTTATTTCGGGGAAGTTTATCGGTGGGTCGGGCAAAGGGCGCTATTTCGGTATAAAGGTGCAATGTCTTATTTGCGATCTCGCTAACAGGACGAGAAAAAGGATGTGTATACGCAATATCGGCTTTACCATAAGGGCACACGGGGCCCATGCCCAGGGGGGGCCCGTAGGACCTACAATTTCTTTCACACATAAATGTGTGTCAAACTTCGATCATATATTTCTGTAGATACACAATTCCATAGAAAATCAAACAAAATATCAACCCCACGTCTATACATAGAAGAATAGATGTACATTATAGTACCAATTTTGAAAAAGGTTCTAAAGTGTCATATAATTTAAGCCAATTTAAATCTTAAGTAACGTAGTGAAGTATGAAAATAAATCCTTGTTAAGGTCGTTACATATTATCTTCTGGTTTCGATGATATAATGATGCAACAATACATATTTGAAAACAAATATATTGCATAATAAGCCTTTAGTTCGTAGCAATTAAGCACAAATTCATTCCATATAATAATGCTCCTATGTTCCATTTGACTCCGAATATTGTGCTCGCGTCTTATCGCATCCTACTTGAACATAGACAGCAGTGGAGATGCTTAGTTTTTTTTTACACTTATCTTAACAGTACGGAAACTTTTTAAATTTTAAACATAAACCAAGAAGTATGTAGAATTAGGTGCTAAGGAAAGTACAGACTTTATTAAGACAGGGTTTCTCAACCTTTATTTTGCCGAGCCTTACAAACAAAGAAAGCGGAAAACTAAAAAAAAAAGAAAGAAAATCACAAAAAATGGTATAGGCGACTCCATCATTCCACTGACCTTTTTCTGAAACATTAGCTCTGTGCTACTTTTTCCTATGAGTGAGCCACTCGAGACAGAAAGAGATAGATGCGATGCGTTACGCATCGTGGCATGGTACGCAAGCGTTTTAAATTGATATTTTAGTAATACATAATATGAATAAAAGTGTTTTACTCATAAAAAATGCGCTAATGAATTAAGATATACTTATTGGAAGTATGACATTCCATCCTTCTTTTGCACTTTACGTGTGTCATTTTTACAAGTATAAACTACGCATTTCGGCATCGCTGACGTTATCAATCGTTCGCGGCCACCGAATGAATGAGAGCGAAACAAGGCACATTTACTGTTTGTGTCTTGTTTCGCCGGTGCCACTTTTTAGACGGTAACTGTGTATCTACAGAAATATATGATCGAAGGTGTCAAAACATTTTTATCGGAGACTTTAGTCATTACTTTTTTCGCAAATTAGTAAGCTTAATAGATGGTATTTACGTGGCATGTACTAAGCTATTATATTAACGAAGACAGACGGTCCAAGAAGGCTAATTTCTATATGCAAGCTTAGGCCGAGATACTCCTGTGGATTTGTAGTTCTGACTTCCAACAACTGAAATGTTAGTGTTGTAATTGCTTAATCAGTAACGTTGCAATGCGGTTGGAATACCGCCATCCTGCGGTATTCCAACCGCAGGATGGCGCGAGCATGAGTTATTTAGCGATCATAACAAGCTTATTTTAAAAATGTTCGTATAATTCGCGTTTCTGACGTGAAACGTCTTTAAAATCGCGCCGAAACATACGGGTATAAAAAGTGGACCGTAACGAAAAGGTCTATAACATCGTACCTTAATGATTAAAAAACTATTAGTGTTGGAAACAAAAATGTGGTGTGAATATTTCACTTATATAGTTAGCTCGCTGTTGTGACATTGAGATTTTATTAAAATACTTAAAACACCGTCAATCTTGTTTTTATTTCAATCTTTTGCTTTAAAAGCGATTCCCTAACATAGACGTTTAACGTTAAAACCAACGGCCGTGTGCAGCCCCACCCGATTTTTAGTTTCCAAAAAGGCCTCTAATTCTTGTGTGCCCAAGGGCCCCAGCTTAGTTTAAGACGGCGGTGTAAATTATACGAGTACGAATAATTATGTCACTATTTGCATGATAGAATACATTGATATAGAACACCAAGAGAAGTCTCCTTCTTGTTCAGTAATGAAACTTCAATGCTACTTTTTTATTTCGGATTAGCTGGAGCCCACGATTTTCTCTGCACAAATGGTAGTTTTCCTACTTTTTAAAAGCTTTTATATTAGCTTCACTTGTAACTATGTAAGAAAATCTTGGAATCTTAATTTGACCCACTTCCCGGTCTCCGATTGAGCTGAAATTCTGCATGCACGTGTAAGTCGGATGACAATGCATGGGTATGTGTGTGACGTCATTCTAAATCCAACATGGCGGCATTACCAAGATGGTGGATCAATTATTTTTAATGCACCCCTACAATTTGGGTATCAAATGAAAGGGCTTGCAGAGAGCACCTCGATAAATAATGTGACGTCACTCTTAATCCAATATGCCGGACTTTTCCAAGATGGCGGACCAATTATTTATAATGGACCCCTACAATATGGGTATCAAATGAAAGGGTTTTTTAGTCGGAAAATAAGTTTAAAATATAAAAAAAATAATACAAGCTTTTATTAAATGCGCTAATAAGAACAAAATAAACTTTTACATATAAAAGCTTGTCGTTAAAAGTATTCTATAAGTAAGTAAATTTCGCGACAAGCTTTTATATGTAAAAGTTTATTTTGTTCTTTTTAGCGAATTTAATAATAGCTTGTATTATTTTTTTTTTACTTTTAATTTTTAAAATTTACATAATTCCTTCTAATATTATTAACTCGAATGTAAGTAAGTATGGATGAATGTTTGTTACATTTACATGTAAAAAATACTAAATGTATTTTTATCATCAGAATAACAGATAGGCTGCAATTTATAAACATATGTGATTTCTGTGTGTCTACAATATGGCGATAAGTATCTAGTAAGTAGGAAAAAATCTATAAAATATGCAGACAAAGTCGCGGGCAGCTAGTATCTTACTAACAAACATATTTGACAGTATCACCTATGTTTACAAATAGATGATTTGATTTGAATAATCACATATTACCCTCCTCACGTTCTCTACGCCCACACTTGAATTCGGACACACTTGAATTGCCTAAGTGCAACATAAACTTCCTGCTCAACTCATTTAGCTTTCGTGCAGCCCAAATGTGGAACTATCTGTCTTCTGTAGTTCAACAGAGCCAGTCTGTTCATGCATTTAAACGTAGCCTGAAGCAACATTTTCAGGCGCTAGTTGGCAACTCGTCATAAATGTCACATTGTCATCATCATCTTACGTATATATTTATTTATAGCATCACATATATTTATATATATGTATATATATTTATTTATTTATTGTATTGTATGTATATTCATGGTATATATATGTTGGTCTTATAAATAATTTTCGTTAACAACTTTAGTTGCTTTGACGTTTCTCACTATAAGTAGCATTCCGTAGACACTCACAGGTTGGCTGGAAGAAATCTCTAATAGAGACAAGTACACCTTTGTGAACCACAATTTTTACTTTTTTTTGTAACTCTGATTATGGCAATAAAGTATATATAGAAGTATATATATTAAAAGAAACAATCATACGTCAATTAGTAAGACAATTCGTTCAATCATTTTGATTGTCATAAATTCATTCAATGAGCATGGTGGCGCAGCATATTTTGTAATAAAATCATTAAGCTAATAATTATACCTATTAGAAATTGCGCACAATATTCATTCATTTTAATTGCATTTTGGGGAGTATTGTATCTCAGTGCCACCTTGCGGCAGTGTTGGAAGATCATGATTGATCTCTCGAGATGGCGCTAGTCGTACCGTTTCGCTCATATAGGACGCGACAGTGCTGGCTGCCCCTGCACCGCTAGAACTTTATTATTCATCCGCTACCGCCTGCCGAAGAAAGAAGACCGCATATTGTATTTTATAGTTACTTATCCCGCATAATATATTCCTGTGATTACTTGAACTGTTTTGTGAACTTGCCATAGTGATCGTAAAGATAGGGTCGACCCTGTGAATTTCTAAGGTGATCTGCTGCGTACGTGTGTGGTGGTAGAAATCCAGGAAAAACACCGGCTGCACCTGGTGAGTACGCTGAGTGCATGACCTCTTTTTGCCTTTACTGTGGTGTTTATTGTGTGCGCTTCTCATAGGTTTAATTAACCTAAAGAAAAACGAAACCGTAAAAATAGATTGAGTAGTTACAGCTCCACTGGTGATAGCTATTTACACGCTTCACCATAACTTTGGTCCTTCAGAGCCTAGGATTGTATTCTAGCATCCGCTTGTTCACATTTTAATACTTATCTTATATTTGGTGAGAAAAATTTGCGTAATTTTGGCAAAATACTCAACCTATACCGCACCGCCATTCCGCTATATTGCAAGAAATTATAAGTTTACCCTTCAATTTCGTAAATAATATTCCATATTATATATATATTTTTTTTTCATTAAAATATCGTAGAAATGTCTAAAACACAATCAGAAAAGAAATTGTCGCTATTACAATGTAAAAAAGAATCTGCTTTTACTCGTTTTAATCATTTATATAACCTAAGTAAAAACATTTCTACTTTCGATTCAAGGTCGAGGGATAATTTTATGACAGAGACGGAAACAATTGACGAGTTGTTTAGTAAATACGAAAGTCTCATAGATGAAATTAACGAAATTCAATTAAATTTAGACCCTGAGGAAAAGCCAGATTATTCCGCTTTTGAATCTTGTCAAGACTTATATATTCGCATAAAAAGTGCACGTAATAAAATTGTTGCCAGCTCGTCATCACCTGTTCAATCCCTCAACAAAGATCACTCGCATAAAGTTACCTTAGACATAAAATTACCGCCCATTGAATTACCATCTTTTGACGGTCGAACCGAAAATTGGCCGATCTTTTATGAATCTTTTAAGGCGAATATACACGATAACGCTCGTCTGTCTGACTCGCAACGAGTGCAGTATTTAATAGGTAAACTCACTCATTCCGCATTGAAGGTCACGGCAGGTATTGTACCTACTGGAGACACATACAGCATAATCTGGAATAATTTGGTCAAAAAATTCCAGGATAAACGTGCATTAGGCACACATTATTTAAATAATATTTTTGAAATAAAATGTTGCAGCAATCCTAAAAACTTAGATTCTTTTATCGAAAATTATTCCGCATCGATTTCCGCATTAAAACAATTAGACATTCCAGACTTAACAGATTTTTTATTATTATATTGTGGTTTGAAGAAACTGGACACATCTACTGTTCAAGCCTTCGAGTTATCAGTCAGGGATATTGAGATTCCCTCGTATAAAGATTTAATTTGTTTTGTACGAGATCAGGTTAAAATTTTGGAACGCTTAAATGATAATAATTCTAACAGTTCACGTTCTTTGGTGACTGGAGGAAATAAGTCCGCCTCGCGTTCGCAAAATATATACAAAACATTCGTATCAAGTAACGAACCTTCGCATTCCACTAGCATACGGTCATATAAGTGTGCGTTATGTAATGGCACAGATCACTTACAACTTTATTTATGTAATAAATTTAAACATTCTCTGACCGTAAAGGATAAGTTTGATTTTATTAAATCACAACATGGCTGCTTAAATTGTTTGAGTTTGTCTCATACTGTGTCAAATTGTAACTCCGCTTCAGTATGTAAACTGTGTAACAAACGTCATCATACCATGTACATTTTGATTCGAAACAATCTAAAGTTTCGAATGTTCACATACAGACTAGGGATACTGTCGGTGTAGTTGAATCTCGACGTACGCGGGTATCACGGCCCGCTTTGCAGCCACCGTTGTCGTCGGTGTCTTCGCCCCCACCACCGCTGCCCACAGTTGACACGGCGGCCGGCATCGCCCCTCCTAGCGAGTGCAAAGTCGAGACTCCGTCTGAGTCGCGTGGGAATGTTTACTGTAGTTGCGCGCCGCAAAACAATAACAACGCTGCCTTATCTTTTAACGCTCGTAATAACACAACAGTACTTTTATCAACCGCGCAAGTTTATGCAAAGTGTAACAATAACAGTAATATTTTAATTCGCTGTCTTATCGATAATGGTTCACAGAACAATTTAATCACCATGGATTGTTGTAAATCGCTTAACTTATATATAAATCCTTTGAATAATTCTTTTATAAAGGGTGTTGGTTTAGCTTCGCGACCGATTTATGGTTTCGTACGTTTTGATATTGAAGCTCGCATGCATCCGCATAACAAATATAATATTACCGCTTTAGTTGTCGACTGTATCACGGATAAATTACCATCACACTTAATTCAAAATAAATATGATTTTAGTTTTTTACAAAATTTACCGCTTGCAGATCTTTCTTGGAATATTCCAGGTGATATTAATTTAGTACTTGGTGCTCAACTTTTTCCTCACATTTATCTCGGGAATAAAATTGAATCAGGTTCCCGCGCTCCACCCGCGTTGCTTACAACCTTCGGCTACGTGTTGATGGGAGACTATCCAAACAATTGTGATGTTCCCTCTTCTTCTTTTTCCGCTGTCGCAAGAGACGACATTAGTTTCAATTTGCAAAAATTTTGGGAATTGGAAGAGCTACCGATCAAACAATTTTTGAGTCCTGAAGATACTGATTGTGAAAATTTATTTACCAGTTCCGTTTCACGTAAAAGTGACGGACGTTATTCTGTCTCATTGCCGTTCTGTAAAGATCCAAATGTGTTAGGTAATTCTTTCGCTACCGCTCAACGAAGATTTTACTCGTTAGAAAAAAAGTTTAAACAGGTTCCATCGCTGAAAGAAAATTATAATAAAATCATAGAAGAATATCTTGATTACAATTACATTTCTGAGATATTAGTCTCTGATATTAACTATAGTAATGGTTATTTCATTCCGCATCACGCTGTTGTTCGCCCCGACAAGCCCATGCCGAGAATAGTGTTGGACGCGAGTGCCAAAACACATACGGGCGAGTCTTTGAACGACGTTTTACATACAGGGCCTAATCTACAGGCTGATTTATTTTTGCTTTTATTAAATTTTCGTTTATATCCTATCGCAATAAACGCCGACATTAAGCATATGTATTTACAAGTAGGCGTAACAGAAGCCGACCGCAAATATTTGAAAATTTTATACCGCTTTACTGACAATGAACCGCTCCGCACTTTTCAATTTAATAGGGTCCCCTTTGGCCTTAAACCTAGTTCGTTTTTAGCCATGCGTACGATTCGGCAGTTGGCTAGTGACATGACTCCGCATTTTCCTGAAGCTGCTGAGATAGCTGTGTCCAAAATGTACATGGACGATTTGGTGCACTCTGTACCTGATGAGGCAACCGCTGTGCGTCTTGCACAAGAATTAATTTCTTTATTCAAAGCTGGTGCTTTTGATTTAGGCAAGTGGAAGTCTAATTCCAAATATGTGCTTGAAAATCTCCCGCATTCACATCTTAGTAGTATAGATTTTATGAAACACGATTGTGAAAATGTTTCTAAAATATTAGGCTTGTCATGGGAACCTAAGAATGATATTTTTATGTTAACCGCGTCGCAAGTGCATGATAAATGTACAAAACGGAATATACTCTCAGTAGTAGCCCGTTTGTTTGACATACTTGGAGTAGTCGCACCTGTCATACTTTACGCAAAATTATTAATAAAAGAGTTGTGGCTTTGTAGAATAGGTTGGGACGATATACCTCCCGAAGATATTATACGTCGCTTTTCGTTATTAACACAAGAATTTCCCTTGTTGCGTGAAGTTAAAATACCGCGTCATATTGGTGTGTTCACTAACACTAGTGTGAATCTTGTTGCGTTTTGTGATGCAAGCCTCGATGGCTATGGGTGTGTGTTATATGTACATACAACCTCCCCATCTGGCGATGTGAATGTACAGCTACTATGCGCAAAATCGAAAGTTTCGCCGACAAAAATTACCACGCTTGCTCGTTTAGAGTTGTGTGCCGCCCTTCTGATGGCAAAATTAGTTAACACAGTTCGCAAGCTGTACGAAGAACGCTGTTCTATAACGGATATATACGCATTTTCAGATTCGACCATTGCGCTCTCTTGGATCACGTCGTCTCCGCATAGATGGTCAATCTTTGTAAGCAACCGCGTCGCTCAATGTCAAGAGCTTTTATCACCGCAACATTTTTATCACGTGTCCGGCGTTCAGAATCCTAGTGATTGCCTCTCTCGTGGCATGCTTCCATCACAATTAGTCTCTCACGCTCTGTGGTGGAATGGTCCCTCCTGGTTGCGATCTCCAATCGAGAAGTGGCCGGTGAAAGCATTTTTACCCATGCCGTGCGATGAGTTGCCAGAACTTCGAACTAAAGCTCTTACATGCGTTGTAGATAACAATAAAAAAAATCCTTCTGTTCTATATGAGCTCTCACAACGTATATCGTCGTGGGATAAACTTTTACGCATTGTCATATATATTCTAAAGTTTACAAAAATTTTGAGATCCGCTATTTCCAATAATGTAGTTCATAATTTAAATATGGCCGAACGAGTTATGATTCGTGCCGTTCAACAATTTCATTTTAGTGAAGACATTTCATTAATTAAAAAAGAAAATTTGCCTTCTAAGAAATTACGTCATTTATGTGTATTCTTGGACGAACATGATCTGCTTCGCATTGGAGGCAGATTGTCTCATTCCGATTTAGGGTTTGAATCTAAACATCCTTTATTACTTCCTAAACATGACCACGTAACTACACTCATTATAAAACACTTTCATATTATGAACTGCCACACTGGATCTGAATTGCTCATGTCAATTTTACGCCAACGGTTTTGGATTTTAGACGCCAGAACAGTTATTAGAAAAATAATCCGCAATTGTAATTCATGTTTTCGAGTCAATCCCAAACATCCTACTCCGAAAATGGCTGATCTACCAGCTTACCGCATAACGGAGGCTAAAGCTTTCGTGCACACAGGCGTTGATTACGCAGGCCCGATACGAATCACGCTTTGTCGTAGACGAGGGCAGCGATCACAAAAAGCTTATATATGCCTGTTCGTGTGTCTGGTCACAACGGCGGTGCACATAGAGTTAGCTTCCGATTTGTCGTCTGATGTATTTCTAATGGCGTTTAAACGCTTTATATCGCTTCGAGGTCCAGTGTCGTGTTTGTATTCCGACAATGGAACGAATTTTGTCGGAGCTAAGTCTCATCTTGATGAATTGTATCGATTCGCTCTTAGCGCCGATTACAATGCAGTTATAAGACACGAACTCGCTAATCGACGAATCGAGTGGAAAATGATTCCACCTAGAGCCCCGCATTTCGGTAGTATGTGGGAATCCAACATAAAAAGTTTAAAAACGCATTTGTATAGAGTAGTTGGATCCCAGTTGCTAACCTATGAAGAACTTCAAACTGTATTGTCTCAGATTCAATGCATTATGAATTCACGACCGCTTAACGTCGTATCATCAGATCCGCATCCTGAAATAATTACACCCGCACACTTTTTAATGTCTACACCGCTGCAATATTTACCCGCGTCTGACTTGTCAAGTCAAAATTTTAATTTAAAAAACCGCAAGCAACTGTTAGATTCTATGGTCCGTTCATACTGGAAAAAATGGCATCAAGAATATCTGCATACGCTGCAAGTCAGACAGAAGTGGGCAACGCCTGAACGCTCTATCGAAATAGGAACCGTAGTGCTTATCGGTCAGGAAGATACTCCTCCATTGTGTTGGCCTTTGGGCGTGGTTAGTGAGGTCTTTCCTGGACCTGATGGTGTCGTTCGGGTCGCTTTAGTTAAGACTAGGACAGGATTTCTTAAACGTCCTGTGGTAAAATTATATCCTTTACCTAACCAGTAAAAAAAAATCATTAATATTTTCTTTTTTTTTTTATACATAAGTACCTACATACATTCTTAAATCAATAATTTATACTTTCCGCATTAATTCATCGCTAAATAATATAATTTGGTTAATCTTAATATAATACGATTTAAATACTTACTTATTACTTATTTTTTCTATTGAAAGTTCTTTGAACTTCCAAGGCGGGGAGCATGGTGGCGCAGCATATTTTGTAATAAAATCATTAAGCTAATAATTATACCTATTAGAAATTGCGCACAATATTCATTCATTTTAATTGCATTTTGGGGAGTATTGTATCTCAGTGCCACCTTGCGGCAGTGTTGGAAGATCATGATTGATCTCTCGAGATGGCGCTAGTCGTACCGTTTCGCTCATATAGGGACGCGACAGTGCTGGCTGCCCCTGCACCGCTAGAACTTTATTATTCATCCGCTACCGCCTGCCGAAGAAAGAAGACCGCATATTGTATTTTATAGTTACTTATCCCGCATAATATATTCCTGTGACTACTTGAACTGTTTTGTGAACTTGCCATAGTGATCGTAAAGATAGGGTCGACCCTGTGAATTTCTAAGGTGATCTGCTGCGTACGTGTGTGGTGGTAGAAATCCAGGAAAAACACCGGCTGCACCTGGTGAGTACGCTGAGTGCATGACCTCTTTTTGCCTTTACTGTGGTGTTTATTGTGTGCGCTTCTCATAGGTTTAATTAACCTAAAGAAAAACGAAACCGTAAAAATAGATTGAGTAGTTACAGCTCCACTGGTGATAGCTATTTACACGCTTCATCATCAGAGCACATACGATTCTTCAAAAAAAACCGTTTCAATGTTTGTCTGAACTTAACATACAACAATCAAATATTGTTACGAATTATTTGAAAGCACTTCAGGTTTCAATTGCAGACGGCAAATGAGACGGCAAAATTCCAGTATCGCAGTCGGCAGCTGTTGACGCCATTCAAAATGGACGGCGGAGCGGAAATGAAGGGCCCAGGTCCGGGTTGTTTCCGGCCGCCATGTTGGAGTGTCGCCAGAGTCAGTTCTGTGTTCGAGATGATCTTAAGCATTTTTGGGCACAAGTTTTGAAGTGCCGAACGGAATAAGATCCAATTATATCTAATTATTATTATTATATTCGTTTATTCTTTTTTTAACTCCTCTTTTAGTGAGTTTACACCAGATACGCGGGCAAAAGCCAAGCGTATAAGGGATTAAATGATGTACAAAGTGCAGTCCAAATTGCAATTAAAAGATTTTATATTTTTTGTCAATTGTGCACTTTGATCGCGACCTACAAATATCAGTTCTGTTGCCGTAATGGTTAAATTATATATAGTTTTTATTTAGTGTTCAAATAGAAGTCGTTACAATAACTCTCGCCTTGCATTTTAATTTATTCTTTTTGGCACTCATTGACATTAGTTTAAGTTGACATTTAGATTTAATTGACATTAACCCCCAATCATTGATACCGATTAATTACTCGAAGCTGCATTTTTATTATTATTCATATAATTAATTAATAATCTTAAATTTAAGTTTTTTACAATATAGATATATAAAATAAATATAAATACTATAAAAAACAAACCTAGTATGCCAAACAAACCGGTGGTTAGAGTTGCAGACAGAGAAATCTCCGGACAATACGTTATTATTATTATTCATATATTTAATTAATAATCTTAAATTTAAGTTTTTTACAATATAGATATATAAAATAAATATAAATACAATAAAAAACTTAAACCTAGTATGCCGCCGGTAGCGAGGCAAGGCCCAAACAAACCGGTGGTTAGGGCTGCAGACAGAGAAATCTCCGGACAATAAGTGCCGTGTCGAGAATCACTGCTTTTTGTATCCGACCCTTGATCCATCCGTCAAGCGAGAGCCTCTTAAGATGTTGATCGAGACTCTTTGCTATCAAGCCATTCGCAGACACAACTATCGGAACAATGATTGTCGAATCAACATCCCACATGGCGGTTACCTCGTATGCCAAGTCAAGGTACTTACTGACTTTGTCCTTCTCGGCTTTTACGAGGTTCTCGTCATGAGGGATGGTAATATCGACGAGCATTGCACGGCGTTGGGAGCGGTCGACCACCACGATATCAGGTTTATTGCACGCAATTATTATTATTATTATTATTGTAGCTTACATCACGCGTCTTTATAAGACACGGACCTTTATAAGGCGTGCACGGGGATACAGATCCAACGCGTAGAGGCCATTTAAGCGAAATTTAATGAAAGTGTGCGTGGAGTGTATTAACTGGGTCCAATCTCTATCTGCATCATGAAAATTGCAGCCAAAGACTACACCGAGTTAGATGCACAGAAACTATTATGTTAGTGGTCAAAAAGCCTGTGGACTATTGCATTTCAATTTCGGTGGTAATGAGAACCGGACTATGGAAGAGACTCCGGTCACCTGCCTTCTCAAAGCCTCCTAATTGATTTTAAATATGGCAGGTGGTGACTCGCCACTCACTAAATGGGCCCCCCAAAATAGCAGACCAATATTGGTGCGAAGAGAGCAACATTGGTGTGAACGGCTAAGGGTGTAGAGAGGTGTGTCTGCGACAGCGATCGAGACGCCGTCGGCGTTATGACATTATTACACTTCCACCCTTCGAGCAGATAATCGAATCAGCCAGCAGATGCTCTGCTCTTGCGACTCCACTCTGTCCGGCTGGTTAAGGCAAGACAGAGGCGGGTGGCATACGCCCCCCTGAAGCACATCGGTTGCGTTATTTATGATTGGACTATCATTAAGACATCTCTAGTTGAAATATATCTTTTATATATTTATAATTATCAATAAAGGTAACAAAATCAATATTTTTGCTAAGGGAATTTAACTTGCAAGTTAAGTTTTAATGTTAACGGACGAGTTCCGTTAATATTCGTCAAACCCGTCGTTCATCGTTCTAATACCTACTTATTGCCAAAACGACTTTATACCAGGATCGTCTGCGTAGATAACTCTATCTGGTTCTGTCGCGAACAGCAGTGTCCGCATTGCTGTCTTCCGGCGTAAAATGTAAGATAGGCAGTGAAATTACTAAAATACTTTGATTTAAGATCTTATATCACATCCCAACTAAAATTATAAATGCGAAAGTAACTCTGTCTGTCTGTCTGTTCCGCTTTCCCGCTTAAGCCTCGCAACCGATTTTGATGAAATTTGGTACAGACAATCTTTAGACCCTGAGACAAAACATAGGCTACATTTTATTTAAAAAAAAGGGATGAAGGGGTTGAAATAGAGCTTAAAAGTTTGTATGGGATTTCTTAATTTTAAAATATAAAACCATGAAACAGATGAAGAGCAGATGCTCTTGCGACTCCACTCTGTCCGGCTGGTTAAGGCAAGACAGAGGTGGGTGGTATACGCCTGAAGCACATCGAGACCCTCGGTGACGCAACTCACCGACAGCTCACCACAAGGGCAGCTTGTGAGGGAGACTGCACTGATGGGGCATTTATGGCAGTCAAGGGGCATTAAATGCCCCACCAGCGGGCGGTGGGGTCGTCACTTCCCTGCGGACTTATTATTATTATTGTTATTTTATTATTATAAACGTGCAAGTTTGCATGGATGAATGTTTATTACTCTCTCACTTAAAAACCACTAAAAGGATTTTAATGTAACTTTACAATATCGCTTAAACATAGGCTACAATTTGTAAGATATACGCTACACTAATAAAAGCTACTCGAAATACTAATCCATATTTGATTTCTGAAGCCCCAAAATATCCACCTGATTCTAAAACAAAATGCCATTTTGAATCTAACACAGATGATAATAAAGTAAAATATGCTTAAAATGGCAATCATAGAAAAAGTGGAAACAGGAATAATGAATGTGACTCAAAGGATAATTTGCGTCGATGGATTCTGGTACTTCGTTTCGCGTTTATTGGCATTAAATGAATGAAAGCATCTCAATTCCAATAAAACGGGTCTTGATTAGCTTTTTTGTTTGCTACGCCTGGAGAAAATACGTTGGCAAACAGATTTTCGGTCACTATGGCCAATCTAAAGAAACACTGTCCATTCAACAAAAAATCATTAAACAGTTGCGGAATATTCTTACTTATTTCCTACATATGATTTATATCATTCGTTATATATTTCACAAAATATCTATTTTAGTTCATATATTTATTATACAATATTTAAATATTAATTTATAATAGTTTATTGTTATAATCATAGAGAAGCACACTAGATGATGTGATACTTCTTTGGGTAGTTATTAATTGTTTTTGAAGTTTGTATCTGATAGTAGTCTTCAGATGTGAGTTGTCATAAAATAGACTTCATTTTTTTGGCAATTATTAGAAACGCGAACAGCATACGTATTTTGTAATTTTGATAGTTATTTGAACATATTTCTGTGCCTCTATATGTTTGTTTTTTTATTGCGTTTGTGATTTTTGTTTGGTTTGATATTTTCACATATATGTTTATTGTGCTTCTTTACTTTTAGAATATTAATTGGTATTGTACATATGAAGAAAATTAATATGGAATTAGGTAAACAAAAAAATACAGATATATTAACTTTTATTTCACGGAATACATATGTCACGGAATGACTGGTGACATTAAGTGTCATAGAGTGAAGATAAAAATATAATTTGGAGATGTCCTCTGCTAATAAGCCCTTAAGTCACGTTTGTTACAGGCACCTTTTGAATGGCTTATTTGCCCAGCTCGAAGAAAACACTAAAACACTGTAATTGTCATGTTATGGGATCTAGGTTCACGTAACGTTGGAGTGCGACTTCAGATAACCTCTTCGTGGTGCATCCTGGGCAAAGTCTTTTGGCGGCAAATAGCCTGACACAGTGAGAGAGAGGGCGTGGGAAGGCTGGGTAGAACCTGGCCAGCGGCTAGTAGCCCCCATTCGTCTTTAAGACAACCACGTCGGAGGATGGCCGGAGATATCCTGCAGCCACCTTCGTGGTAGCTCAGCGCTAGTCGCCATACGCCGACGGGGTCGTGGTAGTTCTCCGCAAGGTTTCCCATGGCCTCGTCACGGTGCGATGCAGGTTTTCTATGGGATGACGCGCTTACGCCCAGGCGTAGTAAGAGGAACAATTTGTCCTTTTTTAACCAATGATCAGTGATACAAAGTGCATCTATACATTCATAGTTTTATTTCTAGGTCTGCAAGAGGCTACCTCTATTATTGTATTACTTAATTTAAATTACTTGGAACTTGTTACAAGACGTTTCATTGCTTCGACTCCGTTTATTAGGCCCTAGCGGCCCGTAACCGCGCCGAGTCCGTTAGTCAAGGTGCAGAACTTTCAATTCTAGTGCCTTCCTCAAACACACAAGGTAAAGCTGAACATAGCCATCTGCGGCTTCAGCATAGGTCCTTTAAAAAAAAATTACAAGCTTAACTGATACTAGAACGCAGAATGAAAATTAGATTTTGTGCTAAAAACTTTATTCGATAAAACTATTTACTTGCCTCAATTACGATCCCATTCTCATAGTTTATTTTATAACTTCAGCATAGGTTAACCAAAAAAATCTTATCAGTCTTACATCAAAGTATTATTGCAGGCTACGATTTTCTTCGCTATGGAGTATGAAGTCTTGAAACTTTAATTTCCCAATTTTTCACCGCTTACTCCAGTTTCAAACGAAAGTTAACGCCGCAGACGTCACTCTTCATTACTGGCCGCAGGTTCCAGCCAAATTAAATCTTCGACTTTCGAAGGTGCTCTCCCTTCATATTTATCATCTTCGATTTTAAAGCCTTTCCAAAATCAATTATAATGTAGTAGAAAAAGGGGCGACGTAGCTGCCGCGAACAATTTGTCATCATCCAACAAAGACGTTAAATTAAATTCGAAAGATTTTAGATTCGGTCATTTGGTGTAATTTTATTTAGCCGCATAGAAAAAGCGAGTAAGTGAAGTCATTTTTTTTTTATATTTTCTACCTCTGTAGAGAATGCGTGATTTTGCGACACGAAATGTTACTAAGTCAGAAACATTTAATAACTAACCCCAAACCAATATTTATGATAAAAGGCTATATATTACTCACGCGACCGCCATAGATATTAGTCACCGTATAGCGGAAACTAGCCAAGAACCTTTTTACAAGACTCAAAGCTCAAGTGACAAATGCCGCTGATATTGTGCGGTCGATCCCTTAATTTACTTTTACGGCGAGGCCACTACATAAAACTTTATGAGACTAACTACAAATGGCCACTTAGGCGGTTGATAAGATGGTAGCTTAACTTACATACTACGTTTTTTGCTCCGATTAATATTGTGTTTACAGTCTTTAGCAATCGCACTATAAAAACACAGTTGGTTTTATACTACTCGTTGTAGACCGTCAGGCTTAGCGTAGCGATGTCAATCGAAGTTTAAAACTTAAGAATAGGCTTTGGATTCTTGTTGCTGCGTTGATTTTTCACTTATTTTGGATTCACCCACTCTCTTTTGATACAAGTATGTATGTAGAAAGGAAAGAACATGTAGAGCGCACTAGACACAAGGATTTACAATAAAGTAAACGCAACTGACGATGAGCGTCGGTGGCGCTGTGGTCTCGGCACTGGTTTGTGCGCCGCATAGAATCGGGAGGCCCGCGATCTAATCCCCACCGTGTACCAATGTGTTTTTCGTTCCGAATTTCATATGTACATTTATCCGACGCCCCTACGGTGAAGGAAAACATCGTGAGGAGACCTGCGTACATCTGCGAAGCGATTCAAAGGTGTATGTAGTCAACCAACCCGCATTGGGCCAGCGTGGTTGACTAAGGCCTAATCGCCCTAACGTAGTTAGGGTAGGCTCGAGCCCCTCGGTGGGGACGTATATGAGCTGTGATGAACTGACGATGTGAGGAGAACTCATACCTACCTCACATCTCTTTTATTTCGAGGAGAAATGCGTGAAATCGCACCGTACCGTCTGTTGGCTGTGGGCTTGTGTGGGGCTCTCCTAGCAAGAGTGCCTGGTCTACACACTAACCCCCCCCCCCCTGTTCTCCTTGCCTCTTTGGGTGCATGCGGTAGCATCCACATTGCAATATCACTACACACAACTTCTCAACTCAAAGTAAGAAGTCTGATTTTGACTGAACATATTCCGCAATTATATATTTCTATTAAACGTTGACATTGTTTTTGACTTCCTCCATCGATGGTTCCATTGCACATGTTACTTCACGCCGCAGTTAACACCAGCAATGGAAGTTAAGTTACTGCACAGTCACATGTAAGACACATGTGACCCTGTAGTAGCAGCTAATTCAGCAATTACAGAAGTACGATATTTATTGGAAATATTTTGGCACGAAGGGGTGATGCCGCAATTTGCAGCAGTATATAGCTCTTGATGTCACAAGTGGCCATAGGCTATAATGCCTTACCATCAATATTCGAACTAGAAAACGCGTACGACTACACAGTCACCGACCGCATTCGTCGCCCTGAAAATGCGCTATTCGTCCCACCTAACTTAATCTCCTCAAAGCTAAATTAACTACAGTATGTAAGTAACTCACACAACACCTCGCCTGCTCAAATTCAAAACCTAGTAACACCTAATTTGAAAAAAAAAACGGTTTTTGTCATTTTTCGACTTATTAGGTAGTACTGAAACTATGTGGACCTTAAAACACCCATTTTCATACGTATTTTTTAAATATAATTTAGCAAGTCTAAGCAATTTGCCATGATTTAGAGAATTTCTTTGAAGTACAAATTCTAAACTTAGTATGTCAGAATACAAATGTAAAACCCTAGCATCTCAAGCGACTTACAAAGTTATGAATTTGAAATAATAACTTGCTATGTTTTGAATTTGGCGCAAAGTAAAAATAACAAATAAATTCTCTATTGTAGCAGGTGTTATTTTGCGGAAGTCCATTGTATTACAAAGGATATTGATTACGTTTGCTGATTCAGCGCAGTTGATGATGACTTGTCCAACAAGCAGACAAGGTCGACACGTGTTTTCGTCTCTCAGCGAGACATCTTCAGGATCTGTTGCCCGCTCGGTGTCAGCCAGCCGCTTGTGAGACTTTCAGTTATAGTTGGGTAAATTCACGAAAAAAAAATAAAGTATGACCAATTTTAATGTAACTATACTTCAAAAAGATAACGAGTATTATAAAGTAAAATGTCAACCATGTAGCATAACTTTTCGTCAAACACCCAAATCGTTATCTCTTCTGGTTTCGTCGGGCTAACGAATCAAAGTAGCCGACCCGTTTTTTTGCTCTCCTGAACATTTTTGTTGGAAGCAGTTACTATGTTTTGATTTTAAGCAGCCGACCTGTAGTTGGATTAGCTGTTGTTAAGTGCATAAGCGCACACATAAAGTTAAATGGACCACTTTAAACATTAATTTTATTTTTTACTGCACTCAACCACTGTGTGTTTTTAAGAATTTGAATATAGTCGGGATCGGTTATAGAATCGCGACCAGGACCTGAACTTTCACAGTCTCCTCGCTGAGGCAAACCGGTAGGCAGAAACCGGGTCCGTAGTTGGTCAGCGAATTGACAAATCAGAACAGAGACTGACTAAGTAGGTAAAAATAGGGGTTTTTATAGTACAAATATTACTGACTGCATAGTACATTTACTGGTCATTCGTGCTTGGCCTTTGGCTTTTGACAGTACGCACTCTCTTGAGGCAGCGCTATGCTCCGCCCCCCGCTCTGAAGGGCGGTCGCTTTAGTTCAAAGTCGATAAGATCAAGTCTTCTGGCTGACCAAAGGCTGCAGATAATGTTTAATTGGTAGGCTAGCCTTTTGCTAGAATCCAACATAACTATCCTTCGTATACCGGGTACGGGTGGTATCCAGTGTACGATCGTCCGAGCACCAGGGGGTTATTAAGACGACTACAATAGTAGCGTACCCCTTATGAGGCGTCACTACCATCCCCCGTGGGCCAAAAAAAAAACAATAAACGTTGGAACGGTTCACCCAGTTTTGAGCGATAGTCAATAGTGTTTTACCGTGGGAGAGCCATGCTTCGGCATGAATTGGGCCGGCTCGATCAGAGTGATACCACGGCCTCACAGAAAAGCAGAATGAGTGAGGGAGGCCCACCCCCCTTATTCCCTTTTAAAAGGCCGCCAACGCATCTGTGACTAATCTGGTGTTGCGGGTGTCCATGGGCAATGGTTATCACTTACCATTAGGTGATCCGTTTGCTCGTTTGCTGCCCTATCATATAAAAAAAAAGAAGAAAAAGTAAATGTTATTAACACTGCGGTATCCGCAAGTTTCATTTCATTTACCTTAGGCTTAGGTTAATTAACTAAAGTATTTAACTGGATAATAAATGAAATAATTTTTACATATAGTTATAATCTCGACTATTTATCTATACATATAATAAGACAGTAAAAATATTTTGTCTGTACATTTAGTATTTTTGACTGAAATGGATAGAGGGGCACTTAAATAGATTATTAGAAAGCAAAAAAAAAATTTTTGGAATTTTTTGTCTGTCTGTCTGTCTGTCTGTATGTTTGTTCACATTTATCTCCGAAAGTACTGAACCGATTTACTTGAAACTTTCACTATTTGCTTTGTTTTAACTCAGAATAATATCTAAACTTTGTTTCATCAAAATCGGTTTATTAAAAAAAAGTTATCGTCATTTTAATGAACTCAAGGCATGATAATATTGCGAACCCAAAGGCACGTTTAGCATGTTCGTGGGCAGTGAGATGGAACAGGGAACCAAAATACGATGAAACGAAACCAGTTTTTATCAAAATAATATGATAAATGCGAAAGTTTGTTTGTTTATTACCTCTTCACGCTTAATCTATACATATAATAGAACAGAAAAAATATTTAAGTGTAAATCAGTTTCATTACGCATGTTAGTTTTTTCATAAATCACTAGATGGCGCTGTTTCATTTAATCAATTTCTAAACGCGCTATTGTAGTTTTTTCAAATATTTTTTTCATAATCACTAGATGGCGCTGTTTCATTTAATCAATTCTATTTGAGTTTACTTTACCTCAAGGAATTGCTTTATACCAAAAATATTTTAATCGGTAAAATCGTATATTAATATGATTTGTGTATCAATAACATTCAACTCGAAATTTACGCAGACGAAGTCGCGGGCAACAGCTAGTCTATACATATAAATAAGACGTAAAAATATTTTGTCTGTACATTAGTATTTTTGACTGAATGGATAGAGGGGCACTTAAATAGATTATTAGAAAGCAAAAAAAATTTTTTGGAATTTTTTGTCTGTCTGTCTGTCTGTCTGTCTGTATGTTTGTTCACGTTTATCTCCGAAAGTACTGAACCGATTTGCTTGAAACTTTCACTATTTGCTTTGTTTTAACTCAGAATAATATCTAAACTTTGTTTCATCAAAATCGGTTCATTAAAAAAAAAGTTATCGTCATTTTAATGAACTCAAGGCATGATAATATTGCGAATTATAATGTACACCATTCTTACATAAGTTACATGGGAAATTTAAAATCTAAAGACAATTCATCATCATGATACATAATACATAATAAGATAACGTCTTTATCCCCTGCGGGGTAGACAGAGCCACAGGTTATAAGACCCCAAAGGCCACGTTTAGCATGTTCGTGGGCAGTGAGATGGAACAGGGAACCAAAATACGATGAAACGAAACCAGTTTTTATCAAAATAATATGATAAATGCGAAAGTTTGTTTGTTTATTACCTCTTCACGCTTAATTATATACATATACCTAATAGAACAGAAAAAATTTAAGTGTAAATCAGTTTCATTACGCATGTTAGTTTTTTCATAAATCACTAGATGGCGCTGTTTCATTTATCAATTTCTACAACGCGCTATTGTAGTTTTTTCAAATAAAGCCTAATAAAGGAATATGTTTCGACATAAGGCGAAAATCTCCTTCGTATCTTTTCATGATCTTTGCGCGTGAGAATCGAATAGGAAATTTTTGTGAATTTTGCTTTAATTAATTTAATAATTTCTTCTGTGTTGATTTCGGATTTTGTTTTGCTTTGTGTTTAGGATTTGGTGTTACTGGTTGAGTTTATTTCAAGACGGACTTTTGCTGTGTTTTGGCTTTTGTTTTGCTTTGCGTTTAGGGTTTAATTGGTGTAATTGCCAACTTCATAACGCTCTTTTGATGTATTATTGCTTTCTAATTAAGTTTCAGTGTTAATTCCATAGAATAAACTTTACGTGGCTTGCTCACGAGTCAGCAGTGGAGCATTTTGTTTTTTTAGCCCCTGAAGGAAAAACGAATAATGTGGTATATAAAGAATTCTTTGAGTTTACTTTACCTCAAGGAATTGCTTTATACCAAAAATATTTTAATCGGTAAAATCTTATATTAATATGATTTGTGTATCAATAACATTCAACTCGAAATTTACGCAGACGAAGTCGCGGGCAACAGCTAGTTGTGTTATAAGTATATGACTTTAGTAAATAAATATCTCTAATACAGAGCTTTTTTAATCGATGTACATACGTTGAAGTTGTTTCAGATACAGCCTTTGTATGGAGTTCATACATAAAAGTTGTCACGCGTCCTTGTTCGCCGACTGTTGCATGCATACTTTTGTTGTTTCGCGATTGTATTTGCTTGTATTGTATTGCGCTATCGATTTGCTATCTACATTGTACTCCCGTGTGAACTCAGTTACGTTTGATTTTTAGTATACCAATAATAATGGTATAAATCAGTAATTACCAAAGTGGTCTATATCGACCCCTAGGGATCTATGACAATTAGGGGGAGCAAGGGGTCTACGTCTGCGAAACAAAAGTTTGGGGGTTCATGAAATGAAAACGGAGGTCCACGATAATGGATCTCAACATACACGGATAGTACCTATCTTAATATATATATTTCTTGTGTGCGTGTGTATGTGACTGAACTCCTCCTAAACGACTGGACCAATTTTGATGAAATTTTTTATTTCTTGTGTGCGTGTGTATGTGACTGAACTCCTCCTAAACGACTGGACCAATTTTGATGAAATTTTTTGTGTGTATTCCAGGGGGCTTGAGAATGGTTTAGATTCACAATACGGTCATATAGATATTGTTTTTCAGCTAAATTATTTATTTAAAAACATTTGAGACAACGTGAGACAACGTGACATTTGAGATATTTGACATTTGAGACATTTGACAGGACAACGTCTGTTGGGCCAGCTAGTTTATCATTAAATATCTTCTAATATAAAGACATAAAATTATTTATAAAAGTACCTATAAAGTAAAAAATGTATTATACATTTCTAAATTTTTAAATTTATGTATATAAAATTTTGTAAGTTGTAGGATGTAGGAATTTATTATGAGGTAAGTAGGGGGTCTACCCAACCTACCGATTGACTCAGATACTCACCGGGCACGGATGCTTCGGTGAGTATCTGTGTCGAATAGGAGAGGAGGGATCCACACATTGCCACCACTGTGCATCCGACCTCGACTCGGCCCAGCACACGCTGGCGGAGTGCCTCGCGTGGGCCTCCGAGCGCCGAGTCTTGGTCGCAGAGATCGGGCGAGATCTGTCTCCGCCGGCATTAATTGCGGTAATGCTGGCGGACGAGAGAGGTTGGAGGGCTGTGGCCTCCTTCTGTGAAACAGTGATGCTGCAGAAGGAGGCCGCCGAGCGGGGTCGGGAGATGGCCGATCCCGCTCGAAGAAGGCTTCGCCGGGCTCGGTAGCACAGCCAGGACGCCGCCGCGGGTCGCCGGCGCATACGGCGGATGGATCGCGCCCCTTCCGTGGCCGGGGGCGTCGTCAGTGGAGGAGATCGGGGGAGGTACGCCAGCTTGCCACAGCCGGGGTATGCCATTTAATGTAAAAAAGGGGGTCTACCCAAAACCGAAAAACATGGCGAAAGATCTACATAAACAAGTTTGGGAACCTCTGATATAAATTATTGTTAGATTACACATAATTATAACGCACGGAACATTTCAGTCTGCCAGATCACAACATCGTGCGTGTGTGCTGCAGCAAATCAAAAAGACCATGATTCGGCGTCAAACGCAAATTTTCATTTACAGCCTGAAAAACTACATCTACGACACTTAGCTACGATGTATCAACGCAGTTTTTTTATTATGTGCTATGTCAATTTAAAGTTCAACTATTCGCATTTTACAATTATATTAAGAAGTGGAAGTAGATTTATGTCAATGTTAAATAAATAGAAATATATGTCAATATTAAATAATCTAGGTCTTATTAAAATACAAGTCATTAAAAAGAAAATTATAATAATAATTTTTATCTCTTCCATACCCCGCTTTATTATTAAGCTTGGTAGAAACAACTTCGAGCGAGAAGTCGATCGAAGGATCCAGCTGGGCTGGGCAGCGTTTAGCAAGCTTCGTCGGGTCTTCTCTTCGCCTATACCGCAATGCCTAAAGACGAAAGTCTTCAACCAGTGCGTCCTACCGGTTATGACTTGCGGCGCCGAAACGTGAACATTAACGGTCGGGTTAGTCCACAAATTTAAAGTCGCGCAGCGGGCTATGGAGCGAGCTATGCTCGGAGTTTCTTTGAAGGATCGAATTCGTAATGAGGTCATTCGACAAAGAACCAGAGTAACCGACATAGCTCGCAAAATAAGCTCGCTGAAGTGGCAATGGGCTGGCCACGTTTGCCGAAGGACTGATAGCCGATGGAGCAGACGAGTCCTTGAATGGAGACCGCGACTCGGCAACCGTAAGGTAGGACGCCCCCCCGCCAGGTGGACTGACGACCTGAAGAAGGTCGCTGGAGGGGACTGGATGCGGAAGGCGGAGGACCGGGTGTTGTGGCGCAAATTGGGAGAGGCCTATGTCCAGCAGTGGACTATGATTGGCTAAGTGATGATAGCCCGCTTTTCATAACCACCAGAATCGAAAACGTCCACAGACGTATTCACCTGTGATTACAATAGTTTCTGCGCATCTAACTGGGAATGGTCTTTAGTTGCATTTTTCATCTCTATCACCCAGTTGGTACAATCCACGCACACTTTCATTAAATTTGGCTTAAATGGCCTCTACGCGTTGGATCTGTATCCCCGCGCACGCCTTATAAAGGACCGTGTCTTTTAAAGATGCGTGATATAAGCGATAATAATAATTTATAAATAATAATATACACTATTTTTGAAAAGAGTTTTGTCAATTAGAAGGTTAGGTTTAGGTTTAATCAGAATAGTGATACAACAAGTTATCTGTAGCAAAATAGTTCAAGTTCGCCGAGAGCTTTACTTAGAATGAATTGTCACAAACGATACTAGCTTCTCAGCAAATAGCTTGGCTGGCGCAACTCAAACGAGCGGGAGGCTTTAATGAAAAGCCAAGTCTGCAAACGGGGACAATTTACGTTTAAGGTTCCGTTTCACTGTTGTGCTTAAAGTTGTCCGTTCGTTGTAGCTTATAGTTATATTAATATGTAGCTTATAGCTTTTAGACTAGATGACCAGAAATTAACGTTGTTATTAAAATATTGTCAAATTAATATTTTTATGTATCGAAACTCTACAATTTACATATCAATAAAAAAGTGGATATTGTCTTAAGTTAGTTTTAAATGTCGCGTTGTATAGAGATGCGTTATCTGGAAACACCAGTACTTCAATTAATTTCAATATTTATTGCATAATATAAATAAAGTACAAAATTCGAACATAATGCAAAAAGGCATTATTCTCTACTTGTCATTAGAATGTCTAGTTAAAATGACTTGTGCTTGGCGCAGGTAAAGGTTAAAACTATTATAAACTTACGGACACTCCATGATGTAACGGCGAAAGAATCATCCCCACGGAGCCATTAGGAAGTGACCGCTGGATTAAACTCCCCCATCCTACGACCCAGGATGGATCCACCCCTTCTTAAGGAAGAAGAAAGGACTTCGCCCCTTTGCCGCTTAAGACGGCTGGTCGCTTGGGCGGCCCGCCAGATTGAACCTGGCCATCCAACACCTTCCTTGCAGAGGGCCACGTTCAGACTATTAGCCGTTAAAAGACACTGTACGTTGACTAACATCGCATAAACTAGCATAACTTCACACACACATAAACACATACAAATTGCAATACTGCCCCATTGTAATTACCCCGTTGTAAAAACAAATTTGTTTTTTTTCTTTTTTTGGCGTAACATCAACCAGCTGATGTAGAGTTAGTTCACTGCCAAGGATTGGGGGCCTGGAGATTATCAAAGTCAAAATTATCTTTATTCCAATAAGACTTTATAGAAAGCTCTTTTGAATCGTCCAATTTTTTTCCCCTACCACCCATTCAGGACGAATTTTTTAGCTGATAAGAAGAATGGGCGCAAGAAACTTATCAGCTTTATTAAAAGTAATAACAACATTTACAATAAATTATGTTGTTATCTTACAATGTACATATGTGTTTACAATTTATACTGGAAAACAAATATTTACAATTTAGAATGTAATATCTTCAAATCAACACCAAGCATTGGCATCATTTAAATAATCATTGACTTTGTAATAGCCCTGACTCATTAGCGTCTTTTTAACATGTACCTTGAACTTATGACAAGGCATTTCAGCTACACTATGTGGAATCTTGTTATAAAAATGTATACATTTACCCACAAACGAACCTCAAATTTTTTGTAGCCTGTACGTTGAAACGGCAAGTTTATTTTTATTTCTTGTGTTTAAATTATGCATTAGAAAATTAGTATGAAATGTGTTATAATTTGTATATACATAAATCAAATTTCTATAAATATATTGGCCCACTAAAGTCATTATATTAATCTCTTTAAATAAGTCTCTAAGAGAATCCCTTACTCATAAATTATAAATAGCGCGAACTGCTCTTTTTTGAAGAACAAAAATACTTTCTATGCTAGCAGCCGACTCCCAAAGTAGTAAGCCATAGGACATAACACTGTGAAAATAACTAAAGTAAATTAATCTTGCCGTTTCAACATCTGTAAGTTGTCTTATTTTTTTTTACAGCATATGCTGCAGAATTTAGTCTATTTGTAAGGGTCTCAATATGTGGATCCCATCGCAAAGTCGGATCCAAAGTAATACCCAAGAATTTAGTAACTCCACAAATTTTACCATTTCATTATTCATTTTATCAATAGAATATCTACTTTTCTTACATTTGGTAATGAAAATTTGATACATTTAGTTTTATTGGGGTTTAAAGATGAATTACATTACAAAGATAATTACAGAAAGAAGAATTCACAATGAATTCTTGTTTCTGTAAAACTTTCACGAGACGCTCTTTCCAGTCGTCGTTGCCAGGCTGGAATTAAATTCTATTCGAATAAAGAACGGTTAACGGATGAAATTAATCAATATTAAACATCTCCGAGTGGAATCGAATCCGAATCGGCCGTTTAGGTTTGTCCGTGTCAAATCACGCGGAAAACGATTGGACAATTTTCACCTTTTATTTTCCCGTCGCGCCGGCGGGTAGGATTGTGCGCCGTAAACGAGAAGGGACTGGAACGAGTGCCTCGAATAGGCGGGCAATATTTGTGCCATGCTTTTTTATTGAAGAGTCGCTGTAAGTATTTCTGTTAAAACGAAGGAAAAATCCATTCCATTCAAGATAAGTGGTGCTTGGCATGTACATTTTTTTTTAAACGTCGCCCCACACTAGGACTTTTATCCTGCGTCGTTAGTGCATTCTCAAACATAGAAATCTTACATGCACAAACGCCCAGACCGGAACAAACTCATTTATCATTTAGATACTCATCACTAGGTTGTCAATCATAGTTATTGACTTATTTTGTGCCAATAGGACAGGGCAACCGGTTTTTAAGCCTACACCAGAGCGGTTGGTGACTCTTTAAATAAGCCTACACTAATATTACAAAAGACGGAGCGGATGGTGACTCTAGGGTTCGACCTTGAAGTTTTGACACAGAACTAATTCAATACTTTGTAATAAAAAAAATATGTATATAATAATTTTATGTAAATTTATTTTTAAAGATGATGGATATGGTTTCTGGGTTTTTATTAAAGTTACCGTGTCTATCATTAAAGAAGCCAACACTTGAGCGGGTTATGACTCAATAAATAAGCCAACATTACATTATTTGCGATACAGGATTTTCCCATGAAAACCTCTTTTCTGTTTTATGAAATGTTTTCAATCACTATTCCTGACTGTTGTTTAGGTATAGGTTCTGTATTGAATTTTGGTATTCCTGGAATTTCTAGGTTACATCTTTAAGAACAAGTTAGTAGATTAAATAAAAACTATTTTGTTATTTTTTTAAAAAAAGGTGGTGTAATAATGTGTATTTTTAATTTTTATTTTCAATTCTAATAGAGAGAGTAAATATTTTTCTAATCTATAGGAACCCATATTTTATACACTTAACTAACGTGTCAATTATAATGTATTCAAAGGCATTTTATGTAACCCCAGTCCAAAAAATGGCTTGATTTGTAAATTACACAAGCTTCATAAGCTTGAAATTGTAATAGAAAACCACAAAGGACAAAATGCGACCTATTTTGCGCTATATGGTTTTTGAAAATACTTTAAAACGGTGTTCCTGACATGACAAGAACTTTTTATGATAGATAGAGATCTTTTTGGGTTGGATAATTACAAATTTGTAAGGAATGTTTTAATAATAATATATATTACATTTTCTGGACTTTGATTTGCCGTAAAGAAAAGCTGGTCGAAGGCTTACAAGCTTACGGTGACAAATTAAATTCTTTATTATTGTTACAATTTTATCAAGTAGGCGTTTAGAAAGAGGAAGAAAAGTGTAAATAGTGAGTGAGTATCAAATCAAGAAGAAAAAAAAAAATAGAAAAATAGTAAAACATATCCTTGTGGATATTATCGAAACAGTAAGTTACACGGTGATTAAGTCGGATTCCTGGCGAATCGAGGCGGCTCGACTCGACAGACATACCGATTAAACTCGGCCTAAGTCGTTGGTCCTATTGACCCTATTGCTTAATGTGATAGGGACTTTGTCAGCCGACACGCTCCGCTTATATAGTAACATGGAGCAATCTAGGTAATTCCAGAAAAACCTATTATCTTTAACTCCGTTACTCCTAGCTAGAGGGTGCTACCGACAAAAGCTCGGTATATTTTCTTTGAGTTTTTATAGCCTTCCAGAAAGTTCGATGTACTCGAATCGCTTCTACGGTATACTGGAAGGTTCACGGTTGTCTCCGAATGTTCAAGAATATGTTTATAGATTTGATAGTGCAACAATATGTAGGAAATGGTGAGACCAGGTTGCCTAGGCTGATTACGATTTGTTGCGTATATATTTTTGTTTCTTTTTTATTCTTTCGTATATCCTTCCCATAATTATGATAATTGTTAAAACTATTTTATAAGCTAACAATTCTATTAGAAAACTCAGACGGAGAATTTCAACGACGAATAGATATAAATTATGATCTTAATAAAACACTACTTTTTAGTAGTTCCACAAAGTAGTGTTTTATTAAGATCTTAATATAGAGTTCCATCAAGAAGTTACAGTACAAAGCATAAACTATTTAGATATAAATTACATTAAAATTAAAAAATTCGGCGGCATATTCTCAGCCCGTTTGCCGCAGTGCCTTAAGACTAAAGTCTAAATGAATGCCTCTATGCGACTAAATGAATGTAAATCAATTGTCCGAATTTGACCAACACAGATTCATTCTTTTCTTTGAATATAATACTTAAAATAAAACGTACATGGTAACAGATGATTCAATAGTTCAGCAACGCGCTCCAAAACAATGCTTTTAGAACAATTTCAAAAAACATTGTTCTGCGAACATCTTGTCCAAAGTTTCGCCGCTCAGGCCTGAACTTTTGTTTAATTTGGTCATTTACATGCCGTTTGGAGAGCCCTTTTCGAAAGAAGGAGAACCCTTTTAGGTTTGAATAAAAATGTCCTACATTAAACATTTGCGATTCGAGAATAGATAAGTATGCAGGGTCAAATTTAGATAAAAAAATTGCATAAAGATTACTACCTGATTCTGTATTGTGATAAATTAAAGTTCAGACAAATAGTGTACTTATGAATATATTATATATTTCATATGATATATTAATATTATTTAAAGAAGGTCTACGGAATATACAACACAAATTAAATTGTCAATTCGTCACTTACAACAAAATAACTCGTATTTACTTTATATGGTACCCTCGACTTCATCTGCTCAGGATACTTGTGTTCATAAATTAAACAATTCACAAAATATTGTTATTCTTTATAGTTGTAAATGGATAATAAATAAGGAAATGTAAAATACTAACACAAACAAAAAAGAGTGCGGGTCAAAGATTCAGCAGAAAATCAGACAAACCTTATAAAAAGAAATTATACAAACTTTAGCTAGCTACTAGCTGTATGCTACTTCGTCCGCGTGGAATTTAATGAAAAAGTTGATTACGTTCGTTTGTCAACATATTTAGACAATTTACACAATATATTTATGAGTTGTAATCTATGTATGTATAAGCTATATTATTGTAAAGTTTCAATAAAATCCATTTAGTATTTTTTACATGAAAGAGTAACAAATATCTATCCATAAAAACATTCGCGTTTAAAATATTAGTAGGTATTTATATCAAAGACTCGTAAGTACATTCATACATATATAAAATACATACACAAGCATATATACTTATTTTAGTTTATTGTATATATTAATATTATATAAACCATAGTCACGGACTTAAGGCCTCAGCAAACCAAATGCGGGTCAGAAGCAGCGCTCTTTGAAACCGGACCCGAATACAAGAAACTGTATGAATTATGTCACACCAAATTTGAACGCGGGCCCGCACTCAAACTGCTCTAATACAATCCAGCGGCGCGAGAGCAGGGCAGAAGCAGCACGTGCGCGGCGCGAGAGCAGGACAGACGCAGCACGTGCGAGGCACAGAGCAGTTGGAACGCGGGCCCGCGCTGTTGCATCACTATGGCGGCCATTATTGTATTTCATACAGAGGACAGGACACTCATGTCCCCGTCAAGTTCACCGCATAGTCGAGTACGTACTCGACGGGTTCTATCCTAGACACGAGAGAGCAGTAGCCGTATTTTTTGACGTTGCCAAGACCTTCGACAAGGCCTGCTCTATAAACTCTATCAGCTAGGAATGCCAGATCGGTTGGTGCGCATAGTGGAGGTTTATCTTAGAGATAGGCACTTCCGCTACCGCCACGAGAAGCAACTCTTCTCCCCACGCCCCAGCCGGTGTCCCTCAAGGATCCGTGCTCTCTCCCACGTTGCGAACGACATGCCAATCCCCACTCACGTTCCCCAATTAGCTCTTTTCGCTGACGATACCGCCCTCTACCTCAGAGGGCGGAATCTCAGTTCGGTCCTGGCCCGACTGCAACTCGCCATTGACGAGCTTGCAGCCTGGTTTAAGCTATGGCGAATTGAGGTGAACCCGGAGAAATCCTCCGCGGTTCTCTTTGATTCGAAACGGCGAGCGAACCAAGTCCCCTACAACACCGACCCACTGCTCCTTCAGGGCAGGCCCATATCCTGGCAGCGTACTACTAAGTACTTAGGTGTCACACTGGATAAGCAGCTTAATTTTAAGCCGCATATCGGCAACGTGACGCTTGATGTCAGAAGCTATGCGGGTCGTCTCAGCTGTAGGCTGGGTAGAAACAGCCCCATGTCCCTCCGGAACAAGCGAACGCTCTACAAAGTTTGCATACGACCCGTCCTTTCCTACGCGTGCCTGGTATCCGCACATTGCAGCTTGCTGCAAATGCACGAGTAGGCCCCATCATTTCATATAGGCTGGAGCCACTTTGGTGTACCGCGCCTTCCTTCGCGCATATGTCCTCTTCGGAGGGCAGCGCTGACCGTGCCCTCTCCTGAGAGTGCGGCTAACTTCTCTCAATTCAAGCCGTAGGGCCCTTATGACCAAGTCTAGATTGAGTTTAGTCGGTAGGTCACGTGGCCGGACCGCTTTGGTCGCGTGGAGTCCGACATAACCACCGTGACATCGATCATGATAACCCTTTGACGCGGGACCTTCTGTTCTTGCAGGCAGCATCTGCGCTGCCGGCGGCATCTGCGCCGCCACCCCCTCCATGATCCCTTAGTTCGGCAGCCTTCAGCATCGCCAAGACTAGGTTCCCTCATGATAAGGCCGGTGTCACTTTGACTTCCCGCGCCTCTTCTAGCGCTTTTGGGTCCCCTTTATGGGCCTGCGCTGCATCGCCCCTCTCCTGAGGGGCGGTCGCCCTCACTATTTGCCTATATGGTTTTAGAACCTAGGCCAGGCTGAGGTTAGTCGGTAGGTCACGTGGCTGGACCGTTCCGGTCGCGTGGAGTCCGACATAACCTCCGTGACACTTGCTGTTGGGGGGTATTCTGGGTACGTTTCCTGCTTCTTGTGAGGATTCTCAGGCTTCCTTTCCTGAGTAAAAAAAAACGTTTATATAAATTACAGATAGTCCAAAATCGATTCTTACGACGCGCGCTAGGTGCCCCGTGGTACTCACGCGGTATTGACTTACATTACAACCCAGACCTTCTGTCTATCGAGTCCCATATCAAAGACCTAACTAAAAGTTACTTTACTGACGCCTCCTGTCAACATTGTCGCGGTCTGCGAAGTATTTGCTGATTCGAATTGTGAATTAGAAGTAGAAATTGTCTACGATAGAACCCCACTTGAATGACACGTGAACACGCCTTGTTAACACGCGAAGACGTGGATAAATCAGGCCCCGTACTATTAAAGTCGGAACACACGACATATTATCGTCGCTTCTTCGCACATCTCTCTCTATTTTCACTGTGTGTATAAGTTAGTGAATAACGACCTTATATCAAATTCGTATATTTAAAAGACAGGGATAAGCCCAAATTAGGACTTTTAAAACGCATATTTGGATTTTTTACATATTGTCATTTTTTTTTGTAATATTTGTCATAGACATTTGTGAACGAACAATATTTCAACTATTTTTATTTCAATAAATACATTTGCGAATAAGCGTAGTGTTTCACGAACAGCACTGAAAATGCGAGAACTGAGTACTCCGGAATCTTGTTCGGAACTGAATTCGATTAAGAGTCTATCGTTAAAACGTGTAGAGCCTATTCAGTAACCACAATAGAAAGCTCGGATTATTCGTGATGCATTGTCGGCAATGATTGTATTGAGAGTTATATGTTCCCAGACTAAAGTACCCAAGTCTTATGATATTTCCTCCGAACGCACGATAACAGGAAGAGTTCAATAAAACGTTATTAAGATGTATAGATTTCTCCCTTTGTGAGCAATGATCGCTTGATTTTTAATATCTGTAGGGTTGCCACTTCTCATATGTCATATTTAAATTTTAGATTTGGTTTATTTTTTATATTCTTTTATATAAATAAAACCATACAACTTAGATTAAGCTGGCTTATTTAAAAACATTAGTTTCTATTCTACTATACTAATTTAATTTAAGTTAAATAAAGATTTTATTTAAATTTAATTAATTAATTTTTATTTTCTTCAATCAAAGCACGTTCATGACCGCATGAATGACATAACAATATGTTTGTACTGTCAAAACTGAAAAAAATTTTCAATTTGACAAAATGATTAAAAATGCTAAACCCTATAAAAAGCAAAAAATAACTTTTAATACTACGTAAGTATCAACTAAAGCGTGTCAGACTATCTACTCGGAACTTTGTGCCACCTTTATGTCGGAGGCATAACCGCTAATTTTGAACTGCAAATGGTTATCTTGGCCTGCTGTTGACCGTACGTATGAATTTTTTTATAAAATTTTTTGCCCAGTGTTATTGTATCATTAGTGTAGTTGTATACATATATTATACAACTACAAATACATATTTAGTTTTAAATTAGATTCACTTAAATTCTGAATTCCCACTTACTTCAAAACTTTATTATAAATTCATTTTGTTTAGATATGTGTTTTTTTTTATACGAATGTTGTGATTAGGTAGGAATCATTTGATTTAGGTAAGTATTTTTGATACCTTCAACCAAAACCGACGCGACAAAATTACACACACTGATACACACACACACACAGACACGTCAAACTTATAACACCCCGTCGTTTCTGCGTCGGGGGTTAACAAAAATCTCCATTAACAAAATTATCCGCTATTCATTGAATTCATTTGTTACAAAAACCGACGCGACAAAATTACACACACTGACACACACACACACGCACAGACACGTCAAACTTATAACAACCCGTCGTTTTTGCGTCGGGGGTTAACAAAAATCCCATTAACAAAATTATCCGCTATTCATTGAATTCATTTGTATACAAAAAATGTGACAAATGATGAACCGCTCCATCGATTTTGCGCTAACTTTACATAAACCATCTACTAAATAGTCCGAACAAAGCCTAAACATTTGGTTTGGCCGTTCTTGAGTTATATAATTGCATTATTTTTATATATTATATAGATAATTCAATGATTTTGTTTTAATACAAATGATTGTTTTTACTGGACATATGTATATGCGATATGTTTATTATGTTTATATGTAAATAGATGATTAAGAAGAGGAGATAAAATTATAATTTAATCTTTATTTTGAGATATCGTCTGTTTCTTTATATATATGTTATTTACAAATTGATTTTAGACCTCATAGTAAAAAAAATCCTTTAGTAGACTTTTGTTATGCTACGTGTGACAACCCTGGATCATCCATATTCGATTCTGGATATAAGTATCTTGATGTTCTGTTTGAGTGCAAATAGGACCCGCACCGTGTTTTGTTTCACGGCTTTCCCTGAATTATGAAGGTACTAATAATCTTCACTCTCAATCATTCTGGAGCTGGAGATATAACCTTTTATTCCACACATTCAATACCACTCAAAGTATTGGTTTTTCAACAAAATCTTTGTTCTATATATACGAGAAACAAAATGTGAAATAGATAAAACAAGCAATTTACAAGTTAAAAATAAAACTACACAAATGGTATGATATTTAATAAGTTACAAAAAAAATACATAAGAAAAATACTAACACTTGCTGGTGCCCGTGACTTTGCCTGCACAGATGGTAGATCTTCTCGTAACCACAATTTCACATAATCCCTACTTACATTAAAACCGCGATAGTTTGTAAGTGTGGATGATGTTTGTAACTATTTTACGTAAAATATATATTTTTTTTAATGTCTGGAAAATGCGTTACGCATACCCCGCGGCTCGGGAATACCGCGGGGTTATGTCGGACTCTCCGCGCGCTTGGGGGCCGAGTGCCAGCCAAGATCGATTAAAAACCAGACAATGCCCCTCAGGGACGCCTTGGCAGGAGCGCATCAATCGTCGACGCATCTTCCCCCTCATCAGACGAGGAGGAAGACACGCCGAGGAGAGCAGCATCACTGCCTGACAAGGTCATGGGAACACTTTCGTACACTTCCACGACCTCGTCGGCGTCATTGGCTCGCCCGCGGCGAGCCCCTCTCACCCCCCCGTTGTGCTAGGGGGGCCGTCGATCCCCCGGGACATCCAGGGGATGTTGAGTGTTGCCGAGTGTTGCCGACCCTTCAAAAACCTATTTACTCCTTTATTTGTTACCTACTTATTTGTTTAAGTAGTATATAGTTTTTTTTTATTTTCTGTTCCACTTTGTGACTTTTTTTTCTGTTAGTATTATACAGCGGCTCGCGACTGTGTTTTAGTGTTATTATCAATATAAATTAACACGTGGATAGCGTCGTAGGCTACAATGTTGCCAACTTTTATGTAATGTTTTGTATTTATTTGTATTTTGTAGTTGATTGCTGTTCCTTAATATTTCGAGTAGCTTATATTATCGTGGCGTTTATTTTCATAAATTATAAGCTATATGTTATTCTGATGTATAAGCTATATTATTGTAAAGTTTTATCATAATCTATTCAGTAGTTTTTACGTTAAAGTGTAACAAACATGTATCCATACAAACAAATTTAGGGATATAGGGAACATATATTCTGTATTGAGTTGATTGTTGGCTCTTGGTGGAACTTATTATACATGTTGAATAAAACTCTTGTACTGTTCCACTAATTTTAATTATTTTAATTATATTCAACATATATAGGGAACAAATTACAAATTAGTAGGGATAATAAAATCCAGTCAAAACACGTCATCTCAACTAAATATCTGCGACTACACGTGACAAGGACATACCTACTTGTCGCAAAGAGTTCATCCAAAATAGGCGACAATGACGTCAGCAGTAGAAATGAGTCCCGTTCTCTATTGACATATCATTACAGCGAGGGGCACGCTCTGAAGGAATGGCCAAACATGTGTAATTAGTTTGTTTATTATGCCTATCTATTTGTACTGTCGTTTCAGGAAATGCCAATCTTTTATGTGTTGTTAATCTTTTTCGTACATCGAAGAAACAAAGCGCAAAAGTCGGCCGTAATGCCAGAGGCATTCTCTATCAACCAACCTGTAAAATGTGAAAGAAATTGTGTACTATTGTACTATTTCAGAAAAATAAATGTAATTAAGTGTCACTTATTACTAGAGATCGGATAATCGGATGCATATTTACCTAAAGTTAGTTTAAGACAAAGTATGGAAACGGCTTTTTATTGTTTTGTTAAATAAAAATCCCGGATTGCGGAATTGGATAGCCGGAGTTTATTTATTTACCTAATTGGTTTTTGACAAAGTATGAAACTGTCTTTTTATTTTATTTCTATAAATAAAAATCCCGGAATTCCGGTACTGTTGAACATTTTGATAATGATGAGTATGAAAGGGGATTCGCTTAAACAGTTCTACGCTGTTTTGAATAACTTAAACATTAATAGTGTTACTATGTTTACATTCCCATATTGTAAATATCAAAGTAAAAAGAAAAATCATGTAATATTTAAATTAAACTGTAGTTTATATAAATTTGCTCAATACATGGATAAAATACATGTAATTGACATTAACAAATTGTCATGTATTAGTAATAAATTCTTTTTGACAAAGGGCAGCATATGTATGCCCAAATATTGTAAAAATAGATTAGCTATAGTGCTAAAATATTACCTTATAACTGCAGCCAAGAACGTGGCTGTAAATTTGCTAAGTGACAATGCTTTTATTGAGCAACACTTAGAAAATAAGACCTTGGAATATGTTCCAAATAATTTAAATTGAATCGTAAGACAACAGAGGTTATCTCTGGCTGTTTGACGACAAGAGGAAAGCCAAATTACTTAAAAATTGTCCATCAAAACATACAAGGCTTTCCTGGCAAAGATTTAGAAATTAATTTGTTTTTAATTTGTGAAAATATTGACATATTATGTGTTACCGAGCATTGGCTGAAAAACTATGAATCAATTACATTTGATAACAATTATAGCATTGTAAGCTCATTTACTAGACAGTATGCAATAAGAGGTGGTTCTCTAATTATATTAAATAATATATTGCGTTGCAAAGAACGTAAAGATGTAGTGTCGCTTTCAATTGAAAGAATTATTGAAATATCGTGTGTGGAACTTGATGATCTTATAATAGTTTGTATATATAGACCCCCAACTGGAAACTATCTAGAATTTGAAGCTACAATGGAGGATGTTTTACAGTTAGTATGCAGAAAAAATAAGAATGTAGTTGTATGTGGCGATTTCAATATCAATATCTTAGATTTATCACCTTTGTCCAACAAGTTTATCAATTTATTTAAATCATTTGATTTGCATTATGTATTTAATCAACCAACTAGAGTAACACCCACATCGGCTACTTGCTTAGACAATATCTTCTGTAATTGCAAAGTGTATGAATATGCTATTATAAGTTGTATCAACTCTGACCATAGTAGCCAGTTAGCTTGTATTGAGCACCATCATGTAAATTCTGAAGTGGAAATAGTTTGTAGGCCTATAACTAATGGTAGGTTATGTAAATTTAAAAAGAAAATAACGTCTCAAATCACATCTTTGCCGGCGACAAATGGAGATGCCAATTATCTATTGTATAATAACTTATTTAATTTAGTTAAAAAAGAAAGCAAAGAAATATTCCCACAAAAAGTTGTAAAATTAAAAAACAAAATGAAATTCTGTGATTGGGCTACACCCGGTATATATAAAAGCAGGCGTAAGCTATTTGAACTTTATGCTTTAAAATCAACTTCTATTGACCCTGCCTTCATTGATTATGTAAGCCAATACTCAAAAACTTTTAAAAAAGTTTGTTTGTCTGCCAAGTCTTTATACATATCAAACAAAATAAATTTGTCTAAAAATAAAGTTAAGACCACGTGGAATATAATAAATCAGGAAGCTGGAAAAGTTCAAACTTCTAGCAACTCTTTTACTTTGGAAATAAATAATAAGGAAATTAAATCTGATGATGCAGTTGCTAATGCATTTGTCGATTATTTTGCTCAAATACCTGTGATAACTACAAGTGGTCTTAGTTCATCTCCTGATATAGCAGTCACCCTACTTGAGTCACGTGTGGATAAGTGCAGTAAACTCTTCCAATTTAGCCATATTGATGCTATCACAGTTGTAAAATCATTCCGTTCTCTTAACAAGAAGAAAACGGAGGATCTCTGGGGTATCTCAATTCACATTATTCAGTCTGTCATAGATGAATTAGCCCCACTATTAGCCCAAATTTTTAACAATTGTGTTGATGAGGGTATCTTCCCTGATTTAATGAAAAACAGTAAACTAATACCCCTTTTCAAATCAGGCGACAAAAAAGACCCCTCAAATTTTAGACCTATTTCTATATTACCAGCTTTTAGTAAAATTTTTGAGAAAATTGTTTATAATCAGCTATTAGGTCACATAAGAACTAACAGGCTATTGCATGAAAAACAGTTTGGTTTCACCAAAGGTAGATCCACTACTGATGCAGGAACTGCACTTCTCAAACATATTTTTGATGCTTGGGAAGCCAAGCAGGATGTGATTGGAGTGTTTTGCGATCTTTCAAAAGCTTTTGACTGTGTGAGTCATGAAACGCTTTTAGCTAAACTTAGACATTATGGTGTCTCAGATGGAGCTGGCTGCCTTATTAAATCGTATTTATCGGACAGACTACAAAAAGTGGTCATAAATAGGTCAGAGTCTGCTAGCGCACCTATTATGATGGGTGTGCCCCAGGGATCAATATTGGGTCCTTTACTGTTTTTAGTATATATAAATGACCTTCCTTATTACGTTACAGACTCATGTGAGACAGTCTTATTTGCAGATGATACTTCTTTGTTATTCAAAGTCGACAGACAAAAGTCATGTTTTGACGATGTGAATAGTGCACTCTCCAGAGTCATGTATTGGTTTGAAATCAATAATTTATCATTAAACTCAAGAAAAACCAAATGTATAAAATTTTCGTTGCCGAATGTTCGGCAGGTTGATACTCATTTAAATATAAATGGTGATGTCATTGACTTAGTAAACAATACAAAATTCTTAGGTATTACATTAGATTCACGTTTACAATGGGACCCACATATTGAAGCCTTGGCAAACAAACTTAGTTCTGCAGCGTACGCAGTAAAAAAGATTAGGCTATTAACTAACGTTGAAACGGCAAGATTAATCTACTTTAGCTATTTTCATAGTGTTATGTCCTATGGACTATTGCTATGGGGATCAGCGGCCAATATTGAAAGCATCTTCGTGCTACAAAAAAGAGCGATTCGTAACATTTACAAATTACGGGCTAGAGATTCGCTTAGAGAATTGTTCAAAGAAATTAATATTTTAACTTTAGCCAGTCAATATATTTTTGACAACTTAATTTATGTATATAGAAACTACCACTCATACAATAAAAATAGTGATTTACATAATGTAAATACAAGAAATAAAAATAAACTTGCCGTTCCAATGTACAGGCTCCATAAGATTAGCTGTTCCTTTTTGGGGAAATGTATAAAAATGTTTAATAAGCTTCCACAAAGCATTATTGAGTTGCCTTTGCACAACTTTAAAAATCACATCAAAAAGACACTTATTAGTAAAGCATATTATAAAGTAAGTGATTATTTAAACGATAACACTGTATGGAGCTAGGTGCGGTATCCCAAAAGCCATGCTTGGTAACAACATAATTATTTATTTATTATTTTTTGTCTTTTCCTTTTGACATTTAATGTGTATGTAAATGTACATACGAAAATATTATATTATGTATGTTAGCTTTATTGTAGCTTTAAGTTTATTTTTTTTTTATAAATGACTAATTGTAAATAACGATTAAAAAAGAGGAGATAAAAAATAAACCTGAGAGTTTCTTGCCAGTTCTTCTCTAGGGCCTCCCAATTTCCGAACTGGTGGTAGAGTTTGACGTCAATAAGTGCCTGCAAAGGTCTATGTTGAATAAAGAATTTTTGAATTTTGAATTTTGAATGCAAAAACTAGTCGGTAACGTAAAATGATGAGCTTATAATATCCTAAATAAAATTATTTAATTGATTATTGTTTTAGTCGAACTAGCTCATACTTTCGTATAACACTCTTCATGTAATAATCGTACATTCATAAATATCGCACGGGGAACTGAAACTAAGCTTCATGTAAATACGTATGCATAGTTGTATAAATGAACCCGGAGTCTCGGTCTTTTGAAAATAAATACCACGTGCTAATTTAGTAATTTTCAAACAATATCACTACGTTAAATTTGCAGGCCCATATTTTCCCGGGATTTTTATTTAACAAAATGTATTTTAAAAAGCCGCTTCCATAATTTGTGAGCCAAAAATGAACATTAGGTTATGTATGTATAATATAATATGCATCCGATTATCCGATCTCTACTTATTACTAACAAAATGCCTAAATATTGTATGATATCACCAACATATATACACTAAACACACAGGCACGAATTGTACAAGCCAAATGCAACATAATATGTAGAAACTTAAAAACAACTTGAAGAAATTAAAAAAAAACGAAACTTGTAGAATAGTCAGATGACTTGAGTTTAATAAGGGGTCGTATAAGAATTCCATTAAAGCAAATTTAAAACTCACACATATGAATAAAACACACAACTATTTATTCTTAAACTTAATTAAAGGTTAAGCACGGAAGACATACATATTATAAAACAGGACTTTTCACTTGTTCTTTATAAAACAGGACGTTTCACTTGTTCTCATGCCCTTTAATATAGGCCGGAGCCATTTGGGTATACCATGCCTCTTCTAGCGCATAATATGCTCTTTTTTTTTCCTCAGGAGAGGAGGCTGAGAATCCTCATGGATACCAAGGCAACAGGCAAGCAGGGATGCGTTGATTATGTCGGACTCCTGGTGAATCGAGGCGGCTCGACCCAACAGACCTACCGACTAAACTCAGCCTGAGCCTTTGGTCCTAATGACCCTACTGGCTTATATGGAAGAGGGCCGCACCTCAGGAGAGGTACGGTTAGCGCTGCCCCATGGACAGGGCATAAGCACTAGAAGAGGCGCGGTTCTCCAAAGTGGGGCCGGCCTGTATTGACTGGGAACCTACTCGTGGCAAAGCAGAAGGCTGCCGCTTGCAGGTCTAGAAGGTCCTGCGTTAGTTGATTAGGGGGGTCACTTAAGACATGTCGCGGTCTGCGTGTCCTCTGCTAATATGGATTGGTGTCGTGGGATGTGCCCGCTGAAGGCGGTGTTGACGGGGCATATGCTCTCTTTATAGGGCAGCACTGACTGCGTCTCTTCTGAGGTGCGGTCTTCCTTATCACGTCAAGCCATAGGGCCATTAGGACCAACGGCATAGGCTGAGTCGGTTGTCATTTTGGGTCCAGCCGCCTCGATTCATGAGGAGTCCGACATAATCACCGCGGCATTTGGTGGTCTATCCATGAGGATTCTCAGCGTCTCTTCTCCAGAGGGAAAAAAAATTGTTCTCGTTGTGAGCTAAACGTAATCAGCATCCTTTTTTTATCAATGGTATCAATTCTATTGATTTTTGTTTATATAGATAATTATTTTGAATTCTTGTTTGAAATTTTTCTAAAATGTGTTAGTTAACCTTAAGCATTTAAAGATGCAAAAGCTCAATATGAATTGATGACAAACCGACAGCACCAAGACGTCTGCTTGTTTTGACTTTTTAATGTAAACCAATTTTGGGGATGCGCTTTTATAAATACAAAAAACTAAATAATCTGCAACAGCACGACATCTTCATTAGAACGTGACCAATGTGTACTGTTTTTTTCAATTACTGATTTATTCCGACAAGCCACTGATAGTTTTTTTTTTTTTCCTCAGGAGGGGAGGCTGAGAATCCATCATGGATACCAACGCAACAGGCAAGCAGGGATGCGTTGATTATGTCGGACTCCTGGTACTGTCGAGACGGCTCGACTACAAAGATCTACCGACTAAACTCAGCCTAGCCTTTGGTCCTATTGACCCTACTGGCTTTATTGACGAGGGAGCCGCACCTCAGGAGAGGCACGGTTAGCGCTGCCCCATGGTGAGGGCATATGCGCTAGAAGAAGGCACGAAACTCCAAAGTGGGACCGGCCTGTATTGACGGGAACCTACACGTGGCTAAGCAGAAGGCTGCCGTTAGGGGTTGACAAGGGGGGCGACGGCTTAGACGCCGCCGCTTGCAGGTCTAGAAGTTCCTGCGTGAGTTGGTTAGGGGGGTCGCTAAGGATATGTCGCGGTCTACGTATCCTCTGCCGGTAGTGACTAGTGTTGCCTTGAGACTGGCTCACAGTTGGTGGTGTTGACGGGTAGTTGACTACCACTGATAGTCTTAGACAGCAATTTTTATCACACAACAATAGGGTGAACGACCACAACTGATTATGGCCGTTTTTATACTATAATTATCTGATTTGAGCAATTTATGTCTATTGAAAGTACATCAATATAGAATTTTGAGTTTTTAGATTTCTAAAAATGAGCAATTATTATTTACGTAATTCTAATGAAACGAACACATTTCTAGCATTCTCACATTAAATGTAACACTTTTTTATATAGAAAGTATACCTATAAACGTACAAATAACAAAGTTATTTTAAAATTTGTTTATACGCGCATACAAATTTGGCGAGTTTACTTAGTTATGACGTCACGATTGCAGTGTTTTTAGTATGGAGCGTTTTTGAGCGACCCGCGACAGCGCCGCAAACATGTCGATGTATCTTCAAAAGTAATAGGTGCAAGTGTACTGTTGGTTCTACAATATTTCTCACTTAAAAGACTACTCTTATTATGTATAGAATTTAAAAAAGTTGTCGTCTACCCAATTCCTTATTAACTTACATACGTACTTATAAACGTACGTAAATTAATTCGCCCGCCGTATCGCTCTGGCGGTACAGAGAGATAAGGCCGCTAGCATAATGGGATCCATGCCGCAAGCTGACTTACTAAACGAGGTTTTCTTTTGTATTTAGATAAGTTTAGAAATATATATCTCTTTCTAGGATTAGTTTATTTTTAGAATTAGGTTATGTCGTTTACTTAACAATCAAATTGTTAACAACAGTAACTTATCGACAAAAATCAAGTTGAGTGGAGGAGACTGTGTTAATTTAGGCATCTTTCGGGCTTTTCATTTGTCAGACAATTTCTCGTATAATTAAGAGTCAAAGTAAAATAATTATATTTACCGATTGTTGAAAAGTAATCTATAAGGATCCGGCGATAGAAATCGCGAGATGCAAGCGGTATGTTGCCGTAGCTGCTGGCGAACGAAGTTAGATGCGAGAATGTAGCGTTACGTGCCGTAGCTATTCCTCGTAGCCGCTGCCCACGTTCGTAGCTGTACGATGGGACGTATTCAGTCGCTATATACGTCCTTCTCAGTGTCGCTTCGATGCGTTCACTAACTCCTCACAGCACCGGCTCACCTCTCGGGTACTTCACGCAAACTTCACGGCAGAATTTATTTATAAAATACGAATCGACCGACGAAACGACGGACACAGTGGACGTGTCTAATCGCTGTTGCGGAAGGATGTTCAGGGGCAAGAGATACAATATTTATTTTAGAATTCTACCATCTTTTGCAATTGAGACCCAAGGATCATTAACTGCTAGATGGTACGAGAATTTAGGTCTTGGAATGACACGACATCTTCACCAAGTCGTGTTAGTTTTCGACCAAAATAGACCACAGAGTAGTTATCCTTCCCAATCGAAAATTCAATTAGATTGTTCACCCCTGCAGCCCTTCCAGTAAGACATATTGTGCATAGATTTTTTCAAATGTATATACTAGTTTAATCTAGTAATCTAGCATTTTTTTAGTTTAATTTTATCATGAACACTACCAAATTTAACTTAATTTGGAGGTATGTTAGAAAATCAAATATGATGTTATTGTCAGAATAAATTCAATAAGCAAAAGTATTCCAAATTTAAATTGGTAATTGTAAGTGTTAAGTCGAATCGAAACTTATTGTTACAGCAGTAATAAAAACTAATGCATGTATAAGCTAACAAAAAGAACATAGTAAATTGTATACTACGTAAATCCGAGCCCCATTCAACATGTGCTCGCTCCATTTGCCTTTTAAATCAGGACGGATGCAGAGAGCTCTGTTCCGTCGATTTGGATTCCACTGGTGAACGGAGAGGCCCCAGAACGTGCCCTTGAATTACCCTTTTTATTTCGAACGATTTATTTTTTTCTGAACTTACGTAGTAATTCGCATTTCTACGGATTATTGTGTGAAATAAAATGTGAATAAATTAGTTAGTAAATAAATGAATGAATTAGTTAATAAAAAATAAATTTGTAGGTTTTTTTCAGCATATTTTAAAATCTAAAGTCTTAGACATTCTAGAACTTGCTCGGCGTGAGATTGAGTTGAGAGAGAGAGAGACAGACTAGAATTGTTCGTACAAACTTAGGTAATACAAATTTAATATTTATACGGTTTTCTTATAGATGATATTATCAAACTGGAACAAATTGGATTTGGACCACACGAGAAGAATAATTTAAATTTCAAATCAATCTGATCTGATCTACAAATCAATTTTACCCAGTTGAGAGTTGTACAAATAAAAAATACAATCGAATTGAGGACCTCCTCTTTTGAATATTATTTTAAGATTCTTTTCAAAATCGTTAGTGAAATAATACTCGTCTCTAGGAAGATTTCAGTTACAACTATCCCAGACATTGAAAAATCTTATCTTGAGATTGTTATGAAAGTCGATGCAGAAGTAATACCTAGATAGACTTCCGTTACCGCTATGTAATCCTGTAGCATTCAGAATTCAACCGCAAGGCAATTTCCTAGCCTGTTCTCCTATCATTCTACGCGGTCAAATCGATGACACAATGGAATTGCTTTAATATATTATGTAAATTGAAAATATGCAATCAATTTATTCGACAACTAAGGTTTTTTGTTTATATGGTTATCTGATAAAGTGTATAAAAGATCCACTATGAAGTAAGGTATCATATTGATCTATCTTAAATGCACATATTATTTGAGGTATTATATATAGCGGATATATAGCGGAATTAAAAAAAAATCTAATTAAAGCTGTATAATATTGTAAAACATTATTTTGATATAACTTGTAATATTTTTTTAATATTTGTAGTACATAGTGACTTGTATTTTAATTAAAGCTATATTATGTGGTGTTATAGATCTACACATAATATCTAAGTAGTAGTTATAACCTATATAAGATAGATTTTGTCAGATTATTAGTTAGTAATAAATCATACGTGAAACAATTCACTTGTTTACTTTACTGTCCCGAGCTCCCTACCTTACATGGCGACCCTGCCATCCGACGCGGGTTGCTGGAGTTCGGCCGCGCGACTTATTACTTTATATTCGATTCGTTAAAGTTTAAAAATTTTAATTCATTTAAAAAAATATAAAATGTGCCGGTCTACTGTGGAGAAGGAAGACGTTTTCTTGAACCAAAATGCTGTTGGTTCAAATTATCAAGAATTTCACCTGAACAATATAAGCATAGTCCTGGTGCTCATTTGCACTATGATAGCAATTGCTGGAGTTTTTGGCCTGTACATGCTATATAGAAGATGTCATCATGGATGGATCCGGAATGAAGTATTGGCGCAAACTCTGAGGCGTTCTGTTCGACGACCGATCCAGGAGGCTCGTGTTTGCTACGAGTGTCACCGCCCAGTTCCAGGTACAAGTGAGTGCAAATTGTGAAAGTTTGATAAAGCCCATAACAATAAAAACATATAGAGCTGTTCAAAAGTGCAAAAACGTACAATTTGACCTAGTTTCATCGAGTCGTGTCGAGTTAATTCGTGTCGTGAATTTTGTTTAATGTGTATTTTTAATAATATTGTATAATTATTAATATGTAAATAATGTATTTTTTAATTAAAATATCTGGTTCTATTTTCGTTGGCTGATGAAATAAAAGATATTTGTGATAAGCTTCAAATTTTTAAAGGTTACTTGGTAAAATTAAGTTACGCTAGATGAACAAAGAATGTTTTGCGGAAAAAGCTGTCTGAGGCTATTCAGTTGCGTCAACATTTCGATGAATGTATGTTGATTATTTTAGAACAGATACAAACGAAGCAAATAGATGGTAAAGTTTTAGATGACTTACAGTCATTTTGCGATTTAATTAAACAATTATATGAGCAAATAGAAACTTTTTGTTCCAAAAATTATATTCCTGAGTGTACAAACGTAAATTTTCCAACAATGTCAGTCTTTGACTTTAAAACTGCGGTAGCACTAATCCCGGTCATGACTGGTGATGAAAATGTCACTAAGAACCTTATCGATTCTATAGAGTTATATAGCTCTACACTAAATAAGGAAGGTAAAAATATGCTTATACAATTTATTTTAAAAACGCGAGTAAATGAAAATGCCAAGTTAAGGTTATCAACGTCATATGATAGCTGTGAATTATTAATTCAGGATATGCGAGATCATTTACTTACCAAGAAATCGAGTACTTCTATTCATAATGAGTTAGTAATGATGCGACAAAACGGCAATTGTTTAGAAAATTACGGCAGAAAAGTCGAAGAGTTGTTCGTTAACTTGACGATATCGCAAGCTGACGGTAATCAAGACGCATACAAAATATTAAGACCTTTAAATGAGAAGCTTGCTATTAAGAGCTTCACCAATGGTTTGCGAAATCGACAACTTAGTACGATATTGTCAGCGCGTAATTATTCGTCACTAAAAGACACAATACGTGCAGCAAAAGACGAAGAAGCGTCATACAGTCGCTCGAACCAAGAACCTACAGTATATTTTGGATATCGTGGACGCTCAAGTTTGGGTAGATATTTCCGCGGTAGTAACAGAGGAAATTTTCTAAGACGAGGCGGGCAACCTCAAATGCAATTTCAACATGGTAACAAACACTTGAATTTTTCAAATAATCAATCAACCAGAGGTCGAACTTCGATTCAACCGCGCGGGGTTATAATACTAGACAAATACAGAATAATCGCGGCGGCAAATACCGTTCATTTAATCGTGGTCATAATATACATTACATGCAAAGTAACAGAGACTTAAACAATTCTAAGTCTTTAAAAACATTCGATTTAAATCCGGAAAATAAGTCTGAAACAACAAATAATGAATCTATGCAGTTTTTTCGATAATAATTATGTATTAGTTTGTGACTATAGCAGCTCAGTGGAATTGTTATTCGAAGATTCCAAATATAGTTTTCTAGTAGATTCAGGTGCATCGATGTCGGTGCTGAAATATGAAACAGTACAAAGATGGAACATTCCGATGCATACGGAACGCACCTACATAAAAGGAATAGGGGGCAAAGTACAATCCATCGGGCATTCTTATGTTATGCTTAATATAAATGGTCAGGTATTCGAAAACAAATTTTATATTATCGATTACCTGCCGTGTAAACAACAAGGAATATTAGGTAGAGATTTCTTGCAGAAGTATAAAGCTATTTTAGATTTTGAAAATAATACTTTAAAGTTAAATTATAATAATAATGGTAATAGTATAACGTTGCCTATGGTTACCGGATCTTTAGGTCAAAAAGGTTTTCTAACAATTCCACCAAGATGCGAAAAAATGTATGTCGTTGACAGTATCATTGATTATGAATGTGTTGTTTTGCCAGGAGAGTTATGTCAAGGAGTTTTTATAGCTAGTACCATATGTAAGCCAAAAAATAATAAAATTAGTATTCAGATATTAAACACTCGCGAAACGGAAGTAAATCTTAACTACTTTAGGCCAGAGGTACACAAACTATCAGAGTACGACATATGCAATTTTGAGAATACTATTGTAAGTGGAGATAGAGTACGAAATTTGTTTTCCCAACTGAGTTTGAATCATTTAAATAATGAAGAACGTATATCTATCGAAAATATTTGCGCAAAATTTTCAGACGTGTTTCAATTACCTAATGATAAATTAACTACTTCTAATTTGTACGACCAAACAATACAACTAAAATCGAATGCGGAACCGGTATACGTAAAACAATATCGCTTACCATACTCACAGCGTTCTGAAATTGAAAAACAAATAAAAAAAAATGCTTTCTGATAATATAATTGAACCAGCAAAGAGTGAATGGTCCAGTCCTATTCTATTAGTTCCGAAAAAATCTAATGATAATTCTAAAAAATGGAGGTTAGTGATTGATTTTCGTAAACTTAATGACCGAATATTAGATGACAAATTCCCGTTGCCTAATATTACTGATATTTTGGATTCTTTGTCGGGAGCAATGTATTTTTCTCAGTTAGATTTATCCCAGGCATACTACCAAGCAAATTTAAGTCCTGAGAGCCGGAAGTACACAGCATTCACAACCCCGTCTGGTCAATATCAAATGACACGACTTCCTATGGGTTTAAAAATTAGTCCAAGTTCATTCTCACGATTAATGACAGTCGCTATGTCTGGACTAGCATACGACAAATTATTTATTTATTTAGACAATTTAATTTGTTTTGGCCGAAATTTAGATATGCATAATAAAAATTTAATTGATATTTTAACAAGACTTCGACAAACTAATCTAAAATTAAATCCAAACAAATGTGATTTTTTAAGGAAAGAAATTCAATTATTAGGTCACGTTGTTTCAACTAAAGGCATAAAGCCAGATCCAGAGAAAACTAAAGTTGTTCAAAATTATCCTGTCCCTAAAAATGTGGATGAAACAAAAAGATTTGTGGCATTTACCAACTTTTATAGAAAATTTATCCCTAATTTTGCAGAGATAGCATTACCTCTTAATAGACTCTGTCGCAAAAATGTAGATTTTAATTGGAATTCAGAATGTCAACAATCATTTTTATTCCTAAAAAGGGCATTAATCTCTCCAACACTTCTTCAATATCCAAACTTCGACAGTGAAAATACTTTTATTTTGCAAACCGATGCGTCTGGTTTTGCAATCGGATCTGTATTAAGTAACTGCGACAATAAACCAATAGCTTTCGCAAGTCGCAACTTAAATAAAGCCGAAATTAGATATCCGACTATAGAGAAGGAGCTACTTTCTATTGTATGGTCCGTTAAATATTTTAGGCCGTACTTGTATGGTCGCAAGTTTATAATAAAAACCGACCATAAACCATTAGTCTATCTTTTTAACATGACAAATCCTTCTAGTCGCTTAAAAAATTTAGATTACTATTAGAAGAATATGATTACACTATTGAGTATGTAAAAGGGGCGGACAATGCTAGCTGCAGATGCATTGTCCCGCATTCGAATATCTAGTGATGAATTGAAACAGATGAATGAAAAGGTGATGTGTGTTCTAACTCGGAAACAGAATAAACAATTGAATAATCAAAATATCGGAATTCAAAGTGACAACCCTGTGGTCAATAAGAGTGCCTCAGACTCTTGGTCTGATCAACCAAAGGTATTAGGTACCCTTAAGAAACCAGAAGGTTGTGTGGAATTAAGATTTGTGAATACTGAAGAATGGAGAAAAATTGATAAAAACGCACCTAAAATGACTAATTTATTCGCTTTTAACTCAACGAAGCTCATAATTTATATTAATCCTTCTTTCCGATCATATTGCACACGAGATGTCTTTGTGAGGAAGTTGGATGAAATGTGTAAACAATTAAAAATAAATAGCGTGTGTATAATAAAAAATGAGAATAATTGTAAAGAAATAGAAGAGTTAACTCGTATGATAAATGACACCCAAAATTGGTCCGGACCACTTTTTTATATTTTGAATGGTGTCAAAAGAATAAGCGATAAGGATACACAACGCGTGATATTAAATGACTATCATATTTTGCCGACAAGCGGACACGCTGGCATTAGACGCATGATAAACAACATAAAACGTCGATTTTTCTGGCCACGACTTGAAAAAGATGTATCCGAGTTTGTTAATCGTTGTGACAAGTGTTTACGTCAAAAACACTACAAACACATAAAAGAACCCATGGTTCTTACGGATACCGGATGTTCCTCTTTCGATAGAATTTATTTAGATTTAGTAGGGCCCTTATGTAAGGATAGTAATAGTAACTCATATATACTCACACTACAGTGTGACTTAAGTAAGTATGTCGAGGCTTACGCAATTAGGAATAAAGATACTGTTTCCGTAGCGTCAGCATTCGTTAATAATTTCATCTTAAGATACGGGATACCCCGTCAAATAATATCCGATCGAGGCACAGAGTTCGTTTCTACCGTTATGAAGGAAGTATGTAATATTCTCAAAATTAAGCAAATTACATCTACAGCATATCACCACCAGTCTATAGGTAGCTTAGAAAATAGCCACAAAAATTTAATATCATTCCTACGAATTCAAACAGATAATGAACCTCAAAATTGGAGTGTTTGGCTTCCTTATTGGTGTTTTGCTTACAACACGACTGTACACACAGAAACTAGATATACACCATATGAGCTGATTTTTGGAAAACCGTGTAACTTGCCCAGTAATTTGACATTGCAAATCGATCCGTTATATAATCATTATGATTATCCTCAACAACTTAAATATCGTCTTCAAAAGTCGCAATATGACGCAAGACAAAATTTAATTAAAAGCAAAGAGATAAGAAAAATTAGATATGATAACTATACAAACCCAATTAAGTATAATGTTGGTGATCTAATACTACTAAGAAACGAACAAATTGTAAACAAACTCGATCCTCTCTATATAGGACCTTTTAGAGTGATAGAAGATTGTGAACCAAATCTAAAAATAGATTATAAAGGAAAAGAAATGTTAGTACATAAAAATAGGAGTAGACTTTATAAGAAAATTATATAACTAAGTATTTTTAATATAATTTTAAAGACCTTGTTATTTTTAATATACCTATAATATACTTAGATTATAAGAATAACGTCATTGTATTATTCATTTATACATATTATCCAATTTAACGTTTATTACCCAATGTATGAAAACTTTTATATTACGCGTATAATTAAAAAAAAAATATACCCATGTGTAATTTTTTTTTTCTTTTGCCGATTGGCGTGTGGTGTTATAGATCTACACATAATATCTAAGTACTAGTTATAACCTATATAAGATAGATTTTGTCAGATTATTAGTTAGTAATAAATCATACGTGAAACAATTCACTTGTTTACTTTACTGTCCCGAGCTCCCTACCTTACAATTATTTAACATTGACAAAATCTACTTCTACTTCTTAATATAATTGTAAAATGCAAATAATTAAACCTTAAATTGACATAAGCACATAATAAAAAAATAGTATTAGTACATCTCACTAAGTGTCGCGAACGTAGTTTCCTCAGGTTGTAAATGAAAATTTGCGTTTTGCTCATGTCTCATGAAGAAATTTGGACGTTGAATTATGGCGTTTTTGTTAATCTGTGTTTTTTTTTGTTATTTCACTATACAATATATACGAGAATATATATACAGATAAATGTAATATATACGAGTGCACACATATATATATATATAATATTATATATATATATATAATATATATATTATATATATATATATATATTATATATATATATATATATTATATTACATTTATCTAAACTTGAAATAAATCTGTAGAGAGGTCAATTCTGTACATGAAATATATTTCAAAAATAACGTAATAGTGATTAGGGATCGGTACTACAAAATTTTATAAGCATATATAATATATTTTTTACTTCATAGGTACTATTATAACCCCCCATTCGACATTTTATTTATTATTTTATTTTATTAGGAAAGCTTACAGCTACATTTACAATATAAAACAATAGAAGTAACATTTATAGGCTAATTACAAGCTTCCACATATAAATTTTTAAAATTTCTTAATTTAACAACAATAATTTATTCGATTACTTCCCGCATTTCAGTTAATAAACGTTTAACATATTTAGTTGTGCCATGAAATAAATCAAATCGATTATCCATTATACATTTATGATTCAAATCGTTAAATAGCTTAAAGGACCTAAGTAAATAACTATTGGTTCTGTAATTAGTACGAGCATGTGGAATGCGAAGCAACATGAATCTCTGGCGAAGATTTGAGGATGGAACTTTTAGCTCAATTTTGCTTAGGAGCTCAGGACTATCGATTATACCTTGGGCTATGCTCATAAGAAAGCATGTATCAGCGATTTTCCTACGTAATGAAAGTGGTAGCAAATGCAGTCGCATAGCATCGCTGATTCTGGCTGACATGTACGCGGCGATGTATACGTCGCGGCATGTCGGCCGGGGAAGCGACTGGGGAAGCGCCTCGGAACCTATGCACGAAGTGCCTAAGCGAGAGTGGCACCGACGGATTGTGGCGGCCTGGCGTGCGCAGCTCGAATTAGGATGCGCGCGCCAGCGGGCAAGGAAGGAGGAGGTCACCTACCGATTGACTCAGATACTCACCGGGCACGGCTGCTTCGGTGAGTATCTGTGTCGAATAGGAAGGGAGGTACCGACACGATGCCACCACTGCGCATCCGACCTCGACTCGGCCCAGCACACGCTGGCGGAGTGCCCCGCGTGGGCCTCCAAGCACCGAGTCTTGGTCGCAGAGATCGGGCGATATCTGTCTCCGCCGGCATTGATTGCCGCAATGCTGGCGGTCGAGGGAGGTTGGAGGGCTGTGGCCTCCTTCTGTGAAGCAGTGATGCTCCAGAAGGAGGCCGCCGAGCGGGGTCGGGAGATGGCCGATCCCGCTCGAAGGAGGCGGCGCTGGGCTCGGTAGCACAGCTGCGGCGCGGCCGCGGATCGCCGGCGGGCGCGAATAAATCGCGCCCGCGGTTACGGTGACCGGAGTAGTAGTTTCCGGGGGCTCCCTACATGCCTGAGGAAGGCCATCCCTGAGGTTTTTAGTGGGTAGGCCTCCCCTTTCTGGAGAGGAGGGCCCCACATAACCGCCGGCTCGCCGCAGCCGGGGTATGCAATTGTGTAAAAAATGTTACTCTATCGATACAGAATACCTTGTTGCATTAAGTCTACCTATACTTTATTTATATTTTTATTCTGCAAAGATTAAACTAAAATTAATAAATAAAAAGTAACAAGACAGCAAACAAAGAGATCTTGCATTATTTCTCGTCCTCGACAGTTGAAGTCACAATACCAGTTACTCAGTCGAACCGCGAATCTTGAATTGCCAAATGGCCTGCAAACCGTAACCTTAGCGCTGAAATGTCGCGTAGCATTATTTCTGAAATTACACGCGAATTTTCAGAATTGAACTTTTGTACTCTTGTTGACGACAGTAATTCTACAGTCGCGATAAAAGGCCTTCGAAATTGACTAATTCAAAGTTTTCCGGGATCCGACAGGAATTCGTCGAGAAAGATTTGTCTAGATTTAGAAATCTTTATGTGCTAGATAGCATTTTGTTTATTTTAACCGCTGCTTCTTGTACGGTTCCTTTTGTATTTCAGATTCACTAAATATAATAAAAACTAGCTGACACTTGCCCACTTCGTTGGGAATAATATTAATAATCCCCGAAACGAGCACGAAAGCGAACTGAATGAAACCCGAAGCCATCGCGCGCCGTCCGCTGCTTTGGCCTTCACACTTAAGACGATGATTTTACTTATTTTCATAATTTTTGGTAATATATGACTAATAAATATGGCCTAATGATTTAAAATATTTTATTAATATTAAAAATTAATTTATCTACACTAATATTAAATAAAAACGACTTTTTTTAACTTATGTTGTCGTTGAAGTTTTTGTAGGCATTTTCAAGCTCCACATCTTTTCTCTAGAACTCAAAAATATATATCTTTCATAGTTGAGGCAGCGTTTGTAAGAAACGCTTTCATTCGACCGTTTTTTCTCCGATTTACTTTGCAAAACGGACTACGATGTAAAAGCCTTTTTATTTTTTGGTTTTTTATATAACCTATTCAGTAGATCCTGAGATTACCCCTTACAATTTACAAAATATACAAATACACAAACTTTACTTCTTTATAATATATATATTAGTATAGACAAACGAAAATTTAACAACGTATAGAAGAGAATAGCGCACTTAGCTATTCTCAATAGTTTTAGAGCTAATGTCATAACAGTTTTTGCGACGAATCGCTTTGTGTCTTTAATAATGCTTAGATTAAAAAAAAATCTGTAAGGATGTGACAGTTAGTGCAATAGTTAGTTTATAAGCTTGTTTTATTTTTATTATTTTCTTTTCAGACTCAATATCAGATTAATCTATGTATCCTAAGCAATTTAAGTGTATCTACACTTAAATTGCTTAGGATACTTAGTTTTAGACAGTTTTTACTGTCCCGATTTTAGTTATTACCCTTTCTGTTTAAAATTGTGGATGCTTTAATAACTAATCTCATATATCACATAGTTATAAATAACTAAAATACTCTGTTATAAAGAATGAAATTATTCCTTTGCTTTCGAGAATTTATATTATTTGACAATTGCCTTATATATTAATGGACGGACGGACGCATTTTTAAATTGCCTATTTAAGTACGACGCGCCTCTTAGATATTTCGTTGTTGGGCAATGAGAAGAATCTCTCTTCTTCGTTGGCATGGAAGTAATTATGTCGCTCGCTGTTCGAGAGAATTATTTTTGTACCCAAGGTATGATGAGATTCCAGGAGACATATTTTTGAATCATCAGACTTCGAATTGGAATTCAAATACGAATATAAATCGTGCGCGAAATTATTTTCTACTGCTTACAATTTTATTAGAGTTTCGATTTACTCGAATTCAGTGTAGATTCCGTTTCACGCAGAAAAATTAAAAATCACAAAATAATATTTACTTATTGCTATGTGCCTATTTACAAGCTTTACATTAACCAGAGTAAATTGATCACTGTCAACGTCACTTCAGCGTTGGATATTCTACTAGTAGAAATCAAAAACGAGTGGGTTGAACCACTCGTTGCACAAAGCACGAAATGAAAGTTCAGAAATAGTGAATTTTGGTAATTCGTATACGAATCTCACGGTTTCGAATGCGAATTGATTTTCTATTATTTCAAAAATTCGTCTCCAGGCTTTTGCGACGCGCAACAATAGATAAATGGTTCTGCTCGAAATCGTTGAGTTGAATACTTAAACAAATGTTGAAATGTCCCTAAAATATTTTTATTCTACAAACATTATGAACGCGAAAGTCTGTAAGTTTGGTTGTTTGTGACTCTTTTACGTAAAAACTACTGAATGATTTTAAAGAAACTATAATTTAACTGATATAACACAATAATTTTGCTTATACATCAGTGTAATGTATGTGTCGCAGCCAACTGGTTAAAATAGCCGTTCAATCAAACAGCTAGCCCTTTGACTGAACAACGAACAACAATTTAATATTTGAGTCGCTCAAAACGTTCAACACTACAGCTGATTCAAATGCCACCGTGTAATTTAATTAGTTCAGCGCTCACCACCGCAGCGCTAGGTGCATTTTGTTTTCAATATGGCGTCAACTAGCCGTGATTTGTGATTGTTTCAAGATATTTTTCGGAAAATAAGTAGTAAATATACGTTACACGTGTTATGAAAAACAGAAATTATGAGGTCACTTAAAAGTGATACGAATAAATCAAAATTTAAACAAATATTCGAGGAGAAATTACGGGATTATGAAATGATTCATGCTTCGTAAATTTTTGAATTTGTAATTTTCAATTCATTTTATTGCATAACCACAATTTTACAACAAGATGTTATTTGGTAAAAAAAAAACAGATCATAATGGACTCTGTCGGGCACGCAACAATTGTAAACAAATGTAATTAAAAGTAACACTTTCCTAATAACTAAAGCCTAATAGCGTAATTGATTAAATATTTGAATGTCAAGTAGTTTTATTAAATTAAAATTAGAATTATTAATTTTATTAAAAATTATCATCAATATTATCACCAAAGAATTCATTTATATCGTAATAGCATTTCATAATTAATAATTGTTACAATTTATTTGTAAATATGTCATCATTTTCCTCAGAAGTCAATATGTCAGGTAGTTTATTATATAATTTAGTGGAAATATTATAAGTATTCAAATTATTGATTTTGAGGCGGGTACTTGGTAATACTAATTTATTTTTACGTTTCGATATTCTCACATCAAGTTCGTCGCTCATTTTAGCCCTCTCCATTACAAGGTGCCTGTTGTCCTCAGTAAGAGTAGCAGTAAGAGTAGCCATGCGAGGTATTTCCTCCCGAACTACCTCATACTCAACAGTTTAGTAGTTTTTATGTGAAAGAGGAACAAACATCTATCCATATTTGCAGCTTTACTCGTTTATAATATTACTATAAATTGTGCGAATTGTCGAAAATATGATGATAAGTGTCAAGTTAATAGAAATAAATCTACCATCTCTGCAGACGAAGTCACAGGCACCAGTTTGTTGTCTATATTATGTTTTGTTTGTAATAGAAATAGATCAATCCTTTAAATAATAAATATTGAATACTAGCTGTGCCAGCGAATTCGTCTGCGTGGAATAGTTATTTAGAGAATCGTATTTATTTTTGCAAACAACCACCTCAGCTGTTACTCGATCTTGACAACGCGACATATCCAAATTTGATCATCATAAAAACGATTCTAGTGAGTTAACATTACAAGATAGACATATACTGTCGCGGACATTTTTTTAAATCATTTTAAGAGGAATAATTCTTTCATACATATTTTTTTGATATGTATAACCGTTTTTACAGCGCACGCAACGGAAGCCCTCAAAGATGAATAATTTTCCCAGTTTTTTCCACATTTTCCATTATTCCTTCGCTCCTATTAGTCGTAGCGTGATGTTATGTAGCCTAAAGCCTTCCTCGATTAATGGGCTATTCAATAAAAAAAAAAATTTTTCATTTCGAACCAGGAGTTCCAGAGATTAGCGCGTTCAAACAAATAATCAAACAAATTCTTATTTCGTTGCTCATGCTTTGGGGGTAAGTATGACTATTGTATTTAGGAAGTATAAATAATATATATTTTCAAAATTTTACAGAGAAAATAAAAAAAAATCACCAAATATTTCTATACTTTTATTAACATCACGTTGAAATGTTATTAAATATACATATTTTTTTAATAATACACCATGACAGCACATTATAACGATTCATTTACTTATTAAGTTATCAGATTATTTTTTAATTGTTTAAACAAATTGTATATTGTATTATTTAACGAAATAAAATATATTGTATATACTAAATTATTATTAACTAATAGCAAAGTAAAAATGAACAATTCTAAACATTGGTAATATTCACAAAAGCTCTATACATTTCTGTACAAGTTACATTTTAGGACAGTAAAAATATAATATTTTAAATGAGAACACAAAACTGTAAATAGATTCCAAAGAAGCGATGACGCTTTGCGACTTATTTACGAATAATTGTGTTTGTGTTAAGAACTTATAAAACTTTGGTTTGAGTAACTTAATATTTTGGGCGTTTCATTTATTATACAACGACCTAAGTCTAAGAGTAATAAATTCGAACTTTCGTAATAATTTGGCACTTATTACCAATTGAAATAATGAATTTTGTCTATACAAACATTTTATAACTAGAATGTACAGTCAATTTGAGCTTTATTGTTATTGTATAAAGTTCATATTGCAAGCACTCACTGTTGTCTAAGCAATGTAGGTGTGTTCCTAACATCAAAGAGTCAATTTGCGCTTTATTAACGCTATATAAAGTTGAAATTCAATCATACCTATCAAAACAGTGTACGTGTGTGCGTTGGAGCACAGAATACATCGCTGGAGGATTTAATGTCACGTTCCAAAGTTGAATAGTTTTAAATTAATATATATGTTTAATTTACATTGTTGATTGCATTTTAAGTAGTATCCGCAATTTTATGACTAAATCCCCAGTTAGGTTGGCTGAAAGAAATCACTATTAGGGATAAGTCCACCTATGTACATATTTTATATTTAATGTTATTTCCTGTGAAATTTTTATGTGCAATAAAGAGTTTAATAATAATATCTCGACTCCTTATTTTAAGACCTTTTTGCATTTTATGTTTTCACACCAATTAGCCTAGCCCAAAATAAGCTCGTAAGGCTAGTGTTATGGGATCTAGGGTAACGGATAGACATACATACGAGTGTATACATTTATATAAATATTTTTGATATAAACATATATTAATAATCATGACTAAGGTACAAGTGCTCGCACACTCGATTACATAAGCGTCATTAACTAACTATTTAAAATTGTATTTTCGAAAGATTTTGAATAGTTGAGTAATTTCAAACAGTAATTAAATTCAATAAATAACTTGTACAATAATTAATGTAACAGTACCTGTTAATGCTATAAAGCAATATGTTAATTTTACTTTATAATATGAAATAGGAAATATATCACCTTTATATATCTAGGTTAGGGCCTTAGCCAGTGCGGGAGCACCGGCTGTTTTAGAACCGGCCGGCATTAGCCGTGACGACGGTAAGAGACCCGACGGCATGACCCTCGTGCCATGGAGGATGAGACGACCACTAGTTTGGGACGCGACATGTGCTGATACTCTAGCGCAGTCCCATCTTCGTGGCACCGCAGTTAGGGCTGGGTCTGCTGCTAACTCGGCTGAACTCCTCAAACGGCGCAAGTATGCAAACATAAATAGTGGTTGCATATTTGAGCCTTTTGGGGTGGAAACTCTGGGGCCCTGGGGGGAAAGTGCCCGCAGAGTTTTTAAAGACTGCAGCTATAGATTGACCCAGGCTACATGTGACCAGAAAGCTGGATTATATCTAGCGCAGCGAATCAGCATCGCCATACAACGTGGCAATGCTGCTAGTCTTATGGGGACGTTGCCTGACGGCAGCGATTTATTTCAAATATTTTATTTATAGTTTAGTTTTTAATTTTACTAAATAATTATTAGAGATAATATTGGTTATATGGATATATAGCTACACAAATATATGTTATGTAGCTTTAATGAACTAAATAATAATATTACCCTGATAATAGAAATATAATTCATTTATAAATCTAGGTTATATATTTTCTTATAACATTAGTTATATAAATGAATAAATATATGGAAAAACTAATAGGGTACATGACTACAACTGAATATGGCCGTTTTTATACTATAATTATCTTATTTTAGCAAATTAAATCTCATGCAGGTATATGTCAATATAGAAATTTTAGTTTGACTTTTCATCAATATAGTTTTTAGATTTCAAGGAAATCTAATGAAATGAACACAATGAACAAGTCCGCCTTTGGACCAAATAAATTTGTACCTCCTAATATTGTTATAATGTTTGAGTTCAATAAAGAGTATATTTATATTTCTAGCATTCTCACATTAAATGTAACATTTTGTTATACAGGGTGTCCCAAAAACGACACGTCACAGTGACACTGGGGTTAGGCCAGCACAAGAGGCATCGAATAAGCCTAACATGACCTCAGTAAAAGTTGCTCGGTTTTCAAGATATTGTCAATTTAAACTTTTTCAAAATTTTCACGTTTTTTAACGTGTTCAGTGCTAGCATTACGTTAGATAGCCCTCAGGTTTCGATTTTTCTTTTGTACTCTTGTTGCGAATAGTTGCTTAAGATGATAGAAGTGTTATTTCGTTGATAACTAATGTAAAATGTGGAAAAATACTGGATTGAACTTGAAAAAATTGAACAACGAAAAATTACTTTCAACTTTGATCACTTGCCGTGAAAAAAAATTCAAAGAAACTAAATGAGCAAATAACGTTAAAAACTTGCATGTCTTATGCTTATTCCAAAATAGTATAACACATGTGTCTTATTTTAATATTATACGATTTTTTAATGCTTCACTAATACTAGGAACCCCGGAAGCTACCGCTAGCAGGTAAAAAAATAATGTCACGCGCAACGATAAGGCATTGTTATTGTTATCTATTAGCTTTTTTGTTTGTCAAATGCATGAGAATGAAAGATAAGGATAGTTTATTACCCTTTTGTCGGCTAGATATTGTAAGCAAATAGCTTTGTTTTTGACGTACGTGTCGTTATCATCTTTTCAAAGAAATGGAGAAGAAAGAGGGGTTGTAGTTTTAATTCTTATGGCCCTGCACTGCAAATCAAGTTGTTACGACAGTTCGTTACCTTGCGTTTCGTACGACAACCGTGTTAATCTCTGCGTTCCTTGTTTCCGTGTATTCCTTAATTTAAATCGACTTGGCTTTTCTCTGGACTCTGATTTCTGTTTTGAACGACAACTCGGCGCTCTGTTGGACACTGATATTGCTTTACGGAACTGTCTTATTAACGATGGCAAATCGTGGTACCCAATACACTCACCGTGACTACTCGGACATGCACTTGATTTACGGCGAAACCAGGCAGGTTTCCAATCGAGGCAATGTTTCGTACAACGCAAGATTGGCTGCAAGATTATACTCCAAAAGATATCCAAACCGTAATCCGACGACTTACGAAGTGATCTTAAGAGTTGTGAACGCTTATCGTGATGGCAGATTACCTGGAGTGAGTCACTCAGAAGGAAGACCTCGGACTGTTGACGACAACGTGGTGTTAGAGCAAGTACGAGAGGAGCCAGGAACTTCAGTGCGAATTATTGAACGCCGCACTGGTGTTCCAAATCTTCGGCACATCGAATTTTAAAACGCCACAAATACCATCCCTACCATATCCAACGCGTCCAAACACTGCTTCCGGCGGACTACGCTGCGCGTGTCCAGTTTTGCCGGACAATGATTCAGAAATGGAGAGAAAATCCAAATTTCTTCAATGAAGTGTTATGGAGCGACGAATCAGCCTGCAAAAGGGATGGGTATATCAATTTGCACAACATCCATAGCTGGCAATTAGACAACCCACATGAAAAAAGAGAAGACCGATCACAGTACCAATTTAAAATTAATCTGTGGACGGAATTTTCAACGGTCAAATATTGGGACCGGTCGAGTTGCCGCCTGTTCTGAATGGACAAAATTATTTAGAACATTTGCGAAACAACCTTCCTGTATTATTGGAAGATACTCCGTTGGCGCTGAGACGAAGGATGTGGTCCAACAAGATGGCTGCCCAGCACACTATGCCTTACCAGTACGTCAGTACCTAAGCAACGCATTCCCCGAAAGATGGATTGGGCGACAGGGGCCAATTTCATGGCCACCGCGTTCCCCGGATCTAAATCCCTTAGATTTCTTTTATTGGGGTTGTCTAAAAGACAAAGTTTATGCAAAAACCAATAAGATCCGAAGAAGAGTTACGGCGACGTGTATTCGATGCAGCTCGCACCATATCAGAAATCAGCTTAAGAACATTGAGCCGTAATTTTATTAGGCGATGTCACTTATGTATTAGAGTTCAAGGGAGACAGTTCGAGCATTTACTGTAAACTTATTAAACCAATAAGATACATGTGTTATACCATTTTGGAATTGGCATAACACATGCAAGTTTTTAAAGTTATTTGCTCATTTAGTTTCTTTGAAATTTTTTTTCACGGCAAGTGATCAAAGTTGAAAGTTATTTTTCGTTGTTCAATTTTTTTCAAGTTCAATCCAGTATTTTTCCACATTTTACATAAGTTGTCAACGAAATAACACTTCTATCATCTTAAGCAACTATACGCAACAAGAGTGCAAAAGAAAAATGGAAACCTGAGGGCTATCTAACATAATGCTAGCACTGAACATGTTAAGAAACTTGAAAATTTAGAAAAAGTTTAAATTGGAAATATCTTGAAAACCGAGCAACTTTTACTGAGGTCATGTTAGGCTTGTTCGATGCCTCTTGTGCTGGCCTAACTCCAGTGTCACTGTGACGTGTCGTTTTTGGGACACCCTGTATATAAAGTATACCCATAAACGTACGAACAAGAAAGTTATTTTCAATTTCGTTTGTACGCTCATACAAATTAGGAGTTTATGAATTATAGCGTGACGATTGCAGTGTTTTTAGTATGGAGCATTTTTGAGCTATCCGCGACCGCGTCGCAATCGTGTTAATGTATCTTCAAAACTAATAACCTGAAATAAGATGTTGGTTCTACAATATTTTTCATTTAAAAGAGTACTCTTATTATATATAAAATTAATTAAATGTAATCAATCCAATTCAGTTGAGCATTCTTGTAATTTACAAAAACCAATTTTGAAATAATAAAATTTCCTGAAAGCCTCGAAAGTATTGTGCTAGAGTGTTTCCTGGAGACGACAAAGCAGAATTCCAACAGTAAATTTACATCGTTTCGTCTATAATTTAATTACACAATATTAAACACTTAATTATGTATACGTTAAATTCGTAATTAGGTACGTTTTATTGTATTTTAATTCATTTAATGGATTTCATTGGATGGATTTTTCAATTATCACAATCGTGTTCACAATTATCTATATATAATTACGCTAAAAAAGAGAGATAAGCTAGTATATGTTATTACCGCCTTATCACTTAAAATTAATAAGCCGATAAATGTAAGGTGACTTGCTCTATCGTTCCTCTGTACTTAACTGGGCAACCTGGAACCAATGCATTAAATTATCAAGTAAAATCATTTATTAATTAAAATGTAGTATGAGTATAATAAAGGTAACAAATTACACTAGCGCAACCACATCTATCATTGGTTCGCAAAAATTATATAAAATGATTTCCATAAAAAAGGATAATAATATAAAGTAATAAAATATGAATTCAAAACAAATTTTAAGACATTCTTCTTTCTCTTGTTGTGTTCCCATTTTTATTTGGGGTCAGCGCAATATGTATTCCTCTTGCGGAGCAGACCTCACGCTGCCATGTGTGGTTCGAGCGAGGGTCACCGGCCCGGCGGCGTGGGATGCCGTCTCTCACTTCCGCCATGAAGTGATGGAGGCGAAGGAGAGGTTCGAACGAGAACGCGAGTTTGATCCCCTCGCAAGCGCGAGGAGGCGTCGGAGGATAGGGCGGCGAGGGAGGGGCTACAATGTCCTGATTCCGCCGTCCTAGTGGGAGTCGGCGGGCGGTGCGGATGGGTACCGTATCGTCTGCATTGCACATGACTCCTGCGATGGTGAGGGTAGCTACGGAGAACACTAGCTACCCCCAAGCCTTTAGAGGAGACGGAAGCCCGTGCTGTTCCACGTTGTAGCGGTTCGGCCTAGGCCGAGCAGTTTACGCGAGCGCAGCACTATGCGCATGCTCGTAGCCGCTCATTCATGGCCTGTGAGTTCAAGGGTGGCGTTGACAGTCTAGATCAAAACGTTGGGAAGTATAAAATCGCGATAAGGTTGAAGAGATGGTACTGGCAGTTGATGATGTTTCCTATAATTGAACCGCCATCTTGTTAATGCCGCCATGCTGGATTTAGAATGACGTCACACACATAACCATGCATTGTAATCCGACTTACACGTGCATGCAAAATTTCAGCTCAATCGGAGACCGGGAAGTGAGTCAAATTAAGATTCCAAGATTTTCTTACATAGTTACAATTGAAGCTAATATAAAAGCTTTTTATAACATGAAAAGGAACTTTTAACGAAATTTGTAATATACTAGCTCTATCTCCGATTTCGTTTGCGTGAAATTTAACCAAAGAAGTTAGAAAAAAAATTGTTAATTTAGTTTTTATTGTTTGGTTGAGCTGCCTGTGGTATTGGACAGTACTTAGATATTGCAACATTACTTTATTTATCTAAAATAAAGTAGCCTAAGTTGCTTCCTTATTACATCTGCTGCTAATAAAATCCCGTCAAAATCGGTCCAGCCATTTCAGAGATTAGTCGGAACAAACAGTCAGACAGACAAACAGACAACACTCTAATTTTATTTATATGTATAAATTATATTCATAACATATTGTAGGAGTGCATTAAAAATAATTGGTAGCCATATTGGATACGCCGCCATGTTGGATTTAGAATGACGTCACACAGTTAATCATGCATTGTCATCCGAACTAAACGTATATACCAAATTTCAGCTCAATCGGAAACCGGGAAGTGGATCAAATTTAAGTTGCAAGATTTGATTACAGAACGACGGACAGGTGAAACTAAATAAAAGCTTGTAATAAAGAAAGTAAACAGTATTTATATTCAGAAGGAAAATATGAAATTCAACAAACTTATAAACTCGGAGAACGACGTTACGTTCAAACTTTTTTTATGTTTCTAATTACATACAAATGAATATAAAAACACACGAACATAAAATATTAATACGACAGCCTAAGTAGATTTCCTTTTAAGGGAAAAAAGAGCGAGCAAGAAGAGAACAGAATAGCGTGAACAAAGCGAGAGTTCCTAAATTTCATTATGGATTTGATGCACACCTGTTAAAATTCTTGGATCTGGCACTTCTTGATGGGTGTGCTTTCTCTCCCATCGCTGGAGTTTGGGTCTCGATGCATCCTGTTGTAGCAGACACAAGCCACCACGCAGATCAAGCAGAGCAGGATGAGGAATCCCAACATGAACAGAAGATATATCTGGAATAGAGGTAGAAATAGAGTTATTAAGCTTTGTTACTAATAGTAGTGAAAAATGGCGACTGGCTTATTCCACCTATCTTCGTAGTCGAGTGCTAAGTACACCGGTTTCCAGGTGTCGGCATCTCTGAGCTCCCAGGTTCTACTTCCGGTGGAGACAGATGTTTGTGTGATGAATGCAAGCATTTGTAACTTAGTCGTCGTTGTTAATATATATTTGTATCTAAAATATTAATATATATGTGAAGTATATGTATGTCTATCAGTTACGCTAGATCCCATAACACAATGCCTTATATAAATATCCCATCCTAACTAATATTATAAATGCGAAAGTAACTCTGTCTGTCTGTCCGTTACGCTTTCCCGCTTAAACCTCGAAACCGATTTTGATGAAATTTGGTACAGACAATCTTTAGAGCCTGAGACAGAACATACGCTACTTTTCATTTCGAAAAAAAGGGATGAAGAGGTTTAAATAGGGGTTGAAAGTTTGTATGGGATTTCTTAATTTTAAAAGATAAAACCATGAAACTTTGTATTTAAGCATTTGATAAGAAATCATTAAACATTTGTTCTAGCATTTTTAACATTTCGACCAGCTAGGGGGTGAAATAAGGGTTGAAAGTTAGTATGCAAGTTTGCCAAATATCACGTCATAAGAAACAAATCGTTTGTTCTATCATTTTGATTTTTTTACCATTGTGGTGCTGAAATGGGGGTTGAATTGAAGATAAGACCATGAATCTTGGTCAACGTGAGGTTGGCCTCTCTTTGACATAAGGGACCAGGATTGACAAAAACTAATTTCACGCGGGCGAAGCCGCGGGCGGAAGCTAGTATATATATTCATCTATATATATTCTCATATATAACTATAACCTGAAATATGTTATAAAAAATAACTAAAAATATATCGCCATGCCAACAATAAGTGTTTGATTTTTCTTGCAAGCTTCAAATCATTCAATATCAAAATCATCTTTATTTAACATAGAACTGCACACTTATTGATCTCATAACATACTATAACACAAGCCTTACAGAGTAAAAATTACTAAATGGATTTTTTTGACACTTTATAATAATATAGCTCATACAAACATCAGAATACGTCATAGGCTACCATTTTTAAAAATATTGTTTGAATTGTCTAAGATATGTCGATTAGTGTTCTGTGCAGACAAAGCTAGTAGTAGCTAGTAATAAACAGTTGTTACACCTAACCCAATATATATATATATATATTGGGTTATGTATATATATATATATATATATATATATATATATATAAGTATATGTATGTATGCCTGCGCTAAGGCTCGCGTTATCGTAGTCAGATTGAACGGATCGATCGTCGTAGTGAATTATAAAGACACACACATATTCTTATACTCACCCATACGCACACACGCACACACGTATATACACATGAACACACACATATAAGTTTATAAAATAAGGCAAATATTACTGTTAATTTATTTTCTTTTGTACTAAATGTTACACACTTACCCTACATTTTTATATGTAGTACTCAAGATAGCAAAGTAAGTTTCTGTAATTGGCTTATGTACAGACATATTTTTTTTTGGATAATTGTAATATGAATTTAAGCTGTAGAAACTGTGTTAATGATAAATAAATAAATAAATAAATAAATGTATATATAAGTATATTCCAACGTACAGGCTACAAAAAACTAGAGGTTCGTTTGTGGGCAACTGTATAAATTTTTATAACAAGATTCCACATAGTGTAGCTGAATTGCCTTTTCATAAGTTTAAGGTTATGAAGACTCTACATGTTAAAAAGACTCTAATGAGTAAGGGCTATTACAAAGTCAATGATTTTAAATGATGCCGATGCTTGGTGTTGATTTGACGATATTACATTCTAAATTGTATATATTAGTTTTCCAGTATAAAATGTAAGCACATATGTACATTGTATGATAACGACATAATTTATTGTAAATGTTGTTATTACTTTGAATGAAAAAAAATTGGACGATTCAAAAGAGCTTTCTATAGAGTCATACTTGAATAAAGTTAATTTTGATTTTATGCTTAAAAACATGTTTTTAATGAACTTTGGCATATCTATCTCATCGTATAACAGCATCACTTGAAGGTAGAATTTGCGTAAGGCATTGTTATGTCCGCTTTTGATCCAGATTTGTACGTCCTCCTCTTAGTATACATCCGCATCGAACAGCAGCATTTGCTGGCAGCTTTCGATACCACGCAACAAAATGTTGGAATAATATCCCTCCGCCTATGAGAATCATACAATCTAAAGAATCATTCAAGACTCAACTGAAAAATTTACTGCTGGAGAGACAAAAAAGTGGTATATCGAAATGTTTTGCATAGATGTCACACCGATATATATATATATATATATATATATATATATATATATATATATATATATATATATATATATATCAGTACGATATTAAATACAGTCCATATTATTATTATTATCATTTTATCTATGTGTATTTATATGTATATGTGTGTATATTTAAGTAATATATCCCCAAGGTGTCGATACCACAACTCTGTTTTGAAACTAATATACCTAATCACAAAATACAATCGATAAGTTACATCGCGCGCAGCTGAGTGTCGCAGACTTGGTTCCTTCAGGCTGTTGCTGAAAATCAGCCATTTGCTCATAGATTATGAGCAAATATTGACGCTGAGCTATGGCCTTCTTGTGTTGCTGCAGCACACACACACAATATTGTAGCACGGTACACGAACTGTCCTGTATTTTGTTTTTCATTTATGTAATGTCGCTGATATTCTAACACTACAGGTATTTTATACTTACTGTGCTATATTTACTTTTAATTCTGTCCGTTATAACTGTATTTATATTTTGTGTGTGTGTGTGTATGTCCGACCAAATAAAGATTTATCTATCTATCTGTCTATCTATCTTTTGTACACCAATAAATAAATATAATGTCGTTTCTTGACTTCGAGTTGTTAAATTGTATTTTTGTATCGTGTAAATTTAATAGACGTTACAAATCAATAAGAACAACTTAATTACAAATTTGCAGCGTGTTACGACGTACGCTGAAAAATCAACCCGGGTATATTTTTTTACCTTCTTTCGAAAACCCTCAAAATATCAGCAAGTTACTAATTACTTACGGGTATTACGTTTTAATAACTGGCTTATAATGATCTCCGAGCAAGCACTGAGCTGTAATGTCCAAAGAAAACAGACGATTTTCATCGCAATCACGGCAGCGTCAAAGTCACGTAAACGAAAACACGAGAATAACCTCATAAAACCCATACTCCTTCACATCCGATAATGATGGATTCACCTAATACCAGATAACGAACCTTAGCCATAAGATCCATAATTACATCCTCTGTAGAGTTGATTAGCTAAAGCGTTAATGGTGATGGCGGATAGTTATTTACCATTATCTCCCTCCCCTTGTACTTACGCGGGCGATCATTACCCTATTATGGTGCTTCAGAACGCAGTTTTGTGTATATTTCCATAGATAAGATTCGTTGTATAACAAGTTAGTAATTTTCCATTTACCATTAGCCATATACCGTGTAAGCTCTATATAGCGAAACTCAAGTGTTGTCAAAATATCAACACCTTCTAGAAATAACGCCTTATTTATTTAAAGTAATGGAACACTTTGGATGAATGGAATGACTTGCACTCTTCCCGTCTGACTCAAAATCAAAATCAAAATAATCTTTATTGAACACCTTTACAGGCACTTATTGACGTCAACAAACAAAACAAAAAAAAAAAGCTTAAACAAAACAAAAACCTTGTCCGTACGTACGAATAAAAAAAAATATTGACTCTACACCTGTTCGGAAATCGGGAGAGCCTTCTCGAGAAGAACAGGTAAGAAACTCTGAAGGTCTATTTTTTATCTCCTATTTTCAATGTTAATAATTATAATAATATGTAGTACCGATGTGTTTCAGGGGGGCGTATGCTACCCGCCTCTGTCTTGCCTTAGCCAGCCGGACAGAGTGAAGTCGCAAGAGCAAATGCTCGAAGGGTGGAAGTGTGATAATGTCATAACGCCGACGGCGGCGTCTCGATCGCTGTCGCAGACACACCTCTCTACATCCTTAGCCGTTCACACCAATGTTGCTCTCTTCGCACCAATATTGGTCTGCTTTTTTGGAGGGCCCATTTAGTGAGCGGTAAGTCACCTGCCATATTTAAATCAATTAGGAGGCTTTGAGAAGGCAGGTGACCGGAGTCTCTTCCATAGCCCGGTTTTCATTACCACCTAAATCGAAATGCAATAGGCCACAAACGTTTTGACCACTAATGACAATAGTTTCTGTGCATCTAACTGGGTCTGGGTCTTTGGCTGCATTTTTCATGGTGCAGATAGAGATTAGACCCAGTTGGTACACACCACGCACACTTTCATTAAATTTCGCTTAAATGGCCTCTACGCGTTGGATCTGTATCCCCGCGCAAGCCTTATAAAGGACCGTGTCTTATAAAGATACGTGATTTAAGCTACATAATAATAATAATATAATATAAAAATACAATATAATATAAGATACAATCATGCCTAATACGATTACAGTCGTATGGTATGTTTACATACATGTTTACAGACTGAATACTGATCCCAACCCATGTTAAGTTATAAGATGTAGGCATTCAATATCACGGCGCCGCCGGGCTCGGTAGCATAGCTGCGGCGCCGCCGCGGGTCGCCGGCGGGCACGAGGAAGCCTCCCCCGAGGAGGGCTCCCCTATATCCGCAGGGGAGCGGAGGCTGGGAGTTCCCGGAAGTCGCTTAGCGTTCCCGGGGGATTAATGATTATATGATGATAATGTTATGAACGCGAAAGTTTGTAAGTATGGATGTTTGGTACTCTTTCATTTAAAAACTACAAAATGGATTTTAATGAAACCTTACAATAATGCATCTTATATATCAGAATAACACATAGGCTATATGCTAGTTGCCTCCCCCGAGGAAGGCTCCCCTGTATCGGCGGGGGAGCGAAGGCTGGGGGTTTCCGGAAGTGGCTTGTGTTCCCGAGGGCTCCCTACATGCCTGAGGAAGGCCATCCCTGAGGTTTTTAGTGGGTAGGCGTCCCCTTTTTCACCCCCGAGGAGGGCTCCCCTGTATCGACGGGGGAGCGGAGGCTGGGGGTTCCCGGAAGTAGCTTGGCAAGTTCCCGGGGGCTCCCTTCATGCCTGAGGAAGGCCATCCCTGAGGTTTTTAGTGGGTAGGCCTCCCCCTTCTGGGGAGGAGAGCCCCACATAACCGCCGGCTCGCCACAGCCGGGGTATGCAATTTAATGCATTTTCCTCAGGGACACAAAAAAAAAAAAAAAGACGTCCCCCTTCTGAGGAGAGCCCCACATAACCGCCGGCTCGCCACAACCGGGGTATGCATTTAATGCCTTTTCCTCAGGGGAACAAAAACAAAAAGGCATTCAATATCAGGAAAGTAGGGGGTCTACCCAAAACCGAAAAACATGGCAATGGGCCTACGACACAAAAACGTTTGGGAACCTATGCAGTAGACGGACTGAATCCAAAACGCTTGTTACATGTGTTCACAGCATAGTGTTGTGATTTTTTATATATATCTTTCTACAAAATCGTGTATGGTTAGTTAATTACGTACATGGTAATCCCAACTAATATTATAAATGCGAAAGTGTGTTTGTTTGTTTATTTGTTTGTTTGTTTGTTACCTCTTCACGCTTAAACTACTGGACCGATTTCAAAAATTCTTTCACCTTTGGAAAGCTACATTCTCCCCGAGTAACATAGGCTACTTTTTATCCCGGAAAAATCGACAGATCCCACGGGATGCGCAATAAAGGCTTATGCGGTTTTCATCAATAGATAGAGTGATTCTTGAGGAGTTTTGCGGCATTTTTTATCTCGGAAAAACGGATAGTCCCACGGGAAGCGCGATAAAATCTTCGCACCATAAACCGACTTCCGCGTATATGTAGCCGTGGGCAAAAGCTATGACCCTTAACCCTATACACCCAATCCCGAAATCCACGCGGGCGAAGCCGCGGGCAGAAAGCTAGTTGTTTAATACAAGTTTAAAATTGTGTAATTTATTAATATTTAATAAGAAGTCTCATTGCCACAATATTGTTGTCAAACCAAACTTCCTTTTCGATTCCGTTGGTTATACCATTTATTTAAATTTGTAAAATATATTTGATATTGCACTTACATTAATAAATAAATAATTTTAAACTTAATATTATACAATTATCATAATTTTACATATTAATCATGAGAAGTTATAACAAAAAGTTGTTGTGTTGACTGAGACTTGTAACCGTTTCCATCGTGAAACGGAAGTGGTAGTGGGGCGGAGCAAGTGAGGAAAGAATTGTAAAAATATTGAGCAGTCGGTTGTTGAGCGTGACAGAGTGAAGTGATAATAAAGTGAATACCAGACTAGTGTTTTTTTTTAAACACACGCTCATAAAAGAGATAGCCCCACACCACGCTCGACCGCCCGAAGGAAGACGGAGAGGCCTACCACGAGACCTTCTAACAATACAAGAAGACCAGGCATAAAAATCCCAGGAACACACATATGATACCAAATGACAGAATGTCAACCCCAATGACCCAGCCGTTGAAACGGGTGGCGTATGAAGCCACCGAAAAGGACTAGTCCTGAAACGGTCTCCCCATTCTTTTTTTTTTTTTTGTTCCCCTGAGGAAAATGCATTAAATTGCATACCCCGGCTGTGGCGAGCCGGGGTTATGTGGGGCTCTCCTCCCCAGTAGGGGGAGGCCTACCCACTAAAAAACTCAGGGATGGCCTTCCTCAGGCATGTAGGGAGCCCCCGGGAACACAAAGGCCACTTCCGGGAACCCCCAGCCTCCGCTCCCCTCTCTAGAGGGGAGCCCTCCTCGGGGGAAGCTACCACCTCCCCGGTCCCCTCCACCGACGATGCCCCCGGCCATGGAAGGGGCGTGGTCCATCCCGGGTCGCCGTAGCGGTCGCGACTTCCTCGCGCCCGCCGGCGACCCGCGGCGGCGCCGCAGCTGTGCTACCGAGCCCGGCGCCGCCTCCTTCGAGCGGGATCGGCCATCTCCCGACCCCGCTCGGCGGCCTCCTTCTGGAGCATCACTGCTTCACAGAAGGAGGCCACAGCCCTCCAAGCTCCCTCGTCCGCCAGGATTGCCGCAATCAATGCCGGCGGAGACAGATCTCGGCCGATCTCTGCGACCAAGACTCGGCGCTCGGAGGCCCACGCGGGGCACTCCGCCAGCGTGTGCTGGGCCGAGTCGAGGTCGGATGCGCAGTGGTGACAATGTGTCGATCCCTCCCGTCCTATTCGACACAGATACTCACCGAAGCAGCCGTGCCCGGTGAGTATCTGAGTCAATCGGTAGGTGACCTCCTCCTTCCCGTTGAGAGGTCTCCCCAGCCCTAATAAATAGGACTGAGATGATACTCGGGATCATCACCAGACTAGTTCATCAGTTTTATTACAATAGTAACAGATAATTCAGCATTTTCACAAATGTGACGCTTATTGGAATTGTACTATTTAATGAATTATGGAATGTATTGGCACAAGGAGCTGTCGCCGCAATACGCCGTGGCCTAGAAATCCGAGTCACCTAGCTAGTAGCTTCGTAAAACGAACATTCTCGAACGTTTGCGACTGGCCTAGCAGCTAGGTGCTAATTTTTTATATGATACTAGCGACCCGCCCCGGCTTCGCACGGGTGCAGTGAAAAAATGGTTATGGTGGGTTATCCCTAAGAGATAGACATATACCATCGCGGACTTTTTTGTGGATTTTTGTAAGTTGTACAATACTGTAGTACATTATTTTGGTCTATCTCGTAGAGTTCAGCCAGCGTTTGCAATATAAGCGCAAAAAAACGTGCTTATTTACGACATCACATTAGAAACCTTTAAATTTATCAGTGTTTCTCTACTATATTATGCATTTATTATACATACAAACCTTCCTTAAGAATCACTCTATCTATTAAAAAAAACCGCGTCAAAATCCGTTGCGTAGTTTTAAAGATCTAAGCATACATACGGACATACAGCGAAAGCGACTTTGTTTTATACTATGTATTGATAAATATGTAACAATCTTATGAAATGAGTCTTATGTGAAGAATAATTAAAAATGCTACCTAAAATTACGATTCCATGCGGGCGAAGTCGTGGGCACAGCTAGCGAAATAATAAAAACAAGCATTGATTCATTCAAAAGAAATTCAAATTATTCTACTGTCAGTGCAGCCCAACTTCAGTACGCAGACCTCAATCACGGAACTTATCAAGAAAATTTACGATCATTAATATCGAAACAATTCGCGAATTCGTAATTAAAACCGGTTATTTAGAGATCCCTTCAAGATATCGAGATGAAGGGCTTGATAAATGCCCTAATAGACGCCGTTTTGGAGTTTCACCAAACAATGGGAATTATTTCGTTTCGTCTTTGATGTAGCATAGTTTGTTTGTACTCGCTTTGCATATCAATTGAAAGGGCAATAGCTTGTCATTGGTGAAGGGCAATAGAATTGATTAATATAAGGTTTCAAATAGCCCTTCCTCGAATACGTCGACCAAACGTATCGTTGTAAACACAAGCTTATCAATGCCTACACAAGTTGTCCGGCAATAAATCAAAATCAAAAATTTAATTTTCAAATGGGATTTTTACATTCACTTTTGAATGTCAAAGATGCTACGCTATTGGTTCACAAGTCTACGGCGGGAGACCTTGGACTGGAAAGAAACAGCAAGTAAACCAGCAAGGACAATTTTTTTTCTTCCTGTTTTTTTACAGAATCGTCAATTAAACGCTGGTCTTAGACTTCCTTTACAATTTTATACAAATTTACATTGTGTCTATAATATATAATAAGTATAAGTTACATATGAAAATTAATGTGTTTCCTTACTGCGTAATGTAATTTTAATAATGCTGATGTGTATTAATAATAATAATGTAATAATTATGACTAAATTCGAAAATTAAATCATAATGTATAATAAATTAAAATGAGATTTAGTATATATTAGCTGGATATCTGAACAAATAGAAAAAATCTGGATATTTTTATAAGTATTTGAATATTTGCTTTTATTTTACTGACTTGTTTATAAAAAAAAAAGATAACAGAGGAATATGACGAGGGATATAATAGATTTCAGGCTGAAAATAGCGTGATTCTCCAGGGAAAAACTGGGAACTCCATTTGAGTGGAAAATATGCCCAGATGTTTCCCTCTTAAGCTTTCAAGATCTCATTGTAATAGCCACGTGGAGAAATAACAAGTTTAGAAAAAAAGTTCTTTCTAACTTTAAGCTCTTGTGTTCTTGTCGGTTTTGAAGCAGGTAAATTTAAACATATTCTGTGTACACATTAATTTCTATTAAACTTGTGGGAGGTGGATTAATGATAAAATACTACATAAATATTTCTTGCCACCAATTAGCCTGTCTTTTTGTTATCACTGAGGAAAATGCATTGAATAGGGAATTAATCTCTTTTTCGAAAAGAATCTTAATTTGATCCTTGCGTGTCAGTAAAACATATACTAAAAATATTACAAAAAAAAATTTTACACTCGTTAATTACTATAAAAATTGCATTAAGATTTAATATTTTCAAATTTCGCGCGTAATTAAACGAAGGCGCCGCACGAGTTGTTACTCTGTAGCGATGACGTCAATACGGCATGTAAATAATAAACAAAGCTATATGTTTGATGCTATGTATTATTATATTCATAATTTAAAAATGAGTTATTATCTTTTATATATAAACAACTAATAAACTGATGATAATAAAAGAGTAATACTGACATCGATGTTTTAATACTCCGTAACTCGGCAGAACAAAAGTCGGGATTTGCAGCAAAGAATTTTCCGATCATTAATGCATTTATTTTTGGTAAATTTGTACTATCTCCTTTTACAAAACTGCTTTCCATAGTGTGCTTCACGTGCGATTTAACTTACGTATTTATAACGTTCTCTTACATTAAAAAAGCAACCTACAAACTTCTTTTTCATTGTTTTGCGGCTTTATACGTACTATGATTCATAATGACATTGAATACAGTACCTTATGACGTCACGACATGGCGGCCTATGTTTCGCTCTTGTTTTGCGTATAGATTAAAAAAGTGAATACTTTGAAACTAATTTTTATATTATTTTTGTTATTTTATGTACTTAAACATAATGGTTCCGGCTATTTAATGCATAAGCTATCATAGTTATATGATACACTATTCATAGAGCCATGTTTGGTAACAACATTATTATAATATTGTATTATTTTATATGTGTATGTAAACATACATACGACTGTAATCGTATTAGGTATGATTGTATCTTATGCTATATTGTATTTTATATATATTATTATTATTATTAACATTGAAAAGAGGAGATAAAAAATAGACCTTCAGAGTTTCTTGCCTGTTCTTCTCGAGAAGGCTCTCCCAATTTCCGAACAGGTGTCGAGTCAATATATTTTTTCTTTTTTTTTTTCCTTATTCGTACGTACGGACAAGGTTTTTGATATTTTTTATTGTTTTTTTTTTGTTTTGTTTGTTGACGTCAATAAGTGCCTGTAAAGGTCTATGTTGAATAAATATTATTTTGATTTTGATTTTGATTATGCTTTTAGATCTTTTCTAATATAGAGGAAGTACCCTATTGCATACCCTGCACCCCGGGAAAAGCGCAGAATTATGTGGGGCTCTCCTCCCCAGAAGGGGGTAGACCTACCCACTAAAAAGCGATGCCCCTCCACTGACGCCGCGAGCGCTCGATCGACGGCGCATCCGACATCGCCGCCAGATGCGCCGAGGAGAACTGCCCGCGGCGTGACAGGGCCGTGGGATGCCGTAAGGATGACGCCACGACCTTATCAACGTCGGCTCACCAGAGGTGAGCCGCTCGCTCGCCTCCCCGGTGGTCCAGGGAGGCCGTTGATCCCGATCGCCGACTGACAGCGACCAGTGCAATGCAGGGTCGGCCTTCCCGACACTTACACCAATTAGCCTAACCCAAGGTAAGCTCTGAAGGCTTGTGTTATGGGATCTAGGGTAACACATATACTAGACGTAGACTCTCGTTAATCCGGCAGATATAAGACCACTAGCTTACTAAATGCGCTCGATTATTGGACAATGATATTACATATCGTCGGCTTAGACGAAGACTGTCATAAATCAAAATACACAAACTTTCAGGGGAAGCCTCTAAACATTTTACTGGATGAAATGTACTCAGATATCGATCTCATTAAAAAATTAGAAACCATATTCTATTCAGGTGGATTTAATATTATATGGACATTTATTATTATTATTGACGAATCGAAGTTAGTTCATTGCAAAACATAACAATGCATTTTTTGAGTCATGTTAGTCTTCTTCCAAGTCGACGATATATGTCCATACATAAAAATATACAAAAGAATTCAAGTTTTATTTACAAATTTAATTTTAAGTAAAAAGTACATACTTATGTATTAAATTTCAGACTAAAAGTTTATCTCTTAAAAATACGTTTTAAAATACATAATCGTCTTAACCTTGTTGTAAATAGAAACATAAGCATACCAAGACTTGTAATATAACCTGAAATATGTTATAAAAAATAACTAAAAATATATCGCCATGCCAACAATAAGTGTTTGATTTTTCTTGCAAGCTTCAAATCATTCATAATCAAAATCATCTTTATTCAACATGGACCTGCACACTTTTTGATGTCATAACAAATTTAATATATATAACAAACAAAGATATATTAAAAGATAAAATTATAGTTAAAACAAGGCTGTAAATCAGGTTAAAATGATAACCATAAAAATAGTAAACTGGAAACGATGCCCTTCATGCTATGGTGTTGACAAAGCCCTTGCATTTCCATAACTTCGAATAGAACCTGCAATTATTGACCTACTTTGTCGCGTACATATATGAGATGAGATCATCCCTAACAAACAACCAACCTACGCATGCGCACACAAGAACAGCACAAACCACTCATAATTCACACAGATTAAAAATTCGAAATAGAATTACTTTCTGTCACTCACTTCACAAAAGAGGTTTTTATTAAAACTTGTCTACTCACCCCAAAATACCCCAAGAAGAAATAAAATGGTGAGGTCGACATGGTGTTTTGATAAGAACCGACGGTGTACTGACGCCATGTGTATAGGGGAGGCAGAATGCCAAGTTTGTGTTTATTTATGCGTAGACTCTGTGGCTGGAGATAATTGTATCTTGTCTCACTGGGTTTGTCATTATCGAATAGCGATAATTCAATTAATAAACAGGCGAAAAATTTTCATTTAGAGGCAGAAATACCAACATAATATTAAACATAGTTCTTAAACCATTTCGCGTTCTAGTTTTGAAACCGTGGTCATTTTTGACGTTTTTGAGAAAATGCGTAATCCATGTTCCAGAAAATATTGTCGACTTACAATTTTAACTTCAAGATCATATCAAAAATCGAATACCGGATAACATAGACAAACTTACTTGTTTCAAATAAGTGATATGTTGAAAGGAAGTCACGTCAAAAGTTCAACAAACAAAAATACGTAATATGAATGTCGACAGCATCTCGCTACCGTAAAATGTTATACAATCTACATTTGAAATATTTACGTGAAAATTTCTTTTATAATGTTAATAAATGCTTTTATTAAATTACTTCGTGCGAAGTCAATATACACATACTTTCGACCAAGAAGATGGACAGATTTTTGTGTAATGTAATCATAGCTATTCAGTTCTGTTTATTACCACACTCCATTTTAATGAGACAAAAATATTTGACAGCTCACTGGCGGGAAAAAGAGACAGTGAACTTTCATTCAAGAATGACAGATTCTAAATTCAAATGTCATACTATTTGTCATTTGTCATGTCATTTCATTTGTATTTTAACTTAAAAAGATTACGATAATATATTGTTACTTTTGGAGTTGGTGTCAAGTCGGTGTCTGTCGATCTGTTTATTTATTTTATTTTTAGTCAATTTGATGTACATTTACTTATTCGACATTTTATCGAGTTAATTGTTAATTTGTCGCGTACATACTTAATGCAAATTTAAGACTTACGTGGTCTTCTCATGGATGTTATTATCAGAACTGATCTCACGAGAAGCATCAGCATTTAATTAAAATAAGAATCATTAAAATCTAAAAGATTTAACAAATAACAAAAAAAAAAACAAAATTGAGAACCTCTTCCTTCTTTGAAGTCAGTCAAAAACGTGGTACAAGGCAAGTTTGATCTCCGAAGCTGACACCGAGATCACAGTACCACAGACACAGTTTATACATAGCATTATATTATATATAAAAATGAATCGCAAAATGTGTTGGTAAGCGCATAACTCAACAACGCCTGGACCAATTTGGCCAATTCTTTCGTTAATATGTTCGTTGAAGTTTAAGGATGGTTTCTACGGCGAGAAAAAATCGAATAATTATCGGAAAAACCCTAAAACCAGACGACCTAATTTCCCATACAAACGTTTTCTAACCAAAACGTACAGTCACTTTGAGCTTAATTGTTATTGTATAAAGTTCATATTACAAGCACTCACTGTTGTCCAATCAATGTAGATGTGTTCCTAACATCAAAGAGTTAATTTGCGCTTTATTAACGTTATATAAAGTTGAAATTCAATCATATCTATCAAAACAGTGTGCGTGCTTGCGTTGGAGCACAGAATACATCATTGGAGGATTTAATGTCACGTTCCAAAATTTACAAAATGTTATAGTTCATTTGGACCTATTTTGCAATTTTGGTTGGCTATTCGATATTATCTATAAAATAAGTAGGAACAAAAAACTGCCACTTTATAAATCTTTTTGACAGGACGAAGTCTGTCGGGTCCGCTAGTTGTAAATAAAAATAATAAATACTTCTTACCAATTAGCCTTTTTTTTGTTCCCCTGAGGAAAATGCATTAAATTGCATACCCCGGTTGTGGCGAGCCGGCGGTTATGTGGGGCTCTCCTCCCCAGAAGGGGGAGGAGAGCCTACTAACCTACACACTAAAAACCTCAGGGATGGCCTTCCTCAGGCATGTAGGGAGCCCCCGGGAACACCAAGCGACTTCCGGGAACTACACCAATTAGCCTAGCCCAAAGTAAACTCTGGCTTGTGTTATTGAATCTAGGGTAACGAACAGATATATGTACATATATAAACATATTTGATAGAAAAATATATTAACAATCACACAACATCTTCCCCCACTGATATTCGAACCTGGAACCTTGAAACCGGTGTAATAACCGGTGTAATCTATCTATACTAATATTATAAAGAGGAAAGATTTGTTTGTTTGTTTGTTTGTTTGTAATGAATAGGCTCCGAAACTACTGAACCGATTTCAAAAATTCTTTCACCTTTGGAAAGCTACATTATCCCCGAGTAACATAACGTACTTTTTATCCCGGAAAAATTGACAGATCCCACGGGATGCGCAATAAAGGCTTCGCTCAAAAACTACTGCACAGATTTTCATGCGGTTTTCATCAATAGATAGAGTGATGCTCAAGAGCAAGGTTTTGCGGTATTTTTCGTCTCGAAAAAACGGATAGTCCCACGGGAAGCGCGATAAAACCTTCGCGTCATAAACCGACTTCCGCGCATATGTAGCCGTGGGCAAAAGCTATGACCCTTAACCCTCTATAGTTACCAATCCCGAAATCCACGCAGGCGAAGCCGCGGGCAGAAAGCTAGTAATAAATAAAACTCAAGTACTAAAGTTGTCAAAAATTACGACACTATCATTTTAATCGACATAATGGATGATGACCCATCATCCCTGAACTATTAAGTGAAGATAAGCAGGGTGTGTTATGATTGCAAGTTATTGTATCTACCATCACTTAGAGAGTTAACTGGCGGTATCCTACAAGTAACTTTAACAAGTTAACATGAAGAGAAACTACGTGACCGTAGCGTAGAGTTCGTAGTCGCTGGGTTCTGCGTGTTACAAAATTATTACAGTTTAACGCACGGACACGCATTTACAAGTTAATTTGAAAACATATTATCTTCATAGTTATTTATGGGTGTAATAGTCAACTTCAAAATTAACTTTATTTAAATATAACTTTATAGAAAGCTCTTTTGACTAGCAAAATTTTTTTTCGTACCTTTCCTGAATGGGTATTCAGGACGTATTATTTAGCTCATAAGAAGAATGGGCACAAGAAACTTATCAGCTTTATCAAAGTAATAACAACATTTACATTACATTGTCGTTATTATATAACGTACATATGTGTTTATAATATACTAGCGACCCGCCCCGGCTTCGCACGGGTGCAGTGAAAAAATGGTTATGGTGGGTTATCCCTAAGAGATAGACATATACCATCGCGGACTTTTTTGTGGATTTTTGTAAGTTGTACAATACTGTAGTACATTATTTTGGTCTATCTTGTAGGGTTCAGCCAGCGTTTGCAATACAAGCGCAAAAAAACGTGCTTATTTACGACATCACATTAGAAACCTTTAAATTTATCAGTGTTTCTCTACTATATTATACATTTATTATACATACAAACCTTCCTTAAGAATCACTCTATCTATTAAAAAAAACCGCGTCAAAATCCGTTGCGTAGTTTTAAAGATCTAAGCATACATACGGACATACAGCGAAAGCGACTTTGTTTTATACTACGATGTATTGATAGGGGAAAGCAAATATTTACACTTTAGAATGTAATGTCTTCAAATCAACACCAAGCATTGGCGTCATTTAAATAATCATTTACTTTGTCCTTACTTATTATTCGCAGTTAGCTGATGTGATGAGAAATAACTAAGGTAGCCTAAGTTATTTCTTAGGCTACCTAATCTTTCTTCTTTATTTAGAAAATTAATGTAATGTTGCAATGACCAAGTACTGTCCAGTACCGCTCTGCTGTAAACATCTGCTCCCACTGAAACTCGAACCCGGGACCTCAGAGATTGCAACACCTTAAAACCGGTGTACTAATCACTCGACTACAGAGGTCATTTGACATATAATAGCACATTACGATATTAGTGCGTTATGATTGTTATAACATGTGAGGCGGAATTTCAGCCCGAGCCGAAGACGAGTTCGTAATTGAACCGAGCATGTTATAACTAATACGCACGTATATCGTACGACGTTTTTCAACACATTTGTGAGGAAACAGAAAAAACAACCATTTAAATTAACTCAATCTGTGAAGGCACACTGTTGCTTTCCCGCCATTTTACTACTGACTGGCGCCGCGCGGCGATTAGTTCGAAATTTGAATAGCAACAGCGCGTGAAATGGCAAATAATACTGTTATGGAATTTGTGTGAACTATTACTTAACTATTTGCTTTGGTAACACACGCGTTTTTTATGACCCGCTTTACATATTTAAAACTGGTGGAATTACATCAGCTTTACGAGCAAAGGTGTTAAAAATGAATGATTTTATTATGATAATGTTATGAACGCGAAAGTTTGTAAGTATGGATGTTTGGTACTTTTCATTTAAAAACTACAAAATGGATTTAAATGAAACCTTACAATAATGTATCTTATATATCAGAATAACACATAGGCTATATGCTAGTTGCCTCCCGCGAGGAAGGCTCCCCTGTATCGGCGGGGGAGCGAAGACTGGGGGTTTCCGGAAGTGGCTTGATGTTCCCGGGGGCTCCCTACATGACTGAGGAAGGCCATCCCTGAGGTTTTTAGTGGGTAGGCCTCCCCCTTCTGGGGAGGACAGCCCCACAAAACCGCCAGCTCGCCACAGCCGGGGTATGCAACTTAATGCATTTTCCTCAGGGGAACAAAAAAGAAAAAAAAACTGCTATATCCTAGTTGAAATACTAACACCGCGTAGACGAAGTCGCGGGCACTAGCTAGTTCTTGTCAGTAGGTCTTGTTCTTGGAACATCAACGAGGAATTTTAATATAAGAAACGTTAGAAAACTCTTTGAAAAGATTTATCCACTTTGATGCCGGAACAAAGGGATGGCTGCCCACGTGACATTTGCCTTTTAGCCTGTTGCAATAAAATTCCACCCTTCACCATTATGGGAGTAAACGGGACGTAATATACGCTGAATTATTTGATAGCTATTATTTGTGTAAAGTTAAATACGCAGATCGATACTAGCAACAGTAAGAAACAAATATTCGTTAAATGTATTTTCTATCTGACATCACTTGTCATGTAAGAAAAACTATTCAAAGCATTTATCAATGGTGTATTAAAAAAATATCACATAATTTTAGCATCCTTACTAATATTATAAATCGGAAAATGAGTTTGTTTGTTTGTTTGTTTATTTCTACTTTTTATCCCGGAAAAATCGTCAGATCCCACGTGATGCGCAATAAAGGATTTACTCAAAAACTACTCTACAGATTTTCATGCGGTTTTCATCAATAGATAGAGTGTTTCTTGAGCAAGGTTTTGCGGTATTTTTTATATCGGAAACACGGATAGTCCTACGGGAAGCGCGATAAAACCTTCGCGCCATAAACCGACTTCCGCGCATATGTAGCGGTGAGCAAAAGCTATGACCCTTAACCCTCAATAGACCCATACCGAAATCCAGTAATTATATAATTATTAAGAACATAACAAAACTATTTCAATTTGAAGTTGGCCTCAGATAAATAATCCGAACCCAACTTCCTTTACAAGTATAAGCAAGTTCACAGTATATTTAAAAAAGCTAGAGTTTCATTATATTATTTACTAAAGTCAAAATAACGCAACGTAACTATTGAGTTATTAAAACTAGACCTAAGCATTGTTATCGTTTAATTAATCCCTAACAGTATATACCTATAATAAGCTTTTTTCATAAAAGTATTTTTGACAAATCATTTTAATTTGATGTTAAATCCTATTATTACTGTTATAAAGGCGAAAGTTTGTAAGTATGGATGTATGGATGTTTGTTACTCTTTCACGTAAAAACTACTGAATGGATTTGAATGAAACTTTACCACAATATAGCTTATACATCAGAATAACACATAGGCTACAATTTTTGAGGTTTCTATGAGGTCGTAAAAAAAACACATTTTTTGCGCTACATTGCAAACGCTAACTGAATCCTACAAGATAGATCAAAACAATTTACACAGCATTGTACAACTTAAAAAGGTCTACAAAAAAGTCCGTGATGGTATATGTTTATCTCTTAGGAATAACCCCAAAAGGAAAAAGATCGTTAAATGTAGTTTATGGAGCATACTGCAGTAGCTACCAAGGCCATGATTAGGGCTCTGCAGTGCTTAGTTACCGTATTCTTACTTATTACTAGACTAGACGGGACGAACCTGAAGTCCACGCGAACGAAGTCGCGGGCAAAAGCTAGTAAGACATAAACAAATGAATATAAAAAACGCCCCAATATTTAAGAACTGGATTTATTACTCAGAGTTTAAAATGAGTTTGGGTAGATCAGCTAGCTAAGGCAGCTGAGGATTTAGTGGACGTGTCAGCTGTCAGGTCAGTGCGTGATCAAAGTCAAAGTCAAAGTCAAAGTCAAAATATTTATTTCAAGTAGGCAATTAGATATGCTCTTTTGAATAGTCCAAATTTTTTTTTCCCTACTACCCATTCGGACTTCTTTTAGTTATAGAGAAGAACGGGCGCAAGAAACTCTATAACTTTTACAGAAGCAACGACATTTACAAAAATATATATCGTTACCAAGTCATACAAAAGTCAACTTATAGGTACAAGTATAATTACAAAGGTTCATGGCAATGCCTGGTGGAACTAAGAAACATTAAGTCCAAGCATTCATGTCTTTTATATAATCAGTAACCGTATAATAGGCTTTGCTAATAAGTACACTTTTAACAATGATTTTAAATTTATTTAGGCTTAATTGTACAATATTGCTTGGAACTTTGTTGTAAAAACGCACACAGTTACCTCTGAATGAATTATTAATTTTATGGAGTCTAGTGTGAGGCAAATGTAATTTATTCTTATTTCTAGTATTGAAGCTATGGACATCACTGTTTTTACTAAATAAATGAATGTTTTTATGGGTATATATTAGATTTTCATAAATATATTGAGACACAACTGTCATTATACCAGTGTCTTTAAATTTATCTCTTAAAGAGTCTTGCATTTTTAGATTATAAATTGCTCGAATGGCCCTCTTCTGCAGCACAAATATAGTTTGAATGTCGGCAGCATTTCCCCACAGCAAAATACCATACGACATTACACTATGAAAGTAACTAAAGTACACCAATCTAGCTGTTTCTACGTCAGTTAATTGGCGTATTCTCAAAACTGCAAATGCTGCAGTGCTGAGCCGTTTTGATAGTTTATCAATATGTGGGCCCCACTGAAGTTTGGAATCGAGAGTAATTCCTAAAAATACTGTGGTGTCCACGAGGTCCACATTTCTATCCTTTATAATTACTTCGGTTTTCACCTGTTTTACATTTGGCAATACAAATTTGATACATTTAGTTTTACTTTCATTTAGAAGCAAGTTATTAACGTTAAACCAGTGGACTACTTTAGAGATTGCATCGTTCACAGTGTCATTAATATTTTGTCTCCGTTTAATTTTGAATATAAGTGATGTATCATCTGCAAAGAGTACAATTTCGTGTTTATTATTAACATAAAAGGGAAGGTCATTTATATATATTAAAAATAAAAAGGGACCAAGAATTGAGCCCTGTGGGACGCCCATCTTAAGCAAAGATCCCTGAGATCTCGTACCATTAATATCGACTCTCTGAATCCTGTCACTCAAATAAAATAAGAAGGTTCAGAGAAGAGCCTTTGAAACCATAATAACGTAATTTCTTAATCAGAGTTTCATGGAGAACACAATCAAATGCTTTGGATAAGTCGCAAAAGACACCCAAAGCATCGTGTGAATCCTCCCAGGCGTCAAATATCTTATTTAAAAGCTCTACACCTGCATCAGTTGTTGAGCGACCCCTACTAAAACCGAACTGATTATTATGCAGAAGATTATTAATACGAAAATAGCTTTGCATTTGGTCTAACATTATTTTCTCAAAAATTTTACTAAACGTTGGTAGCACTGAAATAGGTCTAAAGTTTGTGGGATCAAATGAGCTACCAGACTTAAACAAAGGAGTTATCTTGCTATGTTTCATTAAATCAGGAAAAACACCACCTTCAATAGAATCATTAAATATACAAGCTAGAATTGGAGCTATTATTTCAATTACTGATTCTGTGACAACTACGGAGTTTCCCCAAAGGTCCGCGGTTTTCTTTTTATTTAATGTTTTAAAAGTCTTAATTATATTAACCGATTCAATTTGTCGAAATTTAAAAAGAGTCTGACTATCCTTAACATTTTCTTTTAGGATGGATTCTGCTACAGTTGGGGAAGAGTTTAAAAAATTTGTTGATAAAATAGGAATATTGGTAAAAAAGGTTTCAAACTCTTTAGCTACCTCACTATCTGAAGTTATTCTTTTAGTTCCTATATTTAAACTGTAGTTACTGTCACGAAGTTTAACTCGTCCAGTTTCAGCGTTAATAATGCTCCAGGTCATTTTAATTTTATCAGCACTGTTTTTAATTTTCGAACTTAAAAAACTTGACTTTGCTTGGCGACAAACCATTTTAAACAATTTAGAGTATTTTTTTACATATTCATAAAATTCTACACTCGTGTTATAGTTACGTTCATTATAAAGTTCAAAAAGTCTTTTTCTACTTTTATATATTCCGGGTGTGGCCCACTCACTAAAAGTAACAACATCATTAATTGAAATCCTTTTTGGCACAAAGATATTATTGAATTCTTTGCAAAATAGATTAAAAAAATCATTGTAAAATTTATTTGGATTATTTGTGTATTTTAAGTAAGGTATTTTATCAAAAAGGTTACTTTTAAAATGTTCTAATCTATTTATAGTTTTAGGTATAACAGTGATGTCTCTCTTTGCCTCATGTTTACACTGATGTGGGACAGCGATTATTAGTCCACAGTGGTCAGAATCTAATTGATTGATAACTTGTTTAGATTTTAGAATAAGATCTGTATAAATATTGTCAATACATGTGGCAGAGTTAGCAGTTATTCTGGTTGGCTCAAGAAAATATTTATGAGATTGTATGATTGAAATAAGCTAATAATTTTAGTACATAAACTAGAATTTTCCAATAAATTAATATTAAAATCACCACATATAATCAAACTCTTGCCCAATTTACAAATCTTCCTTAAAACTTCATCCATGGTAGCCTCAAAGCAATCATATAATGCTGAAGGGGGCCTATAAATGCTTAATACAACAAGATGCTCCAGTTCCACACAAGCAATCTCAATCGTTCGTTCAACTGAGAGATTCACAACATCTCTGCGTTCTTTAAATTTAATTTTCTTTTTCAATAAAATTAATGAGCTACCACGTATTGCATTTTCACGACAAAAAGAACTAGCTATTAGATGATTGTTAAAATTAAGCATGATCTGATAATTTTTAAGCCAATGCTCTGTTACACAAAATATATCTATATTATTACAATTTATAAATAATTCAATTTCTAAGTCCTTTCCTAACATTCTACTATGTAGATTAGTACTAAGTGGACTCTTTAAATTTATTTCAGTATTACGAATGTTTTCTAAGCGAGAGGAATTCTCTTTTGTCTTAGAAATTAATTTAAAGAAATATCAATAATATTGTCAGTACAAGAATTACTGACAGTCAAATCTATAAAAGCACATTGCTCAATAGGAGCAGTTGTTGTAGCCAAGTTCTTGGCTGTTACTGAAAAAAATAAGATAGAGATACTGCTATTTGTCGCTTAAAATAATTACAAATATAATATTTATTTTTAGTCAAATAAAAAGTACTAACTAGTCTGTTAGTGTCAATCATATGCAATTTTTTATTACTGTTGCATACAGTATTTAATGTGAAATTTAATTATACCTATAACTATTTTCAACCTGTGACAAGTTGCTGCAATAAGGCAATGAGAACAATACAATATTGTGTATGTTAATGTTACAATTTAGATTATCTAATAACTTTAATAGGGTCCTTTTATTCAAATCACCTCTATTTCCTATGAGAAATATTAATGTTGTATCAGGTAAGTAATTTTGTAGTGTTGCTTTTTGCAATATTTCTATGAAAGAGGCACCTGGCATATAATTATTGACTACAGAATTACCCATATTACATAAAATTTGACCCATGTTTTTGCCAATTTCATCACTGAATAAAATTGTATTTTTTAATAATGTGATTGTACTACTTCTGAAGGTATTGACTGAGAAGCTCTGTATTGTTGATTAGACTCATTTTGTACTAATGATTGTAATCCTATTATATCAGACTCAGGAGCAGTATGTGACTGTGTCGATACCTGTGTAACAAATTGAGTATCGACCTGCTGTTGTTTTTGACTTTGGATACCCAAGCACTTGCACAATTGTTTTTTTCCTAAAGATTCAAATCTATCAGAATTATAGTTACACATATCAATCATGTCATTGGCAGCCGTTATTTGGTAATTAAGCTGTTTTTGGGAATAGCTACTTAAACTGTTATACATTTCCCTAATTGAAAGTTCCAGGTTATCAATTTTTTCTTCTAATGTCTTTGGAATATGTATTGCTATTGGAAGAGGACTGATTTTCCATTTCTTTCATTTGAGTTAATAACTGCCTACGTTCTTTTCTAAAGTTACAGTATTTCGTCGTTGATCCGCGTGCGGAATGCAAGCTCCGAAGTAAATCTTCAATTCTGATAGATTGTGGCCTGTTGAAGATGAGCGTTCTTTAAGGGTTATCATCACTAATAAAAAATTGCTTGTATTTATTGTATACTAGCGACCCGCCCCGGCTTCGCACGGGTGCAGTGAAAAAATGGTTATGGTGGGTTATCCCTAAAGAGAATAGACATATTACCATCGCGGACATTTTTTGTGGATTTTTGTAAGTTGATACAATACTGTAGTAATCATTATTTTGGTCTATCTCGTAGGGTTCAGCCAGCGTTTGCAATATAAGCCGCAAAAAACGTGCTATTTACGACACACATTAGAAACCTTTAAATTTATCAGTGTTTCTCTACTATATTATGCATTTATTATACTTTTAGGAATCAGAAGAGAAATTCCTTAAAAAAAATAATTTGGCAACAACATAATTTTACAGAGGAACAAAATCAGCCTAACGCCTACTTTACGAATTACGCAACGTTACGCAACGCAACACGTAATAACGTTACGACCGGTCTACCCGCTCCGAATGCCCGACGATAAGTGAGTCGCTAGCCAACCGCAGCGGCTTTTATAGGCAACGGCCGGCAACCTTACGCAACGTGTGGGGTAACCGCTTATACGGCCTCTCCTGACATAGTGTCGTCCTCGACACGAGCCTCGGGGTTGTCACCACTTTGTATGCTGCCATCTGCTGCAACTCCACCATCCTCGTCTGTCAGTCATTCATTCATTCTTATACCTGTATCATCATATTCAAGCTACGTCCACTCGTACGTTCAATACATACAAAACTGTATGTCTACCGGACATAAAGTCCAATACATACAAAACCGTATGTCTGCCGGACATAAAGTCCAATACATACAAAACTGTATGTCTGCCGGACATAAAGTCCAATACATACAAAACTGTATGTCTGCCGACACAAAGTCCAATACATACAAAACTGTATGTCTGCCGGACACAAAGTCCAATACATACAAAACTGTATGTCTGCCGGACACAAAGTCCAATACATAGACTAGGGTTAGTTAGACTAGGGTTAGATAGTGTTAGTTTCACTAACCTCATGCTGATCTAGGTACCCTTTCACACAGCAGTCGCGAGACTTCACTTAAACCTTAATTCTATTCTTATTTTTAAGTTTCTGCATGCATTATTTTTGTGTCCCTGTACCTGTAAGATTAATTTATATTGTGTCTCGTGTCTGTTAATGTGAATAAAGAATTTGGAATTTGGAACATACAAAACTGTATGTCTGCCGGACACAAAGTCCAATACATACAAAACTGTATGTCTGCCGGACACAAAGTCCAATACATACAAAACTGTATGTCTGCCGGACATAAAGTCCAATACATACAAAACTGTATGTCTGCCGAACACAAAGTCCAATACATACAAAACTGTATGTCTGCCGGACACAAAGTCCAATACATACAAAACTGTATGTCTGCCGGACACAAAGTCCAATACATACAAAACTGTATGTCTGCCGGACACAAAGTCCAATACATACAAAACTGTATGTCTGCCGGACACAAAGTCCAATACATACAAAACTGTATGTCTGCCGGACACAAAGTCCAATACATACAAAACTGTATGTCTGCCGGACACAAAGTCCAATACATACAAAACTGTATGTCTGCCGGACACAAAGTCCAATACATACAAAACTGTATGTCTGCCGGACACAAAGTCCAATACATACAAAACTGTATGTCTGCCGGACACAAAGTCCAATACATACAAAACTGTATGTCTGCCGGACACAAAGTCCAATACATACAAAACTGTATGTCTGCCGGACATAAAGTCCAATACATACAAAACTGTATGTCTGCCGGACACAAAGTCCAATACATACAAAACTGTATGTCTGCCGGACACAAAGTCCAATACATACAAAACTGTATGTCTGCCGGACACAAAGTCCAATACATACAAAACTGTATGTCTGCCGGACACAAAGTCCAATACATACAAAACTGTATGTCTGCCGGACATAAAGTCCAATACATACAAAACTGTATGTCTTCATACTGAACGCCAAGGCCGCACCGCGATCCGATGACGTCCCCGACGCACCACACCCGTCCGCACCTGCATCCGCCCAACATTCCGAGGCTCAGCCGAGTCAATCAAAGGTCTAACCTTCTCCCGACTCGGCCTAACCTGACCTTCACTTATATTGCCAAGATCGACGCAAGACGGTCCATGATCGAATTCAATGTGGAATGAACAGCCAAATCCGGGGTATGTGACCCGCCTGAAGACCGCGATCTGTTCAAGCGACGATGATGGCGATCACGACTAGGCGTTCCTTCTGACGGTGTGAAATCTTCATCACGCGTCCCACCATATGACCGACGTCGCGATCGGCGGCTCCTAGCGGACACCCCGTGACGGCCACGCGAACGGCGCCGCGACTTATCACGGGAACGACTTCGCGACCCACGGCCACTCCGACTGGATCCGCCAGCCATTATCACAAACACGAACACTAAAGTACGCAGAAGACTTTGTTCCTCGTAATTGTGGGCTAAGAGTTGCTTATCCCAATTCTGATTTTAGGAATCAGAAGAGAAATTCCTTAAAAAAAATAATTTGGCAACAACATAATTTTACAGAGGAACAAAATCAGCCTAACGCCTACTTTACGAATTACGCAACGTTACGCAACGCAACACGTAATAACGTTACGACCGGTCTACCCGCTCCGAATGCCCGACGATAAGTGAGTCGCTAGCCAACCGCAGCGGCTTTTATAGGCAACGGCCGGCAACCTTACGCAACGTGTGGGGTAACCGCTTATAATACATACAAACCTTCCTTAAGAATCACTCTATCTATTAAAAAAAACCACATCAAAATCCGTTGCGTAGTTTTAAAGATCTAAGCATACATACGGACATACAGCGAAAGCGACTTTGTTTTATACTATGTATTGATTTGTTAGTGATGTGCTGGATCGTCAAAAATCTAGATCCGCGGATACAGATCTGAATACGGATATTTGGTGTTAAGATCTGCAGATACGGATACGGATCTTAACTTTCTTACACAATCAGTGTCGATGCGCGCGATCTTGAGTTGAAACATGTTTCGACTTGCATTGCGCAGCGGATCTATTTTTTTGTTTTGTTTTACTTTAATGTGACACTGGGCAGCATAGATAACGCTTGTGTATTCGTACATGTTTAAAAAAAAAATGTCTACAAAGAAGTTTAGTAATGTGTCATGTTTTGGAATATTTTATATTGTAATAACAGAAACTATTGTGTTTACTAAAGGAGATTTCGTAAATTTAAGACTGGCAACACCTTTTCCTGCCTTTGGCCGCTAACTAGAATTATGACAAAATGGCGGGGTACCGAGGTTTGCTCGGGCCAAAAACAAAAACAAATTTAAGTCGAGGACTCTCTAGGGCGAGTCTCGGAATGGGATGCAAAGAACTTAGTCTAGTTCAACCCCACGAAGACACAAGTGTGCGCGTTCACTGCGAAGAAAGACCCATTTATCGTAGTGCCTCAGTTTCAGGGAGTCGCTCTTCGTATGTCCGAATCTATTGGGATTCTAGGTGTGGAAATTTCAGCCACAGTGCAGTTCGGGAGTCATTTGGAGGACAAAGCCAAAATGGCAAGCAAAAAATTGGGTGTTCTCAACAGAGCGAAGCGGTACTTCACGCCCAGTCAGCGTCTGATGCTTTATAAAGCTCAAATACGGCCGCATATGAAGTACTGTTCACACCTCTGGGCTGGAGCCCCCAAATATCAACTCGACCCTTTTGACTCCCTGCAAAGGCGTGCTTTCCGTATCATCGGTGATCCCAATATTACGGCCTCAACAGAGACCTTGGAGCAGCGGAGAGACTTTGGTTCTCTGTGTGTTGTTTATAGGCTCTTTAACGGAGAGTGCTCTGAGGAATTATTTGCAATGGTGTCTTCGTCACCTTTTTACCATCGTACCACCCGCCACCGCAGTAGAGTTCATCCATATCACCTGGAACCGATCTTGTCTAGTACAGTTCGGTTTCAGCGTTCATTCCTTCCGCGTACATGCAAACTCTGGAATGAGCTCCCTGCTGCGATGTTTCCTCAGCGCTACGATATGTCTAACTTCAAACGAGGCTTAAAAAGAGTATTTCTCTCCAGGTAGGCAGCGGCTCAGCTGTGCCCCTGGCACTGCAGATGTCCATGAGCGATGGTTACCACTTACCATCAGGTGGGCCATTTGCTCGTCTGCCACCTTATGGAATAAAAAAAAAAAAAAAAAATTCGGAGACCATTCTTATTTTATCTACGGGCGTGTTAAGACTAGTTGTAGAATCTATGTCCAATTGTTGTCCGACTTTAAGCTAATATTATTATTGTAAGTACATGAGTTACAGTAAAAGTAATAGTTGTATATATCAAGTGATTTTTATTTGTAATAAGTGAAATATGGAATTATTTTGTGATGAGAAATGATGAATGTGCAAAGTGTAAAACTAGTGATGGAAAGTATTCTCGTAAGGGTAAAGGCTCAACTTCCTTAAACATCATTTACAAAGAAAATATCCTCAAGAATATGAATTATTCTTTAAAGAAGACCCTGCTAAATAGATCCGTAAAAGATTAGCCGAAAAGTAACGGATACTGACATGGATACCAATCTTTCTTCTGCCTCAGATATCCGCGGATACGGATACGGATATCTGGCACATCACTAATATTTATATCATATACATACTATATGTACATGTTTTGCTAGCACATTTTACGTAATTTATGTGGGTGAATATTTCGATGTAAATTAAACTTCAAAGTTATCAGAAGCTGTTTGTATCGAGATAGCACTTCAAATATGTAGTCACACAGATATACAGTTTTAATATTAGCCAAAACCTAAATAGTGAACAACTACATACATACATACATACACTCTCACGCCTTTTTCCCACGGGGGTAGGCAGAGATTACGTCTTTCCACTTGCTACGGTCCTTACATATCTCTTTCGCTTCATCTACTTTCATAACATTCCTCATACATGTTCGACGATTGCGGGTACTTCTGACCTGGCCTTTTTTGAGGACACTTTCGATTTGTTCGAAATATGTTCGCCTAGGTCTTCCTCGTCCCGTATCTCCACTCACTCCAGCTTCATAAATCATTTTGGTCAGTCTACTTTCATCCATCCGTTCCACATGCCCAAACCACCCAAGCATCCCTTTCTCTATTCTTGTCACGATATCCTCTTTCAAACCACATTTCTTTCTAATCACTTAATTATACAATCTGTCACTCAGTTTTACTCCTGCCGTACTCCGCAAAGCTCTCATTTCTATTGCATTTAGTTTACTTTCATGTCGTTTCTCCCATACCCAACTTTCACTTCCGTACATTAGTTAACAACTAGAAGATGTAATTAAATGCGCGAAAAAAAACTACTCTATGGATTACGATAATGAAACATGGTACAATTTTTTTTCTTACTCCTAAGCTGCTTGTGGTATACTTTTCATCACGCTACAATTAATAGAAGCAGAGCAGTGAAGGGAAATGTTGGGAAAACAGGAAAAACTACTCCATTTTAAGCTTCCGTCGCGTGTGCAATCGTAATGGATAAAGCTACACAAAAATCATTTATGACGAAAATGTTCTCCTAAAAATTATATAAAAAATATCCTAAGACAGCATATGTCTATCTTTTATGGTTGACTCACAATAACACGTGTAACTCATGATAGCAGTTCGAAGCTTTCTAATTATTGATTACGATTCCACGCGGACGAAGTCGTGGGCACAGTTAGTATAGAATATAAAGCCAATTTATATACTTATTTTATTACTATATATAAATAGTTACTAGATAGGATTACTGTAAAAAGTTAAGTTTAGTTTTAACTCTAGTTTATGATAATTATTTTCTATGCTTATATAATGTATATAAAATAAATGTAACTATGTTTTAATTAAATATCAAAATAAGTAAAATAAGAAAACTACACACTTACTTACATATTTGTTTCATTTTGAATAAGACAGTTAACTGTGTCCGCGTACCGAATGACAGAAGACTTCCTGATGATCTGTCTAGAGGCTCACGAAGAGGTCCACTCATTGTAAGCATATACGTAGCAGATCCTTCAAGGAAAGCGCATTTTTCGACTCCCTGTACCCTCAACCAACAGCTCCATTGCCAGACGAGCCACTTTTTTCAGAAAGCGTTCTATTTATAATAGGCTATAATAATCATGACATTAATATTTGGAATCTTACTTTTCGCCAGACGAGACTTACACTAATTGCAGAGCTACCATACCAGCACTCAGAAAACGTTTTGGCACGAACCAAGTAGGCGGGTTTTAGGGTAGGCCCTTGTTTTCATCTTTGTTTCCTTATTTGAGACGTACCACATCCCATTGCGATATTTAGTCGAATTTTTAAAATTCAGTCAGACAGGCACAGGTCAGGAGTTGTCGACAACGCAAATTTAACTAAATTGAAATAAATTTATGATTACTATCTAATTCAGATAAGAAAAGAAAAACGACACACAAGGAAATGGTGACAGCTGCTGTAAAGACACAGAAGCGTTAACAATTTAGATAGTGCTTTAAGTCCTGATAAAAAAAAAAAAAAAAAATGGCGAATTCGACTTCTAAATGTAAAAAATCCGGTCTACCAGCGATGCTTAGTATAAATGTTCACATACAATTGATTTGTGGTCTGAATTTGCAGTTTGAATTTGGTTGACCATTCGATATTTATACGCGAGCGACCGAGGTGAGAATGCTAATGTCGGGATGAGCGGATGCTATAAATCACCAGGATACGGGTGGTTCTCCCGATTTTATGACCCCATCCCCCTTTGTACATTTGCTTAAGTACGCATAGGTTTGATACGGACATCGAGTAACGGTTTGTGGTTGATGGATACGGAAAACAGATTTGCATTTGGGATGCCTCAACTGGTGCTTTGTTACACATCGTTGCCAACAGTCAGACTGCCCATCTGATGGTTTTAATACCATAATATTGTTACGCCGGTGGCTTAGTAAAACTTCAAAAGTGATTTTCTGTGACTTAGAAACGTTTTCAGCAGGCTGAAACGTCGTTTCAGGCCGTTTCAGAAGTAGCTCTTTCACATACTAAAAAATCTAAATTACACCCAAGTTACAGTAGTTTTCAGGCGCCTGAAACATGTTTTCAGTACGTTTCAGGTTACCCTCTATCCAACGCCGCAATAACCTGAAAACCCGTTTTCAGGCGTTTTCAGGACCCCTTATGAGCCATTAAGCCTACATCAGTAAAAGGACATAAATTTCAATAGGAGTGAAAGAGATAGCAATAGTAGAAAGAGACAGATATAGTTGGAACATTCGAGAAGTATTAGAATGAGAAAACATCATTAGAAAGAGATAGACAAACTCAGAATATTCGAGAAATATAGTACGGGAATATTCGAGTATTGTGTGACAAAGATAGCACAAGGAAGAGACAGTTATACTCGAAATGTCTCGAACGCGCGACGTCATTCCTACGCGCTTGTGTATTGGACTACACATTCGAGTGTGTCCGCGAATGTTCTGGCAAGAGTGGCAAGTGCCTTAGGGGACTATATAAGGCTGTGTCCGGCCGCCGGGAGAGGAGTATTGTTTTGCGATACAGTGCGAAAACATCTAAGAAGTGATATTGGAGAACTAAGAAGTGACTTTCAGTGCTTTCAGTGAAGTGATTAGTGACTGTTAGTGTGCTAATTAATAAAAGTTCAGTGTTTTGGTACACCGTCGTTTGATTTACTGACCCCAGCTCGTAACAATATTGAGAAGTCAGATTCTCCAGTAATTAATCATATCCTTTAGAAAGATGTACTGTAACACCCTCCAGGCTGCTCCGGGAGAGTGGGGGATGATTGAAACTATAAATACGATTACTTCTTCAATTGTCTGTATTTCCTTTGGCTTGGCAATGTTGTCGCTAGGTCGTCCGAACTAGAAGTCTCTCTATCGACTGTCTCTATACATTCCTTGCTCTACGTCTACGAGTCGCTACGTCATACGCAATGGGTTCTTCATTTTAAGTCGGACTGAAAGGGCGAACTCCCTATGACTTCGTCACAAAACCCAGCTTTATCATTTTGTCATAGTCAATCTTTATCTGGTGAAGATTCCCATTATCACACCTCATACGAGGATGATGGACCTCCACAAGTTCTCTTCACAATCACAAAAAAAAATATTACAAACCAGATTCGTTGCATATTGAAGATTTTGTTCATGTGAAACCATTCCGTTTCAGACAGCCCACAGAAGAGAACTGAGGCCGTACCATGAATGCATAGAGTTAAAACAATATTGAAACAGAGACAGCAGTCTTGCAACGTATAGCACTGCCTCGCTTACACTGCAATATTTTGCGTATTTGAAGGGATCATGGCGGACCTACAGATCTACAAAAACTCTATAATATAGCTGCAAATTTATTGAAGGCAAATCTTATTTTTACACACAAGCAAGTGGGTAGCAGCTAAGACTATTAGACGAAGAAGAGAAAGAAAGGTAGGTTGATGGGAAAAGAAGCGACAATCAAATAATTCTACACGCCATGATACATTCTATAAAAGAAAAAAAAGCTCAGATATTTACTGCTTAATATTGGCTTATTCAAAGGGAAATTACCACCCCTATACGTTTATAAGGTTATCCTTTTATCTAGCCTTGCTTATGGGAGGTACCACATAAAAAATTACGATTCCGTTCCAAACGCAAAGAAAGAGTTGTATAATGAGGTCTTCAAACAGTACTTTCTTTGTAATGCATCTTACATAGCCATTATAGAGATTGTAACCGTCATGTAATTATAAAAATATGGGATTTAATATAAAATATAATAGTTTTGGACGATCGTGTGTTATATATGTCTTTTTATATCAAAGTTCCATTAAGTTCAAATTGTATGAGGGAACTTAATATCTAGACAAATCTTATTAAGGTCTTATTAAAAGTTGCATAAAAAAAGATCGTTTTTGCTCTATTTTTAAATAGTGTTTGATGCCAGTTTATTTATTAGATAGTGTTCGTTCTTTGTATCCAATTTTCTTTTATTCGCTTGTACTCTTAACAATTATAGTTTTGGTTCTCTAAAAATATGACACTTATAGAATCATTTCGCCGGCTATCCGTATGTAAATAAATATTTTCCTAGTATCGCAGAAATTATCGAGTCGAAATTAGTAAGCAAAGGAATCAGAATCTGATCAATATTTGTAACATCAATTTAATGATTGTTACAGAATAATGTGATGTAGCACATATAAAGAAAAAATCAGACCCCACAATATTATTTTGATTATTCCACTGAAATAAAAATATACCAATAAAGTTCTATTAATATTAATAATGTAATCTGTATTCGGTAAACAAACACGCATAATAAGCAAAGACAAACAAAAAAAAATATTAACATAAACAAAAAGAAATAAAAATACACATAACAGTAATTAAATACACACTGTAATTACAGGGTCCCAGGGTTCACATTCCTGTTCGCTGGACCACAATATTGAGTGTGCTGCAGCAACACAGAAAAAACCATAACTCAGCAACAGCGAAATATGAGCAAACCGCAGATTTTTAGCTACAGCCTGAGGGAACTGCGTCTCGGCATAGCCGCGATGTACTGTGTATTTTTCAGTCAATTTGAACTTTTGTCAAATTATATTATTTTCATTTTAAAATTGACGTAATAAAGTAATATGTATAATAGCCCTTACTCATTAGCGTCTAACAACCTTAAACTTACGAAAAGGCAATTCAGCTACACTATGTGGAATCTTGATAGAAAAAATTATACATTTGTTCATAAACGAACCTCTAGTTTTTATAGCATGTACTTTGAAACGGCAAGTTTATTTTTATTTCTTGTGTTTAAATATGCATTTGAAAATTAGTATGTAATGTGTCACAATTTTTATACACACATAAATAATAACAATGATAAATAATAATTACCCTTTTTTTTGTTTTCCTGAGGAAAATGCATTAAATTGCATACCCCGGCTGTGGCAAGCCGGCGGTTATGTGGGGCTCTCCTCCCCAGAAGGGGGAGGCCTACCTACTAAAAACCTCAGGGATGGCCTTCCTCAGGCATGGAGGGAGTCCCCAGCCTACGGTCCCCTGCCGATACAGGGGAGCCCTCCTCGGGGAGGCTACACTACCTCCCTCAATCTCCTTCACCGACGACGCCCCCCGCCCACGGAAAGGGGCGTGGTCCCTCCCGGGAAATAATAATTACCCTAAACGATAACAACTACACACAACTCAACTTAAACGATCGGATAGATAGAGAACAATATAACTAAAATAATCTTCAGAAAGAAAAGATTGAAAACTGGAAAAAGCAAGTCCAACATGGCCGACATCCACACGACTTACAGCATGTCCACATAAATAGTGAAGCATCCAACAAATGGCTAAAGATAGTTAATTTACTTCCAGAAACTAAAGGATTCATAATAGCAATCCAAGACCAAATCATTAACACAAAAAATTATAAAAAATACATCATCAAAGACCTTACAGTAATCTTATATCAATACATAGTATAAAACAAAGTCGCTTTCGCTGTATGTCCGTATGTATGCTTAGATCTTTAAAACTACGCAACGGATTTTGACGCGGTTTTTTTTAATAGATAGAGTGATTCTTAAGGAAGGTTTGTATGTATAATAAATGCATAATATAGTAGAGAAACACTGATAAATTTAAAGGTTTCTAATGTGATGTCGTAAATAAGCACGTTTTTTTGCGCGTATATTGCAAACGCTGGCTGAACTCTACGAGATAGACCAAAATAATGTACTACAGTATTGTACAACTTACAAAAATCCACAAAAAAGTCCGCGATAGTGTATGTCTATCTCTTAGGGATAACCCACCATAACCATTTTTTCATTGCACCCGTGCGAAGCCGGGGCGGGTCGCTAGTATAAAAATGAATCGCAAAATGTGTTGGTAAACACATAACTCAACAATGCCAGGACTAATTCGACCAAATCTTTTTTTTAATGTTCGCTGAAGTTCAAGGATGGTTTTTACCGGTTTAAATTCGAATAATTATCGGAAATCCCCTAAAAACAGCCCTTTTCCCCATACAAACGTTTTCTAACTAAAATGTACAGTCAATTTGAGCTTTATTATTATTGTATAAAGTTCATAATGCAAGCACTCACTGTTGAGCACAGAAAACATCGTTGGAGGATGTAATGTCACGTTTCAAAATTGAATAGTCACAAAATGGAATAGTTCATTTGTACCTTTTTTGCAATTAATTATTTATTATTCACAACGACCTACTACCAGGGTGTACACGAGAATTTTTTGCCCTGACTATATAAAATGAGTAGCAACAAAAAACTGCCACTTTACAAATCTTTTTGACAGGACGAAGTCTGTCGGGTCCGCTAGTCAATGATAAATATCGCAAATGTCACACACATCAAAAACAAAACTAACTTGAAACAAAATTGACTTTATAGAAAGCTCTTTTGCCAAATTCAGGACGTATTTTTAGCTGATAAGAAGAATGAAAGCTAGAGAAGTATGTGTAACGTAGCAAGTGGAAAACTGTGACCTCTGCCCACCCCCCTGGGAAAGAGGCTCAAGTATATGTATGTATTTATATCTGTCTGTATATGCGCTCTTACTTAATTCTCGTTTAGGATTGTGTACGGGGAATAATTTAAGGAGATTACTGTTTTCACAGCGAAGTGGAATCAATTATGCGCGCTGGCGCCCCCTGTAGCCCTGAAAACTATACAACCGATTTGACGTTGATTGTTCAAGGGATTAGAAGGGACGATGTAATTTCGTCCAGTTAACGTTTTCATGTAATCAAATATTTTCGTTTGTCTCCACGTATTATGGTAATTGGGTTTCGCTGAAATGTTTGATAAGCGTTTCATTTGAGGTCGCTAGTTATTACAAAAGAATGGTCCTTCGGGCCGGATAGTTTATTTTAACACGGCGTTGCTACGGCGATTACTAATCGCTCGCTTTTGTGTCTCGCTACAAACAATTGCGATTTAATTGAATTTTTACAGCTCACGTATTTCTACAAATGCCATTATTATTCTCTTAGAATTGTCAACCTTAAGTGAGAGTGGGTAGAGTATATTGTTCGAGGAACTAAAGGCAATAACGTATTTATACACCTAAAGTGTATACAGGCGGACTTAATACCATTAGGCATTTTCATTTCTCCCTGAATTTTTACAAAGTTGTCAACTAGAAGCAGGGCTTAGATATTCTGAAACTAACTTAATGTTCAAGATTAAACATTGCTTATGTATAAAACTATAGATAAATTGTGTTATTTATTATAGTCACGTCAGTAAAATTAATATATTTAATCTACCTATGGTTGTTTTTAATAATGAATATACATTTATTTCTTTTCCGTTTCTTTCTGTGTTCTTTCTATTTCCTCTTGTTTTTAAATAGCATCATTATACACATAAATATAAATACTTCTTACACTCACACCAAAAAGCCTAACCCAAAGTAAGCTCTGTAAGGCTTGTGTTATGGGATCTAGGGTAACGGATAGACATACATACAGATATAAATAATTTTGATAGAAACATACATATTTATTAACAGCCATGAGGAAGGAACAGATGCTCGCATTCATTATAATACCGGGACTCGAAGCCTCAGAGGTAGCGACACCTTGAAACCAGTGTACTAACTACTCCGCAACGGAGGTTCTCAATTGCATTCGGTAATGTATTATTTCAGCACTGTGGAATAAAGCAATATAAGATAGCAGTAGTAAAGCAAAAATCAGAAAACATTAAATTTGTAATCAAAACTTGCAGTTTCAGTTTGCAGCAGAACATTTCGTGCGGTTGGTTCCCCGAGCCAAATGGGTGGCGGGCGCATTGCATCGCCTGCTACCCAATCTCGGGGAACCGAGGGATGGAGTTCGCCGCCTGTACGAGGACGTCGTGCGATCCGTGGCCATGTATGGGGCTCCCGTGGGGTCGCAAGACTGCGCGAGGTCCCCCCGCTGCAGAGCTCTGCTACGAAGCCTGCAGCGGATAATGGCCATACAGATCGTACGAGGCTACCGTACCATCTCGTACGAGGCGGCGACGGTTCTGGGACGCTTTCCCCTCATTCGACATCCTGGCCGTCATGTACGCAGCGACGTATTCGTCGCGGCGTGACGACATATATTTTATTTAGTTTTATCATTCTCTTATTTTTCGTTCTTAAAGATCTATCTATAGATACCCCACATGTTAGGTTTCATGAAAAAAAAAGTTATTTTTTCCCATGATTGATGGTAGCAATTGCAGTCCTCTTAATAACCCCTTGGTGCTCGGTCGACCGTACACCAGATATCACTCGCGCCCGGTCTACGGCGGGTGGTTATATTGGACTCTAGCTAGTCTATCAACTACACACTACCTACGGCCTTTGGTCAGACAGAAGAACTGGGACCTTATCGGCTTTGAACTAAAGCGCCCGCCCTCCAGAGCGGTAGGCGGTGCGAATGTTAATAAAGCTTAGGAGCAAAGTAATAATTGCTTCTACGTGCAAAGGTGCTTTTCACTCCTGGGATGTTATCAGCATTATCTCAAATGAATCTGATGTCGAAAGACACCAAAGACAAATAATGTTTACACATATAACCAGGTTTTAATACAAAATCTAGAAAAAAGATGAAAACTTCTTTGGTTGGAATTTCCCTCAGTTGTACCATAGACGCTCCAATATTCAACGGCTTACCGAATCTATGATTAATGCCTAACTTCGTTCATATTGATAGGAACTTAAAAAAATTGTGTTTAATGGAACCCCCCATAATTTCTGTTTTTCAACAGTTACAGCAACTGATGTCTGATGACGAACCCACAAAGGTTCCGTTTTTTGTCGTTCGGCAACAGAACCCTAAAAAGGTAACATCCGAAACAAGCACTTAAGCACAGCCAGACACGTGAGCCAGTGAAATGACACATATAAGTACCGCCATTACTCCCACACTTCTGATGGAGTCGCTTATCAAGGCCGCCGTGGTTCGGAATCTTAATAAGGTCGGCATGCTGGATCACTTCAGAGTACGTGACTCCTGGGAATTCGGTTGTAGGTTATCCTGCTACAATATTTAAATTTATCACGTCGTTTATTTATATTATTTACTAGCTTTCTGCCCGCGGCTTCGCCCGCGTGGATTTCGGGATTGGGTCTATAGAGGGTTAAGGGTCATAGCTTTTGCCCACGACTACATATGCGCAGAAGTCAGTTTATGGCGCGAAGGTTTTATCGCGCTTCCCGTGGGACTATCCGTTTTTCCGAGATAAAAAATACCGCAAAACCTTGCTCAAGAATCACTCTATCTATTGATGAAAACCGCATGAAAATCTGTGCAGTAGTTTTTGAGCGAAGTCTTTATTGCGCATCCCGTGGGATTATTTTTTATCTTTACGTCTGCAAAATTTCAAAGCAATCGGTTCAGTAATTACGGCGTGAAAGCGGAACAAACAAACTCACTTTCCGATTTATAATATTACTAAGGATTATTATATATATATATATTATATATATATATAATATATATATATATATATTATATTAGTAAGGATAAGTCCATGGTTTAGATAGTTTCCATCTATTTAGGGTTGTTTGTGTGAATTATTCACCCCACACTAGGATTTTTATCCTGTGTCGTGGGTGCAGTCGCAAACAGAATCTTACACTCGCATAGGCCTAGAAGGGAACGAATTGTTATAGGTCCCATGCGGGAATCGAACTCGCGACCGCGCTGATCGTTCGACCGCTGCGCCAAATTGTCATCATCTTCATTCAAATTTTTATTAAACATAAACCTTTACAGTCACCTATGACGTCAAGCAAACATGATATTTACAGAGATAGCTTAAGAGCTACATAACTTTGTACGCAGATATTTACTGAAAAAAAATAATTTTATATTTTAAATTAAAGAAAATATTTTTGTTTATAAATTACTAGCGACCCGCCCCGTCTTCGCACGGGTGCAGTGAAAAAATGGTTATGGTGGGTTATCCCTAAGAGATAGACATATACCATCGCGGACTTATTTGTGGATTTTTGTAAGTTGTACAATACTGTAGTACATTATTTTGGTCTATCTCGTAGGGTTCAGCCAGCGTTTGCAATATAAGCGCAAAAAAACGTGCTTATTTACGACATCACATTAGAAACCTTTAAATTTATCAGTGTTTCTCTACTATATTATGCATTTATTATACATACAAACCTTCCTTAAGAATCACTCTATCTATTAAAAAAATCCGCGTCAAAATCCGTTGCGTAGTTTTAAAGATCTAAGCATACATACGGACATACAGCGAAAGCGACTTTGTTTTATACTATGTATTGATTGATACTAGCAACCCGCCCCGGCTTCACACGGGTGCAATGTTTATGTAAATATAAATACTTCAAAATGTCCTTAAACACAACGTTCACAGCTTTTTTAAACGGTTTTATTTAGCTCAGCCCGGTTCATTCATTCTTGGGTCAAATTTAGTAAATCAAATTTCACCCTCTTCCTGTCAACCGATTAATCTGAAATTTTGTATACACTTTGGATTTTGGTGACAATACAATTATATTTATTCATTATCATTATAAATTCAACATGGCCGCCGCTACAAAATGGCGGACAATTTAGGTTTTATTAATCCCATCAATATGGGTATCAAATGAAAGGGCTCAACAAGCAGAATACAATATACTATAAAAAAATTAAAATCCAAGATGGCGGCCGCTACAAAATGGCGGATAACGTAGGTTTTATCAATCCCATCAATATGGGTATCAAATGAAAGTGCTCAACCAGTAGAATACAATGTACTATATAAAATTAAAATCCAAGATGGCGGCCTCTACAAAATGGCGGAAAACTTAGGTTTAATCAATCCTATCAATATGGGTATCAAATGAAAGTGCTCAACTAGTAGAATATAATGTGAATGCGAAATAAAAACTAAAAACTAGAAAATAAAAATAGGTAAAAAACTTTTTAATTTAAACGGTTTTATGTTAAACATACATTGCAATGTTTAAGATAAATGTACTAAAAATGTACTAAAAACCAAAATATAATAAAATAGATACAGTCGTGGGAATTATAAACATATGCATAGACTAGACTAAAATAAAACTATTATTGGAAAATAATGGATCACGGTTTATGCATAAGGTTTATCTATCTATTTGCATATGAAAATCTTAATGCGGTTCACAGAATAGAAAAAAAAAGGCAACCAGAAGTAGAAAAGAAACTGTCCTATTTATTCTGCCTCGGGCTTTAGACATGTTCGGCGCTGTAAAAGGACGTGCTCTCCAATCGACGTAATGCACAACACTGGTCGCGGGAAGCTCGCGTTGGGTGCGGTACGAGGTCAGGGGGGATATGGGACGTTTTAGCCTCGTTCCGCACTGCATTAAAATTATATTAATTCAGTGCGGCACAAGGCCTAAGACATCCGGTACCAAGGTAGGTACACCACCGAGTCCGGAACCATTAGCGCATCTCAAATATATATTTATCTCTTTCCTACACTGGACCAAACCAAAGCTATGCCATTCGCACGACAGAGAAATTCACGTTTTTGCTTGCCGCACCACAGGGAAGTTGCATCAGGGGTGATTTAGGCCTCGCTTCGCACTTAACGTGTTAAGAAACACTCTATCTATTAAAAAAACCCGGATCAAAATCCGTTGCGTAGTTTTAAAGATCTAAGCATGCATAAGGACAGACAGACGCGGGTAGCGATTTTGTTTTATACTATGTCTGATTCGTCTGTTCTAATCGCTATTTACCAATAAAATTCTCGGTTTGTATGGAGATTTTTAAGAGATCGGTTTTCTTACACTATCGTTTTCCTTAATCTATCTTAATTATCTATACTAATATAATAAACGTGAAAGTATGTAAGTATGGATGTTTGTTACTCTTTCAAATAAAACATTCACACAAAGACACTATCCGGTTCCCGCGACTTCGTCTGTGCAGATATTAGATTTTTCTTACTTACTGGATACTTTTCGTATTTAGACAATTCACGCAATATCTTTACAAATTGTAGCTTATATGTTATTCTGATGTATAAACTATATCATTTTAAAGTTTCATTAAAATTCATTCGGTAGTTTTTACGTGAAAGAGTGAGTACTCGTAACAATCATCTATCCATACTAACTCACTTTTGCGTTTATAATACAGCAGAGATTGTGTGAATTGCCCAAAATATGTCAATAAGTGTGTCACGTAGCGGAAGGCTACGGAGCTAAATAGGTTAAGGCTAATAAAAGATAAATACAAGAGACTAATATATTGAAAGGTTTATTAAGACAGCACGGCCCAAACTTAAAAAATAAATTAAAAATACAAAATAACAATAATAAGATGGTAGAGAAGGGGAAAGAAACGAAGGCGGTACCAGGATCTAGGTAGACCAAGTATCGGTAAGCTGGCAGTATACAGCAGCAGGCAGGCAGGTATTCAGCGGCAGGCTGGCAGGTATTCCGCAGCAGGCTGGTAGACACACAGCAACAGGTTGGCAGGTGTGCAGCGGCGAGCTGGCAGGTATTCAACGGCAGGCTGGTAGGTACTATGCAGCAGGCTGATAGGTATGCCGCAGCAGGCTGGCCAGTATTCCGCAGCCGACAGGCAGGGATGCAGCAGCAGGCAGGGATGCAGTAGCAGGCAGGTTCGAAACTAAATACAAAAATTTAAAATTATGACAAAAAAATTCATAAAAAGGAGTCCAACATGGCATGAAAAATAATAAATATTCAAATTTAGACATTTGGAATTATGTGACGTCAAGTCGGACTGTTGTCATACGTTGTCAAATTCTAGAATGTTCCTAACAAACCAAGAGAAATCGTTGAAAATAATAAAAATTATTAAGAAATTATAACAAATATACAGCAAAAAGTAAAGAGAAAAGTAAATTACAAGTATTCAGTACAATAAAAGTGCTAAAAGTGAAAGTTATAAACCAAAACAGTGCAATTTAGTGATACAACATAATATAAGATGATTTATAAGTGTTAAACGTATTTGTACACAGTTAAATTGAAAATAATATATTATTCCAAGGTAAAGTTGAGACATTCTTATTTGTAGTTACACCAAAGACTCATATTTGAACATTACATAGGTAGGTAGCAACTGAGAAGTCAATGATACATATAAACCAGTCTATAAAGTAATAAATATATCCGTCCATCTATTAGTTTTCTAGTAGATTATTATTTATAGCTAATAGCATATGCGTAGTCGTCAGCATATCAAGCATAACACTTACAGTACTCCTACAGTACACATTACCGACAGAATACAACCCATTTGCACATACAGTAATACTATACGCGATTCCCAATGGAATCAACACAAAGTTGTGTTGGGCTTGGGTGTTAATAGATCACCTCTGTCCAGCTCACTTAACACTAACGGCAGTGCTGTGGGGGAATACCCCCAGTGTATCCTAAATACAAGTTGGGTGTAGCGAGCACTTTCCTAGGGCAATCCGTGCCGACTATCTAGAGGTGTTCAATATTCCCATACTTGAACTCTATACATGCATGACACGATTAATTATAGAAATGCAGATGCGTAGATTGCATGAGCATAGCTTGAAAACTAGCAGATGGGCAGATTTGCATTAAAAGATAACAATTTACTTATAATTGCAAGACCTAAGAAAATTCTAGAACATTCAAATAGTATAGACGTTAGAAGATTAAAACTTTACATATAATTGCAAGTTCCGAGAAATTTCCAGAATGTTCTAATAGTATAGACGTTACAAGTGTCACGTGACTGGGAAAAAATCGATCATATGTACAGACGGAGTCACGAGCATCAACTAGTATAACAATATTCGTGCAAAATCGCGCATTATGCTCTTCTTCTCTATTTCTACCCCACCGTACTATGTACAAAAAAAAAATTGTAGCTTTTGACTCAGCTTTTTATGGGAACCGTTAAAAAGTTCAATCCATTCGTACAAAAATATTAACTTAAAATATCAATATTCCAATAACAATTATAATAGTAAGCTTAATTTCAGCTCAATACACAACAACGCGTCTTATGCCCCTCGTAATAACGCTGGTTTTCGTTGTGAAAATGTAGAGCTTGTTGTGTCGCTGATTATATGTATATCAGTCAAAAATGATTTCTTTTATATATACAGAAAGGTTTAATATTCAATGAGAGCAAATAAGTCAATAAGTGCTCACCGGAATTCACTTATCATCTCATAGAAACACGAAGAGGATATTAAATTTAAATTAATCCTCTTTGAAATTTCTTTTGTTTCCAGAAATAAGCTGAAGCAATTTATATTTTAGTGGAATAATAGAACACGTATTTTTAGATTTCAAATATTAATTTTATCACCTTTTCATGGATAAATTAAATTAGTATAGAAGCAATTTATTATTATTCTATCACATTATGTTTACGACATAAACCTTTTTTTTTTTTTTGTTTCCCTGAGGAAAATGCATTAAATTGCATACCCCGGCTGTGTCGAGCCGGCGGTTATGTGGGGCTCTCCTCCCCAGAAGGGGGAGGCCTACCCACTAAAAACCTCAGGGATGGCCTTCCTTAGGCATGTAGGGAGCCCCCGGGAACACCAAGCCACCTCCGGGAACCCCCAGCCTCCGCTGCCCCGCCTAGAGGGGAGCCCTCCTCGGGGGAGGCTACCACATCCCCCGGGCTCCACCACCGACGACGCCCCCCGGCCACGGAAGGGGCGTGGTCCATCCCGGGTCGCCGTAGCAGTCGCGACTTCCTAGCGCCCGCCGGCGACCCGCGGCGGCGCGCAGCTGTGCTACCGAGCCCGGCGCCGCCTTCTTCGAGCGGGATCGGCCATCTCCCGACCCCGCTCGGCGGCCTCCTTCTGGAGCATCACTGCTTCACAGAAGGAGGCCACAGCCCTCCAACCTCCCTCGTCCGCCAGCATTGCCGCAATCAATGCCGGCGGAGACAGATCTCGCCCGATCTTTGCGACCAAGACTCGGCGCTCAGAGGCCCACGCAGGGCACTCCGCCAGCGTGTGCTGGGCCGAGTCAAGGTCGGATGCGCAGTGGTGGCAATGTGTCGATCCCTCCCGTCCTATTCGACACAGATACTCACCGAAGCAGCCGTGCCCGGTGAGTATCTGAGTCAATCGGTAGGTGACCTCCTCCTTCCCGTGGAGTCAAGCTTCGAGGTGCGGGAGTACGGCACCGACGGCCCGCTGGCGCGCGCAGATCCGTAATTCGAGCTGCGCACGCCAGGCCGCCACAATTACGACATAAACCTGTCTCGCGCTTGTCGCTAGTGTGTTGCGACGTGGTGGCTGGACTGACGCGAGAATAACGGACCGACAATACACGCGACCCGCGTCTTTTATTTTCATTCCTATTTATGGTAAGTCTAAGCTGTACCAGTGAGAATATTGAAGAGAAGAGAAGAACTGAGTGAATAATTCCTGTGGTCGACCTAGGGTTCTCCGAATGCGTAGTAAAATCGCGGTAACAATTTGATATAACACTAGCTGACCCGCGCCCACTTCGTTGGGCATAATATTAATAATCCCCGAAGCGAGCACGAAAGCGAACTGAATTAAACCCGAAGCCATCGCGCGCCGTCCGCTGATGATGATGATGATGATGATGATGATGATGATGATGATGACACTCAACAATAATGTGGCTTTCTATTGGTGAAAGAATTTTTAAAATTGATGATGATGATGATGATGATGATGATGATGATGATGACACTCCGCAATAATGTGGCTTTCTATTGGTGAAAGAATTTTTAAAATCGATGATGATGATGATGATGATGATGACACTCAGCAATAATGTGGCTTTCTATTGGTGAAAGAATTTTTAAAATCGATGATGATGATGATGATGATGATGATGACACTCCGCAATAATGTGGCTTTCTATTGGTGAAAGAATTTTTAAAATCGGTTCAGTAGATCCCGAGATTACCCCTTACAATTTACAAACACACAAACTTTACTTCTTTATAATCTTAATATATATATTTCTTGTGTGCGTGTGTATGTGACTGAACTCCTCCTAAACGACTGGACCAATTTTGATGAAATTTTTTGTGTGTATTCCAGGGGGCTTGAGAATGGTTTAGATTCACAATACGGTCATATAGATATTGTTTTTCAGCTAAATTATTTATTTAAAAACATTTGAGACAACGTGAGACAACGTGACATTTGAGACATTTGACATTTGAGACATTTGACAGGACAACGTCTGTTGGGCCAGCTAGTATTAGTATAGATTTAACAAACAATGATAACAGAGCCCAGCATATTTTTACAAGCTTTTATATTAGCTTCACTTGTAACTAATGTAAGAAAATCTTGGAATCTTAATTCGACCCACTTCCCAGTATCCGATTGAGCTGAAATTTTGCATGCACGTGTAAGTCGGTAGACAATGCATGGTTATGCGTGTGACGTCACTCTATATCCAACATGGCGGCATTACCAAGATGGCGGATCAATTATTTTTAATGCACCCGTACAATATGGGTATCAAATGAAAGGGCATGCAAAGCTTGGTTTTTTAGTCGGAAAATAAATTGTTTTTTTTTTAATACAAGCTTTTATTAAATGCGCTAAAAAGAACAACAACAAAAGAACACTTTTACATATAAAAGCTTGTAGCGAGATTTACTTACTTATAGAATACTTTTAACGACAAGCTTTTATATGTAAAAGTTTATTTTGTTATTACCGAATCTATGATTAATGCCTAACTTCGTTCATATTGATCGGACCTTAATCTCATTATATTATTTTATCCGGGAGCTGGCAATCATCGGCTAATGAGGTTCTACGGCTACTATTGTTGTTTGTCAGCCTCGTGTAATCACATTTACATTTCTTTAATTACGCTTTCCAAGAAAGGGAAAAGGTTTTTTAGTACTTACAAATGATAATAGAATTCCCTTGTTACCTAATTAGGTTTGTTAGACTTTCTTGTTGTTAATTAATAATATTAAGTGTGTAGGGAAGTGACGACCCCGTCGCTCGCTGGTGGGGCATTTATTGTATCATAATTGTCATGTATGCTCCATCAGTAGAGCCAGTCTCCCTCAGGACAGCTTGTGGCGAGCCTTCAGTGAGTCTTTTTTTTTTTATTTAAAATAGTTTTGCGTTTGTCCACAATCTCACCTGATGGTAAGTGACGATGAGGACTAGGATGGAACACGCTTACCTAGCATATGCCTATTCACTCGTGACTTGAAGACCGTAAGATTATAGTGTTCCGGGAACACAGACGACGGCAAAGAGTTCCACATCTTAGCTGTTCGTATTAAAAACGAAGACTGGAACCGTTTTGTACGTGTAAGAAGATAGTCCACCACGTAAGGATGGTAGTTAAGCCTACGTCTGGTTGACTGGTGGTGGAAAGGAGCGGGTGGAATTAATTCATGTAATTCCAACGCACACTCTCCGAAATGCAACCTATAGAAAAACGAAAGGCAAGCAACTCTTCGACGGTGTTCTAGACTCTGAAGACGTGAGTTTATAAGTATTTCGTCGTCGATAAGTTTTCTAGCTCGCCCTTCTACTGAGTCCAAGGCAGCCAACTGATAGCGGGCAGAACCGTCCCAAAGATGGCAGCAGTACTCCATGCAGGATCGAACTTGGGCTTGATATAGGTTGAGCATCTGTTCTGCAGTGAAGTAGCGCCTAACTTTGGATAAAATGCCAAGCTTTTTAGCTGCAGTTTTCGCCGCTGCAGGACTCAAAGTATCCCCCGAAGTTTAGGTTGGACGAAATATCTAGTTGTGACACTGACGGCCCGATATGCTTCAAGGAAGCTCATGCCACCCGCCTCTGCCTTGTATTATCCGGCCTCATTTTCTTTATATAATAGGTCCAAAATGTTTAAGCTCGGGACTAGCCGGTAACTTATTATAAACTAGCTGTGCCCCCGACTTTGTCTGCGTTAGGTAGCATTAGGGATGACTGAGAGTGTTATAAACGTAAGAGTAGACAAATATAATCAGAAAGCTTCGAACTGTTAAGCTATCGGGAGTTACACGTGTTATTGTGAGTCAACCATAAAAGATAAATGTATGCTGTCGTGGGATATTTTTTATATAACTTAAAGGAAAACATTTCCGTTATACATTTCTGTGTAGCTTTAATTATTAAGGTTACACACGCGACGGAATCTTAAAAAATGGAGTAACTTCAACTTAAGCATTTTTGGCATCAGAATCGATCCCTAATCAACCCCTGATTGTTATTTTGGAAATATATTTCATGTACAGATTGATCGCTCTATCGATTTATTATAAGTATACGTTAATTTATTATATAGCCGTTATTATAATTAACTTAGAATATGTAGTGAAGTATTAAAAATACTAAGGTTGCTGTGAATGTATTGCACGAATCCTACTTACTATTATAAAGGCGAAAGTTTGTAAGTATGGATGTTTGTTACTCTTTCACGTAAAAACTACTGAATGGATTTGAATGAAACTTTACCACAATATAGCTTATACATCAGAACAACACATAGGCTACAATTTTTGAGGATGTGAGGTCGTAAAAAACACATATTTTGCGCTTACATTGCAAATTGTCTGTTGTGTCTGTTTATAGGAGCATACTGCAGTAGCTACCCTATGATTAGGGCTCTGCAGTGCTTAGTTACCGTATTCTTACTTATTACTAGACTAGACGGGACGAACCTAAAGTCCACGCGAACGAAGTCGCGAGCAAAAGCTAGTTAAGAATAAACCCGTCACTTCAATTTTACGAAGTAATTAACACTGACTACAGACGCAACTCTTCAAAAGCGTGCTATTTGCCTTTTGTTCGTATTCTGAATAGATATACCTTATCTGTCAAGGCAATAAAAAAAAGACGATTATGTGTATGTGCTGTTAGCACTAAAAAGACCGTTAAGCTTTTAGATCCAGATTCCGAAGAAACGAAGGAAACACAATACCCTATCGCAACAAAGATAGCCGCCTTGATTTTATCACACAAAATAAAACAAAACCCAAAATTTAGTACTTGTCCTCAATGTTTATATAAAGAATCACTTTATCTAGATATTTATAGAACTAGAATGAGGGTAGACACACCCACATCTAGTAGTTACAGCAGATAAAGTAGAAAGTAACTTACTGGCATAATTAGGTGATTTTACTGCAATAATGCTGAGGGTAGAATGCTAAGATTTCCTATTGACAAAGATTAATTAGTAAAATCGATACAAAAAATTTCAGGATTTAATAGATATATTACAATATAAAAATAAATTAGTAAATTGGAACAGTCAATCTGCAATTTTTGCTCCGAAAAAACTATAGGCGAAGAAATGCAGTGAGCGGAGTTACAGGTACGTGGACATAGTTTCGACAAAAGTACATAATGTACGATTTGTACACTTCGACAAGCTTCAGCTCGGAAACGGTAAGTTTCTAAAAAAAATTTACAAACATAAGTTGTAGCTAATTTTGAGACAAACAACTTTTTCATTTACATTATTTAAAAAAAATGTTATTTCATAATAAAAATTGCAAAAAAACACTTTTTTGAAAACTTTAGCGCCACCTAGCTTTTGCATTTCAAGTCGGATGTCGTCACTTCAATGGAAGAAAATGTAGTCCTCAGTGTTCTCTTCAATAAAAAGAACCGGTTCGCTAGCACTAATACTTGCTGAGATAAATGCATTCAAATTTTTTCTGGATTTTATGAAAAACAGCAGACTGGGCGAATTCGGAAATTTGACATTAAGTTCATTACTTGCCCCTCTTTGATTCGTGTAGTCAAATCCCGGTTTGTCATTTTTCGGAGTTCCAATTTTTTTACATATTAACTGTACTGCTAAATCATCAAGAAATTATATTGATGAGGAGGTATTATTTTGATTTGATAAAATCCCGAGTTATCATATTACCGTCATTATATGTACTGTCGTTATCTCATACCATTGGTACGGAATGCATTAGTAAAAATATTTAAAAAAATAAAACCGACTTCAAAATTGTACGCAACTAACTTACCTACGTATTTTTAGAAAGAATATAAAATAACTAAAAAGTATAAACTTAATACGATAACTTCTATCTTAAATAAACTAACTTTGATATACCAACTAGGTATTTTTTGAAGTCGGTGTCTTTCATCACTCTTACTTTCCTATAATTCGTTCGTTTCGTTTCGTTCCTATAATTTACTTTTTAAATTTGACAGATTTGTTCAGACGCTGATACATATACGAAAACTGGGCAGTTCTGGAAATATTGTCCCGGCGTGAATGAGGTGAGAAACTGTTACACCAGCTATGAGGTGGGTATGATATACCCAAAATTTTGATGTAAAAGTTTAGATACTATGATTGTGTAATTAGCATTTATGCTTAAGATATATTAATAATACTAACTATTCAACAAGAAGAATAAATAAAATACCAAACATTAAGTTAAGCAGTATAATTTTTTGTTGAAATAATAAAATATCAATTTTTTTTTTCGAAATATACAAATTTAGGCAATTAACTTCTTTTGGCATAAAAATCTATCAAAATTCCAACTTTGGTAAACCAACATAGCAATAGTGTCTTCTAATTATCTTAATATATATATTTCTTGTGTGCGTGTGTATGTGACTGAACTCCTCCTAAACGACTGGACCAATTTTGATGAAATTTTTTGTGTGTATTCCAGGGGGCTTGAGGATGGTTTAGATTCACAATACGGTCATATAGATATTGTTTTTCAGCTAAATTATTTATTTAAAAACATTTGAGACAACGTGAGACAACGTGACATTTGAGACATTTGACATTTGAGACATTTGACAGGACAACGTCTGTTGGGCCAGCTAGTATTAGTATAGATATAAAAGGAACTGGGCCTCCGGTACCCTCACTCACTCGGCGAAACACAGCGCAAGCGCTATTTTACGCCGGTTTTCTGTGAGGCCGTGGTATCACTCCGGTCAAGCCGGCCCAATTCGTGCCGAAGCATGGCTCTCCCACGGTAAAAATAAAAATATGTGCGAAGAAGCGATGATGACTACGTCGTGTGTTCCGACTTTAATAGTACGGGGCCTGACTTATCCACGTCTTTAACAAGGCGCGTTCACATGTAAATCAATTGGGGTACTATCGTAGACAATTTCTACTCCTAATGGAAATTTCACAACAGACAATTTTTATTACACGATATGCATATTATTTTGGTAAGTTAATGTAGACTTTATTCATTGTTGATAAATCACAGATTTCTTGAAACAGATTGGTATTGGGATAATGTGATTTTTATAAATATATGAATAACTAGCTTCCGCCCGCGTGAAATTAGTTTTTGTCAATCCAGCCCCCCTAGACAAAATGCCTTTCTATTTGCGTTTTCTATAATAGATAACATAAAAAATGTATGGAACTGACATTTCCAGTAGATACGTCACGTGACTTGATGACGCTGATAGAAAACTCGCAGACAAGATGCTAACTGTGTTTCTATTCAATCGCTCGTCTGTGTTCTATTTGACAGTAGAAGAGTTCTATACAAATTCATAGACAAAATGTAGTTTGTGACGTAAAAAATAGATACGGTTCTATTCTATTTCTACTCAACAAAGCGATTGCTCATACCCAATAGATTGGTGATAGATTGTTTGTTTGTTGTTTTGAAATAGTGTGCTTTGCCAAATTATTCCTAAAAATGCACATGATAGGCTTTTGTGGGCAGCTCATACCGAAGAAACGTTGATTCGGCGTAGAAGGAGGGTTCGAAATCGACGGCAGCTGGAAAATATCAATGACATGCCCGAAAGTTTATTTATCGAACATTTTAGATTAAATAAAGAAATGTTTTTAATTTTGTGTACAGATTTAAAAAGACTAACTAACATAAAAGGAACCAATGAATTATCATTGGAAATAAAAGTAAGTATCAAATCCAAAGTTTGTTTAATTTTGTCCTAATTAATGTAGGTAAATAATTGTGAAGTACGCACGTTTGAAATGTTTTGAAGTTCCTCCTAATGGCATTTTTTCTCTTTAAGCAAAGGGAATTTAGGCGAAACACGGAAGATTATTTTCTATTTCTATTCTATTTTCTACTGGCACGGTAGACACAGCCATTCTATCAGTAGCTATACACTTTGTCTAGCATTTTTCGATAGAAAACGCTTAGTCTATTATAATAGTAGAAATAGAATAGAAAAGACGCGCGTGCTTTTTGTCTAGGGCTACTGGTCCCTTATGTCTAAGAGACTCTAGAACAAATGTTTAATGATTTCTTATCAAGTGCTTAAATATAAAGTTTCATGGTTTTATCTATTAAATTTAAGAAATCCTATACAAACTTTCAACCTCTATTTTAAGCCTTCATCCCTTTATTTCAAAATAAAAAGTAGCCTATGTTCTGTCTCAGGGTCTAAAGATTGTCTGCACCGAATTTCATCAAAATCGGTTGCGAGGTTTAAGCGGGAAAGCGTAACAGGCAGACAGACAGAGTTACTTTCGCATTTATAATATTGATTGGGATAATATTTTTTTAAAATAAATAAATATTTATTACACTTACACCAATTAGCTAAGCCGAAAGAAAGCTCCATAAGGCTTGTGTTATGGGATCTAGGGTAACAGATAGATACATTTATTATTAGATAGGGTAACAGATAGATACATTTATTATTAGATAGGGTAACAGATAGATACATATATTATATATATATATACAAATATTTTTCATAGAAATATTATATTTATAACCATGAACAAGGTATAAAAGCTCGCTTTAATCACGGCAACATCTGCCCCCACCGGGACTTGAACCCGGGGCCTCAGACATGGTCACATCTTGAAACTGGATTGCCAACTTTCTTCGCTTTTATGTTTTTTTTAATTCTTACAGTACAGTCTAACAGTCCATATAGAAGACTATACGGGCAGTTATACAAGGTATATCAATTCTTATGTTTAGTGTATTAAGGTTCATTTTGATTCGAGCCGTATCTCGGCATTCATTTTAGTGTCCGTTCACACAGACCGGCGCGGAGGATCGGAGCGCACTTTTCTTTTCACACTGACCGGCGCGGATTCTACGCTCGGTGCACAGTTAAAGTGGATGCGTTCGGAGCCGGTCGGATGCGTTCGGAGCCGGTCGGATGCGTTCGGAGCCGGATGGATGCGTTCAGTTCCGCGTGGGTGCTCTACAATACCTCTCATTCCGCGCAGTCCATGTTTCATTTTCGATGTATTTTAACGTGTGGTTTTCAATTAAAAAATGGATTTACACAGCTCCAGCACAACTCATTTGTTAGCAAGATTATTTGAAGCAGAACAAAACAAACGAAAGCGCAAATGCAAGCGAAGAGAAGTATGGGCCCGAGCACAAAAGAGCACGCAATCGGAGCCGATCGGAGGCAGCAATAATGAGAGTCGCCGACCACTCATTATTTCACACTAAGGGCGTTAGCATTGCTCTCAAGTTTTCTGAATAATAAAAGAAGTGACATGTAAAAATAAACCTTATAACAATGCTTCAAAATTACTATTTAAACGTGATAAAAATCTGGTCTGTATGAACGGACACTTACGGTTCTTCTATATCAACTGTTAGACTGTACACATTTCTTAAGATATCAGTTATTATGCCTATAGCATTAAAGTTCAATTTCGATAATCATTCACGCATAAATACCGCTATATATCCTAATACCTCCTATTAAGCTTTATCAGTGAAATTACCAGAACAGTTACGCGAATATCTCAGTGTTTGGTCGTATTCAGCCTAAATATCGAAACCGCGAATTCCGAGATGATTGAGCGCGATCATTATGCTTATTATGCGAATTTGATCTTAATTGCTGGGACATAGCTTTGATAGCTATTGATATTAATATAATTACTATCTTAGTCTTATTATTAAATGGCATTACTCGTGAAACGATATATCTACCGAGTATTATAGTGTTGGGAACTCTGAAGAAACAAATATGGCACCGCTTCAATTCTCCTGAATGTCGCGAAAGCTAATTATGGCTATACAATAATAGCGCCAAAATTCATAAGGAGCATTAATAATCATCAAATTTTGTTTATTTATTACTAACTTTCTGCCCGCGGCTTCGCCTGCGTGGATTTCGGGATTGGGTCTATAGAGGGTTAAGAGTCTTATGGCCGTTTTCACCAACCTTGTCTTAGCTTAGGTGACTCCTAAGTGACATGCTGTCACTTTATATATTAACTGAAAAGAGTGAGACAGCATGTCTCTTAGGAGTCACCTAAGCTAAGACAAGGTTGGTGAAAACGGCCATTAGCTTTTGCTACATATGCGTGGAAATCGGTTTATAGCCCGAAGGTTTTATCGCGCTTCCCGTGGGAATATCCGCTTTTTCCGAGATAAAAAATACCGCAAAACCTTGCTCAAGAATCACTCTATCTATTGATGAAAACCGCATGAAAATCTGTGCAGTAGTTTTTGAGCGAAGCCTTTATTGCGCATCCCTGGGATCTGTCGATTTTTCCGGGATAAAATGTAGTCAATTATTTTATCCGGACTTTTATCTATACGTCTACAAAATGTCAAAGCAATCGGTACAGTAGTTACGGCGTGAAAGCGGAACGAACAAACAAACAAACTCACTTCCCGATTTATAATATTCTTTCCGATTTATAACATTAGTAAGGATATTTTTAGGATAGTAGTCTAATGGCAAAAAACGGAACCGTTATGGATTCGTCATGTTTGTCTGTCTGTCCGTCTGTCCGTATGTTACAGTCACTTTTTCTGAAACTATAAGAACTTTGCCATTGAAACTTGGTAAGTAGATGCATTCTACGAAGCGCATTAAGATTTTCACAAAACACAAAAACTATAAAAAACTAAAAATTTTGGGGTTCCCCATACCTAGAAATAAAACTCTTTTTTTTTTTCATCAAACCTATACATGTGGCGTATTGGGAGAAGTCTTATAAAATGACATTGCGATTTTTAATATCATTTTTAGGGTTCCGTACCCAAATGGCAAAAAACGGAACCCTTATAGATTCGTCATGTCTGTCTGTCCATCTGTCCGTCTGTCTGTCTGTATGTCACAGCCATTTTTTTCCGAAACTATAAGAGCTATACTGTTGAAACTTGTTAGGTAGATGTACATATTCTGTGAACCGGATTAAGATTTTGAGGCAAAAATAAAAATTATAATAATAAATATTGGGGGCTCCCCATACTTAGGACTGAAACTCGAAACTTTTTTTTTTCATCAAATACATATCTATGTGTGGGGTATCTATGGATAGTTCTTCAAAAATGATATCGAAGTTTCTAATATTTTTTTTTCTAAACCGGATAGTTTGCGTATCAGACGCTTCTAAAGTGGAAAAAAGTTGCCCCCCCCCCCCTCTAACTTCTAAAATAATAAAATGAAAAATCTAAAAACAACATATGATGTACATTACTATAAAAACTACCAACGAAAATTGTTTTGAACCAGTTTTATTAATACCTCGTACATCGTAAACCGCTTCCTTTAATTTCGTAAATAAATAGCATAAGCAAACTTCCAGCGAAAATTGATTTGAATGAAATCTTACTAAGTAGTTTCGCAATTTACATTTCATTCAATCAACTAAAATATTTAAAAAACTAACGAACTACAAGAAATTTTATATTGTGTCATTTGCTGCTACGGATCCCTTCATGTAGGAGTCTGACTCGTACTTGACCGCTTAATCAATCATTCTAGTAAGATAGAATCAAAATTGCAGTCGTCAAAGCATCTAGGATGAATTTTAATTCACATACACATTCAATAGTGGACCTATGGATAATACATACATACATACATTCACGCCTTTTTCCCATGGGGGTAGGCAGAGATTACGTCTTTCCACTTGCTACGGTCTTTACATATCTCTTTCGCTTCATCTACTTTCATAACATTCCTCATACATGCTCGACGATTGCGGGTACTTCTGACCTGGCCTTTTTTGAGGACACTTTCGATTTGTTCGAAATATGATCGCCTAGGTCTTCCTCGTCCCGTATCTCCACTCACTCCAGATAATAATGGATAATAGAATAATATAAATAATGTCATCGAAACCATTGATTCAATAAATTAAGACCTTGTATATATATTTATATTCTTTCCATTCCTGCTGTACAAGGCGTTGTACACCTGGTACAGGGCTTATCAAACCCTGTAACGTTTAAAAAAAGTCTAACCATTTTTGTTTCATGTAAAAGCATAAATGGATTTTTTGATTTGAATATTAACTATATTAAAATTCAGGGTCTTTTGCACTGAACAAGGGAAGTTTCCTCCATACTAAGGGATGAGAAATAAAAACATTGAAAGTTTTCTATCAACTTACTCTGAAAATGGTGCCGCAGTCTCCATTCTGTTGTTTTTGCCAAAATAATTACATTGTGTAATAGAGTGAAAGATCTGGGGTTATATATTGCTTCAGTCCTTAAAATTCCTAGTATTTGTTAAAGGATAACTGCAAACCTAAGGATCTTTCACGTCTAAAAAAATCCAATTGACAGACAAAGGAAACGAAATTGGACCATGTGTCTGCATTCCAAATTTTTAAATGGCTACCTTTATGACAGTATTGCGAGTATCGACAGCGCTACCAACATAATATATATTTTGACTATACTCTATTTCTATAATCTATGGCCATCTTGTTCCTGTTTAGTTGTCATAAAAGTGCAGTTTGTTTGTTTGTTTATTAACATAATTATGAGTTACCGAACCCCAATACAGGCCTATCTATTTCATGCATCCAACAGGGATGTAACTTTTCATAATAACCCATTTTCAGTACCTTTCACAATCAGTCGTTCTGCTCTTAATAAATTCTTTGTATATTTGTTAAATCAATTCTTGGATAAAATGCATTTAATCAAGAAATAAGGAATTTTCTGCGGAGGGATACTAAGGGTTGTCTGCCTGTATTTGTCTGTCTATTTACACATTATTTCCGTGAAATTAATAAATAATAATAATAAATAAATATTTCTTACACTTGCACAAATTAACCTAGCTGTTATCGCGCAAACATTTGCCCCCAGCGAGATTCCAACCCGGAACCTCAGATATGGGGACACCTTGAAACCGGTGTACTTGAAACCACTCGACTTCAGAGGTCGTCCAATGTATAAATTATTTTCACTTTGATTCCAAAAAAAAATCAAATCAAAATAATCTTTATTCAACATAGACCTTTACAGGCACTTATTGACGTCAAAACAAACAAAACAACAAAAAAAAAGCTTTAAAAAAAACAAAAACATTTTCCGTACGTACGAACAAGGAAAAAAAAATGGTTCACTCTACACCTGTTCGGAAATTGGGAGAGCCTTCTCGAGAAGAACAGGCAAGAAACTCTGAAGGTCTATTTTTTATCTCCTCTTTTCAATTTTAATAATTATTATATTATATAAGTATACTAATAATAATATAATATTAATACCGTCCGTTCCGCAATACCTGCTTAAGACACGGCTCCTAATTAAGAAAACTGTAAAGTAAGCGATCTCCGATTGTACTTCCATCTTAATCATAATTTAATAATAATATTGGTTTGATATGACAGCTTCATGGATTATTTCTGACGCGCTACGCTCAAAAATATGCGCACCACAGCGCGCATGAATTACAACACAGGCTATTTTAATATTCGCCTTTCAACGGGTTCCAAAAATGCTTTGTTCGATTCGTATTTTTTCAATTCACCATCTGAATAGATTTATCGCCTTCGCTTCGCAAGCGTCTATTTTTGCGATCCATCTCGAATTATATAGCAAATATTTTTTTTTATAGAATGACTAGATAGATCTTCGCTCGTTCTTATTTTGTCTTATATTTTGCTGCAGATCGCCGTTTGTCGAGTACGGTGCCAAACATATTCAAATTCAAATTCATTTATTCAGTCTAGGTTGTTACAAGCACTTGTGAAAGTCGAAAAGCTACGCCATCGGTTCGCAAATCTACGGCGGGAGACCTTGTACTGAGAAGAACCGGCAAGAAACTCAGCAAGGGCTGTTTTTTTTCCCTGTATTATTTTTTTTTTTTTTTTTTTTTTTTTTTTTTTTATACTACAACGGTAGCAAAAAGGCTTACGGCCTGCCTGATGGTAAGCAGTCACCGTCGCCTATGGACGCTTGCAACACTAGGGGCATCACAAACGCTTTGCCGACCTTTTTAAAAACCTATTTACTCCCTTTTTGAAGAACCCCATACTGTAATCCCCCGGGAAAGCCTCAGCAGGGAGCTCGTTCCACAATCGGAGCGTGCGCGGAAGGAAATTGCGTTGAAACCGCACTGTGCGTGACCATTTAGGCTCCAGCATGTGAGGATGAACACCCTGCCGATGGCGAGCGGTGCGATGGTAGAATGTGGCCGTGGGCATCATGTCGAACAATTCTTTGGAACACAACCCGTTGTATAAGCGATAGAAAACACACAAAGAGGCACAGTCTCTTCTCAGACTTAAGGGCTCAATACCGCATGTGAGTATGGGATCGTCAACGATACGCTCAGCGCGTCTTTGGACCGAATCAAAAGGATCAAGTTGGTATCGAGGTGCTCCCGCCCACAGGTGACAGCAGTACTCCATATGGGGCCTGACTTGCGATTTGTATAATAGCAGTCGTTGCCTCGGAAGGAAGTACCGCTTAGCTCTGTTAAGCACACCTAGTTTTTTAGAAGCCAACTTGACCTTGTCATCTAAGTGACTTCGGAATTGAACGTCACTGGAGATTAAAAAGATACAGAGTCGTCAATTTGGAAAATGACTTCAATATGGATAATTCATGAAGTCACTTTCCATTACATAATATAGGAAATACAACTAATAAAAATGTAATTTGTAAACATGCCTATATTAGAGATGCCGTGCAAATGGCTCCGGCTTATGTTGATTAAGCAGAAGGTTGCTAAGAAGAGGGCTGCAAGGGAAGCTAGCTGAAGGTGTTAACTGATTACGCGGATCGCTAAGGGTGGGTTACGATCTGTTAAGTCTAGTCTGATTAAAAAATTATCAAAAATACAAAACTTGCAACATTAAAATTGTAACATTTTTACAAGCTATAATTACTAATATTATAAAGGCGAAAGTTTGTAACAACCATCCATACTTACATATAAGAATAACACATAGGCTTCATAAAGATATTGAGCGAATTGTTCAAAATATCACGATAAATGTCCTACACAGACGAAGTCGCGGGCACCAACTAGTTAGATAATATAATTACAAAAGTTAATCAAGAATTAATTTATTGTTAGGGATATATATAGGGATTTAGTGACTGGGCTACTCCAGGCATATATAAAAGCAGGAGAACACTTTTTGAATTATATGCTTTAAAAACAACTTCTGTCGACCCTGCCTTTTTAGATTATGTAAAAAAATACTCAAAGACTTTTAAAAATGTTTGTTTATGTGCTAAATCTTTATACATATCAAATAAAATAAATATGTCAAAGAACAAAGTTAAGACTACATGGACTATAATAAATCAGGAAACGGGAAAAAGTAGAAGCTCTGGGAACTCTTTCTCTTTAGAAATTAATAATAAGACTATCAAGTCGGACGATGCAGTTGCGAATGCATTTGTTGATTATTTTTCTCAAATTCCTGCTATAACTACCAGTAATCTTAACTCATCTCCTAGTTTAGCCGTCACCCTCCTGGAGTCAAGTGTGAATAGGTGCAGTGAATCATTCAAATTTAGCCATATTGATGCTTCTTCAATTAAGAAAACATTCCGTTTACTTAACAAGAACAAAACTGAAGATCTCTGGGGTATATCAACTCACATAATTCAATCTGTCATCGATGAATTAGCCCCATTGTTAGCACAAATTTTTAATTCTTGTATTGATGAGAGTATCTTTCCTGATCTAATGAAATATAGTAAATTAATACCACTGTTCAAATCGGGTAACAAAAAAGATCCCTCAAATTTTAGACCTATATCCATATTACCTACTTTCAGCAAAATCTTCGAGAAAGTTATTTACAATCAACTAATAGGTCACTTGAGAACAAACAGATTCATGCATGAAAGCCAATTCGGCTTTACCAAAGGTAGATCCACTACCGATGCCGGAACTGCACTTATGAAACATATTTTTGACGCATGGGAGGGCAAGCGGGATGTAATTGGAGTGTTTTGCGACCTTTCCAAAGCGTTTGACTGTGTGAGTCATGAAACGCTTTTAAGTAAACAGACATTATGGTGTCTCGGATGGAGCTGTTAGCCTTTTAAAATCATATTTATCAGACAGATTGCAGAAAGTCGTTATTAATAGATCAGAATCTGCTAGCTCGCCTGTAACTATGGGGGTTCCCCAGGGATCAATATTGGGTCCTCTCCTGTTTCTAATATATATAAATGACCTTCCTTACTACATTACAGAATCGTGTGAGACAGTATTGTTTGCAGATGATACTTCTTTACTATTCAAAGTTGATAGACAAAAGGAATGTTATGACGATGTAAATAGTGCTCTCTCGAGAGTTCTGTATTGGTTCACAACTAATAATTTGTCTTTAAATTCTAAGAAAACAAAATGTATCAAATTCTCTTTGCCCAATGTAAGGCGGGTTGATACTAGTTTAAATATGAATGGTGATGTCATTGACTTGGTAAATAATACTAAATTCTTAGGCATTACGTTAGATTCACGACTACAGTGGGATCCACATATTGAAACTTTGGCAATCAAACTTAGTTCAGCGGCGTACGCAGTAAAAAAGATTAGACTTTTAACTAATGTTGAAACGGCAAGAATTGTTTATTTCAGCTACTTTCATAGTGTTATGTCCTATGGACTGCTGCTATGGGGATCAGCGGCTAACATTGAAAGTATTTTCCTTTTACAAAAAAGAGCGATTCGTGCTATTTACTGTTTACGGGCTAGAGAATCCCTAAAAGAATTGTTCAAAGAAATTAATATTTTAACTTTAGCTAGTCAATATATATATGATAATTTAGTTTTTTTATATAGAAACTATAATAAATTCAATAAAAACAGTGATCTACATAATGTGAATACTAGAAATAAAAATAAACTTGCCGTTCCAATGTTCAGACTCCATAAAACTAGCTGTTCGTTCTTGGGGAAATGTATATCTATGTTTAACAAACTTTCGCAAGGTGTCATTGATTTGCCTTTATATAAATTTAAAAGCCATATCAAAAAGACACTCATGAGTAAAGGTTATTATAAAGTAAGTGACTATCTTAATGATCACACTATTTGGGAATAGGGACACTATTCATAGAGCCATGTTTGGTAACATTATTTATAATTATTTATAATATTGTATTATTTTATATGTGTATGTAAACATACATACGACTGTAATCGTATTAGGTATGATTGTATCTTATACTATGTTGTATTTTTATATTATATTATTATAATTATTAACATTGAAAAGAGGAGATAAAAAATAGACCTTCAGAGTTTCTTGCCTGTTCTTCTCGAGAAGGCTCTCCCAATTTCCGAACAGGTGTCGAGTCAATATATTTTTTCTTTTTTTTTTTCCTTATTCGTACGTACGGACAAGGTTTTTGTTTTTTTTTTTATTACTTAAGCTTTTTTTGTTTTGTTTGTTGACGTCAATAAGTGCCTGTAAAGGTCTATGTTGAATAAATATTATTTTGTTTTTTTTTTTGTTTTTTTTTTGGATAACCTGCGGTGTGTTAAGAAGGATTTAGTTGTAACTTGTGGCTAATCTATAGTTTTAAGACGCTCTGAATAATGAAAGAGATAATTTAACAATAACCGGGCTTAACCATATGTTTTAAGATATAGAAGATATGCAAATATAATTTTACGAGCGATATTCTCATACAGTTTATTTTTAATTTATTAAAGTAAATATAATATATGTTTGTATACACTTTATTGAACAAAAATCATGAAGAACATAAAACTAAATGAAGTATGAAAACTAACCAATGTTCAAAAATTGAGAGAAAGGAGACTAAGAAGAGAGAAATTTGAAAAAAACATCAAATAAATCGTTATTGCCACAATAATATTGTCTCTTATTCAACACTAGCTTTCTGCCGGCGGCTTCGCCCGCCTGGCTTTCGGGATTGGGTCTATAGAGGGTTAAGGGTCATAGCTTTTGCCCACGGCTACATATGCGCGGAAGTCGGTTTATGGCGCGAAGGTTTTATCGCGCTTCCCGTGGGACTATCCGTTTTTCCGAGATAAAAAATACCGCAAAACCTTGCTCAAGAATCACTCTATCTATTGATGAAAACCGCATGAAAATCTGTGCAGAAGTTATTGAGCGAAGCCTTTATTGCGCATCCCGTGGGATCTGTCGATTTTTCCAGGATAAAAAGTAGCCTATTATTTAATCCGGACTTTTATCTTTACGTCTGCAAAATTTCAAAGCAATCGGTTCAGTAGTTACGGCGTGAAAGCGGAACAAACACACTTTCCGATTCACATTATTAGTAAGGATTCATACAGTTTACTCCATCATTTTGTTAGGCTCCATTTTGTCTACAATTTACCAACGTTTCAGACGAGTCTTGTAAAATTCTATATTTGTTTTTGTATTTCTTTAAAGAATGGTTTCTGCTTGGCGTGTTACCGTATTTCTTCCAAATACAAGGATATGTGTTTTCCGAATAAAAAGATAGCAATAAAACAACTATGTAATCTACTTACGTTTCAGTTTTCAGCGTTTCAGATCTAGCCACGCTTTGATATAGAAACACAGATACAACAAACGACTAGATAGTGCAACCCATTGCAGATGACAGGTTTTATGCGCTCTGAATTCTTATTACAAATGAGTTTTATTATACAACAAGTAATTAATTAAACAGTGAGTACTGATCTGTGATTTGCTATATAAATATGCTCGCGGCTTCGTCTGCGGGAAATATTGATTTTGGATCATCATTAAGGTCTTTTGTCCCCTAGCTGGGGCAGAGAGCGTCCACAGTGAGTCTCTATCCCGCACGGTCTGACTTTTGATAGCATTTTTAATTATTCAATAAATCCATACTAATATTATAAATGGGAAAGTGTGTCTGTCTGTTTGTCCGTCTTTCACGGCAAAACGGAGCGACGAATTGACGTGATTTTTTACGTGGAGATAGTTGAAGGGATGAAGAGTAACAAAGGCTACTTTTTATCCCGGAAATATCGACAGATCCCCCGGGATGCGCAATAAAGGCTTCATTAAAAAACTACTGCACAGATTTTCATCAATAGAGAGATCACTCTATCTATTGATGAAAACGCATACTTGAGCAAGCTTTTGCGGTATTTTTTATCTCAGAAAAACGGATAGTCCCACGGGAAGCGCAATAAAACCTTCGCGCCATAAACCGACTTCCGCGCATATGTAGCCGTGGGCAAAAGCTAGGACTCTTAACCCTCTATAGACCCTTTTTTTTTTTTGTTCCCCTGAGGAAAATGCATTAAATTGCATACCCCGGCTGTGGCGAGCCGGCGGTTATGTGGGGCTCTCCTCCCCAGAAGGGGAGGCCTACCCACTAAAAACCTCAGGGATGGCCTTCCTCAGGCATGTAGGGAGCTCCCGGGAACATCAAGCTCCTTCCGGGAACCCCCAGCCTCCGCTCCCCCGTCGACACAGGGGAGCCCTCTTCAGGGGAGGCTTACTACCTCCCCCGTCTCCTCCACCGACGACGCCCCCCGGCCACGGAAGGGGCGTGGTCCATCCCGGGTCGCCGTAGCGGTCGCGACTTCCTCGCGCTCGCCGGCGACCCGCGGCGGCGCCGCAGCTGTGCTACTGAGCCCGGCGCCGCCTCCTTCGAGCGGGATCGGCCATCTCCCGACCCCGCTCGGCAGCCTCCTTCTGGAGCATCACTGCTTCACAGAAGGAGGCCACAGCCCTCCAGCCTCCCTCGTCCGCCAGCATTGCCGCAATCAATGCCGGCGGAGACAGATCTCGCCCGATCTCTGCGACCAAGACTCGGCGCTCGGAGGCCCACACGGGTCACTCCGCCTGCGTGTGCTGGGCCGAGTCAAGGTCGGATGCACAGTGGTGGCAATGTGTCGATCCCTCCCGTCCTATTCGACACAGATACTCACCGAAGCAGCCGTGCCCGGTGAGTATCTGAGTCAATCGGTAGGTGACCTCCTCCTTCCCGTGGAGCCAAGCTTCGAGGTGCGGGGGACCCTCTATAGACCCAATCCCGAAATCCACGCGGCGAAGCCGCGGGCAGAAAGCTAGTAAGATGTATATGAATAAATACTTTATTGTTAGCGTTTCACTGTAAAGAGCTCATTAAGCTATTTATATATTACTAGCGACCCGCCCCGTCTTCGGACGGGTGCATTGCTGCTACTAAATACACTACAGAAAAACTATAAACGTTGCATGTAATAAATTATAGTGAAAAAAACTAAAATAACACGCTTTTAATTTTTTTTTTAATTAAAAATAAAACTGTAGTAATTAATTGAAAAATTGATTGTTATTATTATTTTATGTATGTTATGTTATCTTCTTATATATAAAAATAAATCGCAAAATGTGTTGGTAAGCGCATAACTCAGCAACGCCTGGACCAATTAGGCCAATCTTTTTTAAAATGTTCGTTGAAGTTCAAGGATGGTTTTTACGGCGAGAAAAAAATCGAATAATTATCAGAAAAATCCTAAAATAGCCCTTCATTCCCATACAAACGTTTTCTAACTAAAATGTACAGTCAATTTGAGCTTCATTGTTATTACATAAAGTTCATATTGCAAGCACTCACTGTTGTCTAAGCAATGTAGATGTCTTCCTAACATCAAAGAGTCGATTTGCTTTATGTATAAAGTTTAAATTTAATCATATCTATCAAAACAGTGTGCGTGTGTGCGTTGGAGCACAGAATACATCGTTGGAGGATTTAATATCACGTTCTAACTTGAATAGTCACAAAATGTAATAGTTCATTTGGACCTTTTTTGCAATTTGATTGGCTATGCGATATTATCTATAAAATAAGTAGGAACAAAAAACTGCCACTACATTTTTTTTTTGACAGGACGAAGTCTGTCGGGACCGCTAGTTATACATATAAACCTTTCTCTTCAATTACTCTATCTATTAAAAAAAACCGCATCAAATCCGTTTCGTAGTTTTTAAGATTTAATCACACATAGGGTTAAAGGGATATAGGGACAAAGAAAGCGACTTTGTTTTATACTATGTAGTGTAGTGTTAAAAGAACTTATATGAGGTTATTCATATAAATAATTCTTTTTGTTTCTCTTTTTTGTTTCTATTTCATATTGTTATGTTTCCCCTTTTAGACTCTAAACACAGAGTACAAACTTTTGCGCTTATAATAAAAGTAGGCATAAGAATGCAACACAAAACTTTTTTTATTACATCGATGTTCACACTTGCACCATCTGTAGATTTATTATCAGTGTCAGAGACGGTATATTAAAGCGCCATTTTCTTCCGCGGCCATGTTTGATAGCTTTCTTTACGTGGAGATTTACGACAGAAACAATGTCTCTGGTGTATCCTAACGTTTTCCTTTAAGCGACAATATGTTTTTCTGTTTAGTCGCCGTCTAGGAACCTGGTGTTGAATACTGAAATGATTTTTGATGGCTGTAACATTTACAAGTAGTTATTTTTCTCCGCAAAAGATTTAGTTCGAAGTAAATTTAAAAATTAAATAAAGTGTAAATTTGACATACAAATAAACATACATTTTCTGATATAATGTGATTACTTGAGACAAGCGATGTCCGCGATAAAAACATGATAGTGTTTATGCTAAAGAGGCTATATGCAAAAAGTTATGTCTATGACTTAATAAAAAAAAAAAGAACCGTTGACATTTCAAATTAAATATTTTGTTTTTGTGTCGTAATTGTGTATCAATAATGAAAATTAAATTCAGTGTAAATTTTGAAAACAGAATCTTTTATTTTAATAATTTACGAGAACTCAAAACTCAACTTTTTTCAAAATTCCTAATATATGAAATAATAGGATATATTAATCGAGATATAAAAACAACTTTATGAATCAGCAAGAATCAGTTCGGTACAGAAAATATATATTTTGAATCGAAAAATATGGTAGAATATTTTCCCCGATTGTAACTAACTGAAACACTGTAATCTGATCTGTATGATCGAGCACGTTCACAGTAAGTGGCATTCATATTTCGCAGAGAGCCGGCTTATGTAGAAAGATGCGACTATCGAATGTAGATTTGGGAGTTGAACCAATTTTAAAGTAAAACCTATTTCTGGCATTGGCACGTATTGACTTTCTATTGTAAAGAAGGGTGTTATTTCATGATTTAGAATTTCTTGTATATAGTCGGATAGTAAATGTTTCATAGCATAAATGTATAACGATCTTATTTACTTTTATTTATATCAATACTAATATTATAAAGAGGAAAGATTTAATTGTTTGTTTGTCGGTTTATTTGTTGTTTGCATTGAATAGGCTCCAAAACTAATTGACCGATTTAAAAGATTCTTTCTCTGTTGAAAATCTACACTATCTCCAATGAAAACATGGGATAATGTCATGCATTTGCACCTTAGTCATGATTGTTAATATAGAATTCTATCAATTGTTTTTGAATTGCAAGTGAAATAAAAGCTTGTAAAAAAATTTTAAACGACCTATTTCTACGAGTGGTTCTGATGAGGCTTTTTTTTTTTTATTCCATAAGGTGGCAGACGAGCAAATGGCCCACCTGATGGTAAGTGGTAACCATCGCTCATGGACATCTGCAGTGCCAGGGGCACAGCTGAGCCGCTGCCTACCTGGAGAGAAATATTCCTTTTAAGCCTCGTTTGAAGTTAGACATATCGTAGCGCTCAGGAAACATCGCAGCAGGAGCTCATTCCAGAGTTTGCATGTACGCGGAAGGAATGAACGCTGAAACCGAACTGTACTAGACAAGATCGGTTCCAGGTGATATGGATGAACTCTACTGCGGTGGCGGGTGGTGCGATGGTAAAAAGGTGACGAAGGCACCATTGCAAATAATTCCCCAGAGCACTCTCCGTTAAAGAGCCTATAAAGAACACACAGAGAGCCAAAGTCTCTCCGCTGCTCCAAGGTCTCTGTTGAGGCCGTAATATTGGGATCACCGATGAGACGGAAAGCACGCCTTTGCAGGGAGTCAAAAGGGTCGAGTTGATATTTGGGGGCTCCAGCCCAGAGGTGTGAGCAGTACTCCATATGCGGCCGTATTTGAGCTTTATAAAGCATCAGACGCTGACTGGGCGTGAAGTACCGCTTCGCTCTGTTGAGAACACCCAATTTTTTGCTTGCCATTTTGGCTTTGTCCTCCAAATCAGGCTGGTTTAGTGTTTCAAAAATGACGCAATTTTAAATTTTTGTGCTAGATCTTAGTAAAAAGGAGTTCTATAGATTGTAAATGTTGCAAGAAACCTGCAGCCTCGAGCTTTTTTCAAGGGGTGGAATGTAAAATTTGACCAAGAGTAACCGATAAACATCGATACACATACGTCTTTGGAAGGTATTGGTGCGATTTTAAAACAAACAGCATGATGGAGAAGAGAAACCATTTCTATCAATAATGTTCATATATATATATACAAATTGTACAAGTCATTTTAAGTGTATTTTGTTATTTTCTTCTCTCTGTTTTGTGGTGGTATATATATATATATATATATATATAATATATATAATATATATATATATATATTATATATATATATATATATTTTTTTACTTAGTCGACGAGTGAACACATGTTTTTCAAATTACCCTCTATAGTTTTCTATTAAATATTAGTTTTGTAAAAAGTTACGACATTCTCTTAATAATAGCGTGGATCTTCTTATACATATATAACACATTTTAACTTCATAGGTAGTTTTATTGTGGGTATTTTATTACTATGTATTTTATTAGTGGGTAAGCCTCCCCCTTCTAGGGAGGAGAGCCCCACATAACCGCCGGCACTCCGCAGCCGGGGTATACAGTTCAATGCATTTTCCTCCTTCATGGACCCCAAAATTTTTGTTTCGCTGAGGTAGACCTCTTGCAGGTTGTCATAGACCCCTAAGAGTCGATATAGACCACCTTGGGAAACACTGGCCTAGGCTAATTGGTGTAAGTGTAAGAAATATTTATTATTATTATTTTATTCAGGATCAGGTAGTCCAATTCATCAAAATAATGCCACCAATCCATTATTTTTTATAGGATAGGGCAGCAAACGAGCAAACGGATCACCTGATGGTAAGCGATAACCGTTGCCCATGGACACCCGCAACACCAGAGGAGTCACAGATGCGTTGCCGGCCTTTTAAAAGAGAATAAGAGGAATTGGGCCTCTGGTACCCTCACTCACTCGGCAAAACACAGCGCAAGCGCTATTTTACCCCGGTTTTCTGTGAGGCCGTGGTATCACTCCAGTCGAGCCGGCCCAATTCGTGCCGAAGCATGCCTCTCCCACGGTTAACTCGCCTAAAAATTAACCGAAATCGCAGGTTATGCTTTTGCAACCCCCCAAATAAGGGGCAATTTAAAAACCATTTATCCCGGTTAGTAGTGAACCGATCAGGCTGGCTTCGTTCCCGCTATTAGGGAAGTCGGAGACCTACAAATTTATCTTAAATCTACGTGAACCCGAATCTAAGAAGCTGGCACTATACGAATCTCCTCAAAAACACCAGATTTCCACCTCAAAAATTATTCAATCAAGTATTGAGTCAAAATACATATCCTGTAACAATATGGCATCCAGTACGAACGTAAATAAACGATTTGGCCTACACAATAATTCAATCAAGCGACAAATTACGAAACGAGCTTTTTATGTCCAATGACTTTTATGTTTACGGCGTAACGTATTCAAATACGAATTTTTACTCGCAAAGAAACTGTGTCACGCAATTCGAGTAACCAGTGGGACAAACTTTTTTTTTATACGATAGGGCAACAAACGAGCAAACGGATCACCTGATGGTAAGCGATAACCGTTGCCCATAGACACCTGCAACACCAGAGGAGTTACAGATGCGTTGCCGGCCTTTTAAAAGGGAATAAGTGGAATAAAGGGGAATAAGGGGGGTTGGGCCTCCGGTACCCTCACTCACTCGGCGGGCGAAACACAGCCTAAGCGCTATTTTACGCCGGTTTTCTGTGAGGCCGTGATATCCACTGCCGGCCGTGACTCCAGTCGAGCCGGCCCAATTCGTGCCGACGCTCTCCCACGGTAAAAAACTTAAACTAAAAACATTGTCTTTCCCCAGTCAATCCGCGTAATACAGAATATCGTCGACCCAGGCACGTCATTTCTGACCCTCTCGACTCATTGACGCTGGCTCTTCAAGCCTTGCGAGAGGCGGCATCTGCGCCGCCATCCCTTAGTTAGTCCATACTTCGCAGCTTGCTGCACATGTACGAGTAGGCCCTATCATTTCAAGGCCGGACCCACTTTGGCGTACCGAGCCTTCTTTCGCGCTTATGTCTTCTTCGGAGGGCAGCGCTGACGTGCCCTCTCCTGAGGGTGCGCCAACCATTCCATTCAAGCCGTAGGGCCATTAGGGCCAAGTCTAGGCTGAGTTTAGTCGGTAGGTCTGAGTGGTCGAGCCGCCTCGACAGCACCAGGAGTCCGACATAATCAACGCATTCCTGCTTGCCTGTTGCGTTGGTATCCATGAGGATTCTCAGCCTCCTCTCCTGAGGAAAAAAAAATTGTCTTTCCTACATAATATATGAGTGAATTGAATGTTTCAATACAGGCGCCATTATAAATATACAGTATGATATAACTAGTAAAAATATTACAATTAAAAGACCATAACTTATACTCTGTCCATTATGTTATTTTTTTTTGACAGATCGCGCGTATGAAATATTGTTTCTATTTTCAAATTATAGTACTACAGTAATAATATACTTTCTAGACGGGTAACGCCCACATAGTGAAGTGCTCTGTGCATAACAAACTACCACAGACAATAAGCAGTTCTTGAAATCAGATAAATCGATAAATTGTCTTCAAATCAAATATTTGTAAATTTATTTATTTCCTTCTCGACAGCTACCTTACATTATTTATAGGTATGTGAATTTTAATATTAAAACGCATATGTAGTTAATAACATCTACGTCAAGTTTAAATCAAGAATTATGATCAAGAATACTTAGAAAATCACATACATACCATTTTTTTAACAAACTAGCTAGGTAATTGGTAATTCGCCAAAAATATATAAATTTTGCCTAATTTACTTGGCATGTGTAAAACTTTATTTTTTCATATATTTCTGATCAATTTAAGAGAGAAAAAGGAAAACTTTCTTAAATTTATTTCATGTATTTGAAAAAACCAGATAAACGAATTTAATATTTATAATAAAAATAATATCGCTGCATTAAATCGATTAAAAGTTCTTCTTAAATAAAATCGATATTCTGTTTTAATCGAATCGGTAACTTGCGAGTTCATCACTGATTTCAAAATATCTTAAACTGTCAAAAAGAAAATAATATAATGGACAGAGTATAGTCTTATTTCCACCAAAATCAAAATTAACTTTAATCAAAATTGTTCAGAGTCGGAGCGCTTCGAATCACATCGCTCAATTGCATCTCGGTTTCATCCCGATACGCGACGCTTACACGATTGACTCAGAGTCACTGATACAAATAAACCGATTTATTCGATTCAGATGTCACTGATGCAAATGAAACAAGCGAAGCACGATTCGAATCTTTGTATTGATCCATCTACAAATGATGCAATATTAACTAAGATACGTTTTTTCCATTATTAGCAGTAACTGAATGACGTCGCGTTCATTCGTGCACAATTCGCTGACACAATACATTAATGCAAAGGACATTGTTCAATTTCGGCCTAAGAACCGATGTTAATATAAATCAATCTACATAGTATAAAACAAAGTCGCTTTCGCTGTATGTCCGTATGTATGCTTAGATCTTTAAAACTACGCAACGGATTTTGACGCGGTTTTTTTTAATAGATAGAGTGATTCTTAAGGAAGGTTTGTATGTATAATAAATGCATAATATAGTAGAGAAACACTGATAAATTTAAAGGTTTCTAATGTGATGTCGTAAATAAGCACGTTTTTTTGCGCTTATATTGCAAACGCTGGCTGAACCCTACGAGATAGACCAAAATAATGTACTACAGTATTGTACAACTTACAAAAATCCACAAAAAAGTCCGCGATGGTATATGTCTATCTCTTAGGGATAACCCACCATAACCATTTTTTCACTGCACCCGTGCGAAGCCGGGGCAGTGAAGCGGGTCGCTAGTTATACTATAATTTTCATTTATTTTTATATTATTTGAAACATATTTTAGTGTTCCACGGACACTTCAAATAAATAAGTTCCAAATAAAAAGTTGGGTCACAATTATTGATGCCGTATAAAATGTTTTCCGTCAGCCAGTGCTGCCAGTTTCGGAAGTTTTCGCGATTTCAGTAAATACGGATCGAATTGAGAACCTCCTCCTTTTTGAAGTCGGTTATTAAAATTAGTTGATAACACTTTATTCATTTAAATATTTAAATTGACTAGCTAGAAAAAAAACTAGTATTATATATTTTTTAAGCGAAATCGCGAATTTCTAGCTTGGCATTCGGGAATTATAGTTTTCGTAATTGGCAACACTAGTGTACTTCATACCTTATCTCCGTTTCATTCAATTTTTGATTGCTTTGCGACTATCGTTTCTTTTTCTATGCGTTTCATGGTTTTATTCTAACAACTTTGGCTTGATTACGGATTCCGATTACATTGCGTACTTGGTAGACTTGGCTGTGTGTAAAGGACTGGATTTTGTAAAATGATAATTGTTAAAGAATTATCTCAAACTTGACTAGGTACTATCCTATCTCTTTTCCTAGTATCTATTAGAGTAGTCCTTTCCTAGTTCTAGAAGAGAACTGTACATAGTATTGTTAGTATTACTTTGATATTACTACTCTGATATTTCACGCGGTTATTTTTTATTTATAACCTCAAAATATTAACTTTTTTCGTCATTATTTTAGTTTCCTGAAGTGACCGTTCGTGAAAACTTATTTCATAGGATTCCATATAATTTTAAGAGTTTATAAGTCACTTTCGATTCGAACGGTTCTTAGGCAGAGCATGTATGGAGCCCGCACAATGTCCTTTATTAGTTTTATATTAGTTATTTTTATTTTTAATTATAATAAATAAATAAATATTTCTTACACTCACTCCAATTAGCCTGGCCCAAAGTAAGGCTTGTGTTATGGGATCTATGGTAACGGATAGACATACATATATTATACATGTATAAATATATTTTTGAAAGAAATATATATTTCACAACCATGAATAAGGTATGCTCGCATTCATTTCACAAGCATCTGCTCCCATCGGGACTCGAAGCCGGGACCTCAGTGATGAAACCGGTATACCAACCACTCGACTACGGAGGATTTTAATTGATGTTTTTGTTTATTTTTCTACTTTTAGTGAACACGAATTACATTTATTTACTCGGCTTAATATCAATTTATTCGTCCATTTGTCTGCCACATTTTTAATGGAAATTAAAAACTTATCTCCATAATCAAGTGGATGGTACACCGGTTTCAACCCCGAATCCCGTTGGGGTTGTTTGCGTGATGAATGCGAGCATTTGTACCTTAGTCATGGTTGTTAATATATAATTCTACTAGCTTTCTGCCCGCGGCTTCGCCCGCGTTATATTCGAATTTCCCACAGGAAGGATATGTTTTAACAATACTGCCATACAACCTTTCACCCCCTCCTTTCAACCTTTCACAACCCTTTTCTGCTTTAAAAGGTAGCCTCTGCCCTTTCTCAGCCTCTAGACTATCTGTGTACCAAATTTCAATTAAATCGGTTCAGTGGTTTTAACAATATTTTCATACAACCTATTATCCCTCCTTTCAACCTTTTACAACCCTTTACAACCTTTTTTGCATGAAAAAGTAGCCTATGTCCTTTCTCAGGCTCTAGACTATCTGTGTACCAAATTTCATTTAAATCGGTTCAGTAGTGTTGGCGTGAAAGCGGAACAGACAGAGAGACAGAGTTACTTTCGCATTTATAATATTAGTATGCAAGTATGGATTAAACATCCAGCAAAAGAAGTCTAGGTAACATACTTCAGTGATCGAAAGAAACTGTGAAGTGACGAGTAATTTTAATGTTATAAACTATTCCCCGGACGAGTCTTGTGCGTACGACTTCATTCCGTCGTTTCCTTAGACGGTAAACAATATTTCATTAGCAGGCACTTCCTTCAATATTTGTCACGCTGTCCGCCATGATTTGGAGCCAGTTCCCGGCGACAGCCTCCGCCGGCGTCAGTCGCTCTAGAGTACCCGCTGTGGGAGCGCGCCCGCCTACCGCCCAACTTTGACGAGCGCTCACTATTCTCCGTTCCCAAAAGTTTTCGCGAAGTATTCTAATAGTGGAACATTTTGTCAGTCGCTTTTATTATTTTTAATTTGTTTCTGAACGTGGCCAGTTTTAAGTTTGATAGTGCTCTAGTATTCTTATTTTGATGTGATTGTGTCAAAAGTGGTTTTTTTTTAACGGAAAGTTGTTGCGGTTTCTCCTACTTTCGGCAATGTAATGTGAGTAATTTACCTTTATTTTAGTTACTTACTTAAGCTAGTTTTGAGTTTTATCATATATTTATTGATTTTGTAATTCTGAGGTATTTACTTTTTATTAATTATATCATTATTTGGACGTTAAAAAATCCCGAAGCTTTATCGCAGGTCACGAATGTTAGAGATAAATTTACCATTAAATTAACGATTTGTTTGTTTGTTTAATACAGATATATCTTCTCAAAAGAATCAAGTGCATACAAAATTTTTATTGTTGATGTATATTTAGGAATGGCTTTTTTAATTTATAATTTAAAATTACATCCACAAAAATTACTATTGTAGCAATAATTTTTTTTCACTATAATCAAAAAATAGTATAGATTTGGAATTAATCTATTTTCATAAGCAAACAAAGATAATAGTAAAACTAATTTAATCTTTTATCTTTAATTATTTCTTTAGCATTTACCTCATTGTCAATTTGACAAAAGTATTCGAAATATATACTTTATCTAGAAAGGACAGGAGTAAAGAATAGCACGCCTCAAGGTAATAAGGACGATTTGGTGCACAGATGAATCTAATATGACACTACACGGGAATACAAATAAAATCTATATTTCAATATTACCTAGCCTGCTTATAGGCTGGCTACTCTCTTTGTGGGCAAGCATACGCTATATTGATTTATCCACAGGATCTGGTCAAGGGTTGTAAAGATCTTAGTGATAATCAATCCTCACACAAGGTAGATTTACCATACGTGGAGAAATCCAGACTCGTGGTATACTAGAGAAAGACAGTACTGTAAGTCTTCTCTGGGTATTAAATCACAAAGGGTCTTCTGAATACGAAAATGTCGACTATCAGTTAAAATCCCTACTAATTTCGTGAACGCGAAATTTTGTATGGGTGCATGTTTGTTCCTATTTCCCGTAAATTTTATTGAATAGATTTTAATGAAACTTTTGGCTTTTGTTCAAAATATGACGATATGTGTCCTACGCAGACGAAGTCGCGGGCACAAGTTAATGCCAACTAATATTATAAATGCGAAAGTAACTCTGTCTGTCTGTTACGCTTTCCCTCGCAACCGATTTTGATGAAATTTGGTGCAGACAATCTTTAAGCCCTGAGACAGAACATAGGCTACTTTTTATTTCGAAAAAAAGGTATGAAGGGGTTGAAATAGAGGTTGAAAGTTTGTATGGGATTTCTTAATTTTAAAAGATAATACCATGAAGCTTTATATTTAAGCACTTGATAAGAAATCATTGAATATTTGTTCTAGCATTTTTGAAATTTCGACCACTAGTTAGTATGCTAATTCGTGAAAAATCACGTCACAAGAAACAAAGAATCGTCTGTTCTAGCATTTTGAAATTTGATCAGTGTGGGGCTGAAATAGGGGTTGAATTGAAGATAAGACCATGAATCTTGGACGTGAGGCTGGCCCCTGTTAGAGTCTCTTAGACATAAGTTAATAATAAGATTAGTCTATTTCAGTTATTTTCATAGTGTCATGACGTATGGCATACTATTGTGGGGATCTGCGGCGAATATTGAAAGTATTTTCGTGCTCCAAAAAAGAGCGATTCGCGCTATCTATAATATAAAACAAATAGAATCACTCAGAGATTTATTTAAGGAAATAAATATAAAGACATTGGCGTGTCAATATATTTATGAAAATTTAATATATTCATAAATATATTGACACGCCTAATTGCGCGGCTGGGCTAATTGTAAGAAATACTTATTCATTAGAGATGGGCCGAATACGGACTTTGCCGAATACGAATATTCGGCCGAACATTCGGTTCAGCTCTTACCGAACCGAATATTCGGCCGAATATTCGGTTCCCGCGAACCTGTATAAACAGGTTTATACAGGTTCACCCTCAGCCATTTTTAGCCGAGGCATTGAGAAACGGTGATGATGAGAGTACTGACGAAGACGATGTGAATAATAGGGTGGCTCAGACTGTTTCAAATTCTACTCATGCAGATTTTTGGAGCTGTTTTGAAGAAGTTGCCTCAACAAAGTTACCAGCGATACCGACCGGTAATTCAAAAAGTCCTGTTCCAACTGAACTGGACAAATATTTACAGGAGAACCTTCTACAGCGAGATAAAAGTCCTTTGGTGGACAAATAATAAAATAAAATATCCCTTAATGTCAAACATAGCTAAAATATAGCTTGGCAGCGCCTGGGTCTTCAGTGTATAGTGAACGACTTTTCTCGGAAGCTGGGAATGTTTATGAAAAAAACGTAACCGTTTCATGCCTGATCGGGCCGAAAGTTTGGTTTTTCTCCACCATAATCTACCTCTTATAAATTATAATTGTAAATAAATAGGACTTAACTTTTGGTAGCTTTTTCAATTTAAATACTTTTCGATCTATTAAAAAGAGATTGTTTTATTTTAGTGAAAGAAGAAACACCACTTTTTATTTAATTTATTTCTTTATTGATAAAAGACTGTTACTCGTAATTTAGATTATATATTTAAAGCTGATGTTGAGTTTAAAACTTTAGAATGATTATTAATTTAATAGTTACTTACGTTACCTATCGTTCCTAATCCTAATATTCCTATCATTTAGAGCATGCAAATGCTAAAGCTGATTAATGATTAATAAAACTTACTTAAATAAAACAATTTTGGTTTTACTTAATTAAACTGCGGTTTATTGCAAAATATTTATAATATATATATTTACATTTTGACGCATATTTATCCCTTTTTGTTAGTTGCTTACTAAGAATGCTGGTATAGGATGTCAATCCGACAAATTACGAAACAACCTACACTCGTTATTTACTTTGTTTATTCGGTAATTATTCGGCAATGTAACCGAACTATTCGGCCGAATACGAACACTGAAAAAGATGCCGAATATGCCGAATACCGAATATTTACCGAATATTCGGCCCATCTCTATTATTTATCATTAATTCATTTTCGTTCGTTCGCTGGCGCTGTGATCTCGGCACTGGTCTCCGAATCGGATGATTCGGGAGCCTGGGGTCGATCTTGCCATGTATCAATTTGTTTTTCGTTTTTCGAATTTCATATGCACATTATTATAGCATTTTCGAAAAAAGCTATATATTGACAAAAAAATGTTAGCAACCCTAATTTGACTGTTTATGGTCTTGTCAGTATTTTGTTATTTGTCGTATTCGACTTACGATTAGTATTTTTTTGGCCTGATTATTTCAGTAAAATAATCAGGCCAAAAAAAAGAATCAAGTTTTACCGAATTCGGTTTTACTATATCGCTAAATGTGAATGCTCAAAAAAACGTTTCGATAAACTGCCAAATATAAACCATTATATTATATATACTATTATATTATATATAATAGATACTATTAAAGAAAGACGCATGACATAAATGCGACGGGACCTACGAAGATAAGGACGCGTGTTGAATAAGTTTTATAAATAGAAGGTGATGATGTATGATGTGATCTTTTGTGTGGTATCTCGACAGATTGAGCCGACAGGCTTAGCGGTCTTGAACAAACAATTCTTATCTTCGATTTGATGCAGCGCTGACTAAGGAATGGATTCTGAGTTAAAGTACATGGCACAGTTAATATGGCAGTTTGGCTTATATAATGCGAAAAGTAGATTCTCCAAATTAATAATAATAATATATTCTTTATTTCTCCTCACATTGGTAATCTTAATACTAGGTAGGTTTACACAAATTAGTTTTATTATGTGAGGAGCTGGTGTCCGTGATAGGCATGAATGCCTGTATTACAAATCACCAGGTCCTCGCCCCACAGATTTATAGTACAATTTGACCAGTGTAAAATAATTTCAATTACAATTAATTAATATAATATAGGTAGGTACTTAATACAGAGTTTGTTACTAACAATAGAGAAAATAAAGTGGTAACCATATTTTTCTGTAGAATTTTTACATTATGTTTAATTACATATAAATATTAGCACCTAGTGTTTTTGTGTATGTGTGTGTGTGTGTGTGTATGTATGTGAATAAATTGTAACATTTCTAATAAAGCGGAAGACGTAAACCATATTATAATGGAATGTACAAGAACTGCTGAGCTTAGAAGCAATTTATATTTGCGCAAATATGACGTTGGAGCTTGTAATTGTGTCCTAATGCTGGATGCATTGGATATCTTGATTAATGGATGGATGTAGTGAAGAAGCAAAAATAGTATATAAATTTGTTCAATTAAATAAATAAATAAATAATGCTTTATTTCCAAAAAAGTAAGACCATAGTAATTGCAATGGCTACTACACTAGGCTCGCAGGCCTGTATCGTAGTAGTCGTTGAGTCATTTTACAGTAGGTTATTTAGACAAGACCCTTGGTCTTTAACTCCAGTTATACAATTATTATTTTTCAACATTTCCCATAACAATACCTATTACATTTTGGCTACAGATTAAATCTCTTACAAATAGAGCTATGAATATTATTTGTGCTAAGCTAAAGTGAAATGTGAAGCGTATGTGCGTGTGTGAGTGAGGGTATATGTGTGTGTGAGTGAGGGTGTATGTGTGTATCTAACATATTTTTATTAATTGAACATTTTTATGCTGTGGATGGTAGAAGTTTTTCAGTTTCATCATAGTTAAGATCCATTAACCAATTTTTTATTGCTTGTTTTGCTTTATTTGTACTAAAATCCTTAATAAGACATTTGCTGGTCACATTATTATAAATATATGGATGAGAAAATACTTAGCAAACATAGTGCGGACGCGAGGAACGGGTATTTTATAGATACGTTTTTTTAATCGCTCTTTATAGTATGTGGAGATAACTGATTTATTATGTTGAGCGCAGGTGACACACCAGACATAAAGTTGCCGGACACGAAGTACCTTGGCCTGTTTATAGAGTGTGTCAGTTGGGAATCGAAAGGGTTTACAAAACATTACCTTTAGGACAGCTTGTTGCGCCCTCTCGATCTCTATGAAGTTTGTTTTACTCGACCCACCCCAAACGCCTATACAGTACATTAGAATATTTTGTTTTGTACATAGACATAAAGCATAGGGGTGCCATATCTAAGAATAAAACCCCTGAAACAAACATAAAAAAAAATATGACAATTTGGCGAGCGGCGAACGACTCCAAATTTACGACAGTATCCTGATTTCTTTTTCTATATTTAATTTTCGATATTCCTGAATCAATTTAAGAAGAATCGTTGACAGTTGATACCGACAACTTCAGAGCCCCCTAGCGGCGATATTTGTCGTAAACTCTAAAACTTGTACTATCGAAAATTTGGAGTCGATCGCCGCTCGCCAAACTGCCATATTAATTGTGCCATGTACTTTTATTCGTCTTTCAATAGACGAATTGAAACTGATGAGAGAAAACTGACTGACATCTTATGTCATTAAAGTTTTTTTTTAACGTCGTCCCACACTGTATTTTTATCCTGAAGTGGTCAGTTTAATATATCCATACTAGTCCATACTAATATTATAAATGCGATTGTAACTCTATCTGTCTGTCTGTCTGTTTCCGCTTTCAAGCCAAAACCACTGAACCGATTTAAATGAAATTTGGTACACAGATAGTCTAGAGCCTGAGAAAGGACAGAAGCTACTTTTTTATATAAAAAAGCTTGTAAAGGGTTGTAAAAGGTTGAAAGGAGGGATAATAGGTTGTATGAAAATATTGTAAAAACCACTGAACCGATTTAATTGAAATTTGGTACACAGATAGTCTAGAGGCTGAGAAAGGACAGAGGCTATTTTTTAAAGCAGAAAAGGGTTGTAAAAGGTTGAAAGCAGGGGGTGAAAGGTTATATGGCAGTATTGTTAAAACATCCTTCCTGTGGGAAATTCGAATATAACGCGGGCGAAGCCGCGGGCGAAAAGCTAGTGTATATATATATAAACTTGGCCACTTCATGATGCTAATTTCTTTTATTTTATACATAATAACAGTACTCTTTTAGATATGTCTATCTCTTAGGGATAAACCACCATAACCAATACTGTATTAATCTTATCTTGAATTGTGCATTTATTATAGATCAATATGCTTTTTACAGCATGTAATTTAAATTAAAATTTTGGAAATGAATATTTCCGAAGATATTACAAATTTAAAATGCAGGGATAAATAAGCACTGCACCCGTGCGAAGCCGGGGCGGGTTGCTACTACTTTCTATATTAAATAATGTTACATTTAATGTGAAGTAGCTAGAAGTGTGTTCGTTTCATTTGAATTCACCTGTTAGCACGAAACTAAATTGCTTCAATAACCAGACTAATGTAAAACAAACACCCGAACGCCGACACGTCGGCAATTATCGACATTAATTATACAAGGGGACGCACCAAACGTTTGATGTGTCGGCGTTACGCAACCGACGTTCTGAGTACGTCTAAACTTGTTCTGATCATTATCGAAATTAGTTTAAGTTGCTCATCAATACATAGTATAAAACAAAGTCGCTTTCGCTGTATGTCCGTATGTATGCTTAGATCTTTAAAACTACGCAACGGATTTTGACGCGGTTTTTTTTAATAGATAGAGTGATTCTTAAGGAAGGTTTGTATGTATAATAAATGCATAATATAGTAGAGAAACACTGATAAATTTAAAGGTTTCTAATGTGATGTCGTAAATAAGCACGTTTTTTGCGCTTATTTTGCAAACGCTGGCTGAACCCTACGAGATAGACCAAAATAATGTACTACAGTATTGTACAACTTACAAAAATCCACAAAAAAGTCCGCGATGGTATATGTCTATCTCTTAGGGATAACCCACCATAACCATTTTTTCACTGCACCCGTGCGAAGCCGGGGCGGGTCGCTAGTTTTGCTAATAAATACTTTTAATTTATAACTAAAGATGTGTACGTCGGTGACATTGGATTTTATATTGGCGTTGTCTTTGATGCCACATTTGCAGCTTGTCGGAACTTGTTCCGACGAAAAATGAATCCGTAGGGATTAGAGATGTGTCAATCTTTACAGAAACAACTCAGTGAGTCGTTTCTTCTAAGTGATTCACTGATTCAAATCTCTAACAGCGCTTCAAATTAATCATTCACTCAGTTGCATTTCAGTTTCAATCGGCACGCGGCGCTCGCACGTTTGAGATAAGTAAATATTTTATTTTTTTTATTTTATTTATTTAGAACAAAAAACAAATACATAATTCTATTACAAAAATGAGTTGATATAAAACAAGTACTTATTATGTAATCAACAACATTGTCCGCAGATAATACATAGAAACATTAATATTTTTAAATGCCCAGCACTGAGAGACACAACAGAAATTACAAAATAAAACATGTAGTGATCGTAATCAAGTCCCTTAATGCAACCAATGTAATTTGGTATAAACTGGTTGTATGGTTGTATATTAATAGCCTAAGTTCCCACCATTGAATCCTTTTGATATTGAAATTATCACAATACTAAGTCACGCCATACACTATAGTATATAACATGAATCCGCAATGTACTAGTTTACCAGTAATGAGATTGTGAATTAAACTTAATTATAAAAATAATACATACATACATACATACACTCACGCCTTTTTATGATATGATTATTTTTTGAGCTTTAAATAAATTTTGTTTTTAAATTGGCCAAGAGACAATTTAAATAAGTCTATATCAGCAAAATGTTCATTATAAGAGTACATCAGTCGGCGAAGCGGTGCGCGTTGGCCCGCTATAGTCCTACAGAGTCTGGGAGCGAATACACCGTGTGTACGAGTATCGCGAATGCGCTACGCAACTAAATAGTTCAGTGTCGGAGCGCTTCGAATCACGTTGCTCAATTGCATCTCGGTTTCATTCGATACGCGACGCTTACACGATTGACTCAGAGTCACTGATACAAATGAATCAATATCAATATTTATATCAGTGTATTTGTATCATATATCAGAATATTTGTATCAGTGACTCTGAACCGATTTAATCGGTTCAGAGTCACTGATACAAATGAAGCACTTTACTGATTCGAATCTTTGTACTGATCCGGATACAAATGATCCAATCTCAACAAAGATACGTTTTTTCCATCATTACAGTACGCATATTTTGTTCGTCAATAGTTAACATTATTTGACGTTGAAATATTCAGGTTTTTTTTTTTAATATATATAATAGCAGGCAAACGAGCCAACGGGTCACCTGATGGTAAGTGATCACCGCCGCCCATAGCACAAACAACACCAGAGGTATCATCAGCGCGTTGCCGGCCTTTCAAAAATGTATACGCTCTTTTCTTGAAGCTTCCCATGTCGTAACTGTTCGGAAATACCGCGGCCGAAAGTTGGTTCCATAACTTTGTCGTTCGCGGGAAAAACGTACGCGAAAACCGCACTGTGGAGGACAGCCAACCATTAAGATGGTGGGGATGGAAAGCAAGTCCCCTCCGTAACACACGATACAGGAAATCGGTCGGCGGCAGTATCCCAAACAACTCGTCAGAGCACTCCCCATGGTATATGCGGTAGAGAACACAAAGAGAAAATCATCAGGTTCTGTAATACTAGCAGTTTCTTGTTTGGGGAAATGTATATCCATTTTTAATAAGCTTTTACGAAATGTCATTAATTAGTCGACCTCCGTGGCCGAGCGGGTAGTACGCTAGTTTCTCTAAGGTTTTCCTGGTGAGTGCAAATGTTTGTGTGATGAATACGAGTATTTGTGCTCTAGTCATTGCTGTTAATGTGTATGTCGCAGCCAACTGGTTAAAATAGCTGTTCAATCAAACAGCTAGCCCTTTAACGGAACAACGCCATTCAACCATACGCCTAGCTTATTAATTAAATATTTGAATCGCTCAAAACGTTCAACACTACATCTGATTCAAAAGCCGCCGTCTAATTTAATTAGTTCAGCACTCACCACCGCAGCGCTAGGTGCGTTTTGTTTTCAATATGGCGTCAACTGGTCGTGGTTTGTGATTGTTTTAAGATATTTTTCGGAAAGTAAGTAGTAAATATACGTTATACGTGTTATTAAAGACACAGAAATTATGAGGTCACTTACGAGTGATACGAGTGAATCAAAATTTAAACAGATATTCGATATTCGGCATGTTCAACTCGTATCTGTTTTTTGAAAAACTCAAAAAAGCTCAAACAATTTTTTTTGTTATGTATGTTTTTACCATAATTGTAGAAGGCGTTGAGTACTATAATTTATGTCATTGTTGCAATGTCGTACAACAAAAAGTGCGCATTGTAAGCGGCGCTAGTCTCCAAAAAAGTGTCTTTTCACTTTTTCAACCTGAAAATATCATTTTAATGGAAAACTTTATGTTTCTTACGTTATTATAAACAACTTTTGTATAAACAACTTTTTTTGTATTACTTACCGCTTTGAATGAATGAATGAATGAATGAATGAATGATAACTTTATTGTAATAGAAAACAACATTTACACATGTATTATACATACTATCTAAATACTATAGTACAAAAGGCGGCCTTATTGCCAAAGCGGCAATCTCTTCCAGGCAACCTAAAAGTAATGGAAAGTTAACATAAAAAACTTGATTGACGGGAGATACAAATATTAAATATATATTTATAAAATGATGTAAAATACATATACTACATAAAGACTAATATACATTCATATACTACATAAAATACATGTACTAAAACACTACAAACAGTAATGGAGAATACTAATTTTCCAGCTGCAAGAAATGCGTTTTGATCGCTCGCTTGAAAGAGTCATGCGAGTTTGCACGCCTTATTATTTCTGGAAGGGAATTCCAGAGCCTGACGGCTTTGACCGTAAATGATTTGTCATAGAATATTGAAGAGTGTAGTGGGAGAACAAGAGATAGATCATTTGAGGAACGAAGGGTTCTATTTAAAGTTGAGGAGTGGAGAACGAAACGGGATTTGAGGTACTCCGGGGCATTTGGATTGGTAAGCAGAGAATGGAGAAGGGAAAGGATATGACAGTCTCTCCGACGGGTTATTGGTAGCCATTCAAGTTTGGAGCGATAATAAGAAATATGGTCGAACTTGCGTAGCCCAAAGATGAACCGTATACACAGGTTCTGCAAACGCTCCAATTTGTATAACTGGGAAACGGACAAATCAGGGTAACACGTATCAGAATAGTCCAATATTGGAAGAAGAAGGGACTGGGCTAGTAAAATTTTTGTTTTAATAGGAAGCAAATTTTTAAGGCGTTTAAGGGAGCTGTATGCACTAAACACTCTCCTGCTGACCTCTGACACTTGTTTGTGCCATGAAAGGGAGCTGTCGAAATAAACGCCCAAATTTTTCACCTCTGTACTTATATTAATAATCGAATCATCAAAATAAATGACCGGTAAGGAACTGTAATTGATTCTGGATATGTACCAAGGACTGCCAATTATGATACATTGCGTTTTCTTTGGATTAACAAGCAAACCATGACTTCTGCTCCAGTCCGAAATATGCTTCAAATCGGAATTTGTTGTGCTGATTGCTTTAGCCAGGTCATTAATTGACGCCTGTGTATAAATCTGGAGATCGTCTGCATACAAATGATAGGATGAAACTAAGGGAAGAGTAATAGAATTGATAAAAACAGAGAACAGAAGAGGAGATAAAACGCCACCCTGCGGTACGCCAGCAGTTATATCACACCATAACGAAAAGTCGTCATTAATGCGTACGCGCTGCCGACGCCCATACAGGTAACTTTGAAGCCACTCAACAACCGGCGGAGATATATTAAGAGAGCGTAAAGTTGCTAGAAGTATGTCAAAATCAACAGTGCTAAACGCATTACTGAAATCCAGCAAAGTTAACACTGTTAGCTCGCCGTTCTCCATGCCAAGGCGAATGTCGTCACTGATTTTAACAAGTGCTGTAGTCGTACTATGACCGGGGCGGAAGCCAGACTGGTAGGGATTTAAAAGATTGTTACTATGTAGGAAATTTACTAGTTGCCCGTGTACAAGCTTTTCTAGGACTTTAGATAGGAAAGGTAATATGGAAATAGGTCGAAGTTCAGTAAAGGTACTGGGATTGGAAGTTTTAGGTATGGGAGTTACATATGCTTCCTTCCAGATTGAAGGAAATACGCTACTGGAAATGGATTTGTTGAAGATGTCAGTGATGACAGGTGCAAGGATGTCAATTAAGGGAACGATCATACTACGACTGATACAATCACTGCCACTAGCATTGGAGGCAATAGCAAGCACACACTTCTTAACACCGCACACCGTGAATTGAGTAAAATGAAAAGGATGGAAAGAATATTTTGGTTGTGAAGAAAGATTAATAAGCGTATTGTTTTTTATGTTAGGATCTATAGATTTCGATGAAGCGAAGTGTGCATTTACAGCATTTAAATCGATATTAGTGTTAATTGTCTTGTCTTTAGCCTTACCAACTCCAAGCTTATTAAGAAAACGCCAAATCTCGGCAGGGCTACCATTTTCAACAGACTTGTGTATGTGGCGTTTTTGGATGTCTCTAATCATTGTATTACAGCGATTCCGTGTTTTTTTATAGCGCTCGCGATTTGTTTCAGTTGGATTCCTTTTGTATCGAGTCTTTGATCGCAACTTTTCATCCATAAGTTCACGAACACCATCAGTGAGCCAGGGTGCAGGAGCGTGCTTGATGCGAACAGGACGTACAGGGGCATGACTATCATAAAGGGCTGTTAGTAATGAGCTGAAAAGTGCAACCTGTTCATCTACAGAATCGAGTAGACTTATTTCCGTCCAATTGATACATTTGGCCTCGTTGCGCAACTGATCTACGTCCAAATTACTAAAATTACGCAACATTAAAGTTGAAGGTCTTAGTTTTGGAGGGCGTATGCGGTAGGTGAGATAGATGAGGTCATGGTGCGAAAATTGATTAGCAGCAAACTGGCCATGTTGAACGACATGCTCAAGAGAGGACACCATTATGAGGTCAAGAAGTGAAGGATGGCAGTTAGGAAAGTTGTGCGTCGGTTTGAGAGGAAGTATGTGCATGTTGCATGAATCAACTAGGGACTGAAGTCGTTTACTACGCGTATTTTTCTTGAGCAAACAGGTATTGAAGTCGCCCATGATTATCCTGTGATTATACACAGAGGAATACTCCTCCAGCAGCTCTTCAAATGATGCAAAATAATCAATTTCACAAGAAGGACTATAATAAACACCTAGAAGGACTTTACTGTGAGATAAACAAACTTCAATAAATAGATGCTCTGCAGTGTTTATGGGTGGCGGCTGAGGAGACCTACTTAGGATAGAAAACGGAAGGTGGGCTCGAAGATAAATGGCTACACCGCCGTGGGGAGAACTGCTACGGTCATTGCGAATAAGCTGGAAACCAGGCAGAGAATATGAAGTTGATGGTAGTGAGGGGTGCAACCAAGATTCAGACACTAGAATGGCGTGAATATTATTGTTATTCAAATATGCTAGCAAATCTAGATAATGTGCTGGTATGCTCTGTGCATTTATATGAACAAAATTAAATTGTTTCTTAGCATCACTAAACGTTTTCTGCAGCTGAATATCCAATGCCTCATCATCATTACTGTAAAAACTGTCATTTGAGCTAGATAAAGATGAACACGAATGGAACAGATCAGAGCCAATAGATATGTTCATTACAAAGAATAATACTTACCTAATTATATATAAAATAAAATAATATGATATAAATATAATATAGTGTAAAATAATAAAGTATAAAATATAAATCCTAAATAAAAGTTGTTTATGTAAACCTTCTTCTACCCGCTTACAGCTAAATATAGAATGGAATCACAATATAGAATGGAATTGAAACCTTAAGTCTAGACACAAGTATGTTTTATCATTTAAAAACTACAATAATAATGCTAACAGAACTAAAATTTATAGGAAGCACCACAGTTTAATACAGATATTAAAAAAAAAAAAAAGGTGAAAAGAAAAATGTCTGTATAGCTCAGTTCCCTCTATCAAAAGTAAAATGAAATGATAATGACATTGACATTTGACGCCAACAAAACACTTTGACAACAAGCAAGTTTATAATAAAAATATTACCTACTTTGGTTAATTTTACCCTATCTATTTATACTTATTATCATTAGTTTAGTTTGTGATGTTCTGTGGCTTGTGAACAAATACTGGCTATACCTACATCTGTAAATAATTATGTTAACAATCTTATGTACCTACCTAATGAATAGACAATAAGTTAAGAGTTACATTAGTAAGATATAATGGTACTGAATATGAAAGTATATGGTACTGATAGTATGAAAATATGAAAATTAACATATTATGGAAAAGGATCATCAACACAGTAAAATGACCAAATTACCCAATGCTGCTAATTGTAATCAATATGTACTGAAAACTAATGTCTAAATTAACTCTCACTCAACTAAGGAGTAAGGTGTACAATACCTATATTACGATTATTACAAACCATGGTTTATTTAAAGGACTCAAAGGTTTGTATTATGATTTTCTAAAAAAAAATTACATACCCATACTGAAAACAAACACACCAGTGAACAATAAAATGAAACGAAAACCTGATTACTTTGTCTTCTTTACAGCCATGCCTGTTCGCGGACGCTTTAAGGAAGCCACTTTACTTGTTTTCGGTGGAGAGGAGACACCCAGGGACGCGGTCTCACTGTTGTCGCTGTTAATTATTTCTGGAGGCTTACTGGATACATCTATTTTGTCAAGATCAGCCCGGCAATATAGAGAATGGCGCTTGCCTTTGTCATCCAGTGCTATTATTGTCCCATTCCGTGTCCAGCAGTTTTTAACTCCAAGTATATTACGAGCTTCATGGAAAAGTTTTTGACGTCGTTTTGTCAAGAATTCCGATACAGTTATACCGGTGCCTTTTAAGCCTGCCTTGCCAGCCCAGAAACTATCCCGAGTGTCACAGCTCTTGAACTTGACTAAAATTGGCCGAGGCTTATCTGATTTATTACTATGGCCAAGACGATGAACTTTAGTGAGATTTACTGTATCCTTAGGCACAGAAAGATGTTGAAGGCCAATATTTGTGATTGTGTTCGTGAGATCTTCTTGCTTTTCTGAAACTCCATGGAACAAAAGGAACTTCCGTCTGCTCCTCATCTCAGTGTTGTCACTCTCAATCGCCAACATATCTATTTGTTTCTGCAGTGCTGCCAGTGTGGTTAGAACAAGTGTTCGAAATAGATTAAAGTCGGACGCGAGTGAAGACAAAGTTTCATTCTTCGTGCCAGTTAGACGTAACTCCTCCTCAAATTTACTCATTCGAGCATGCACCATCTCTGCGAGCACCTCCATGGAGTGTTGAGTTTTGTCCATTATAAATCTTGTGAAGTTCAATGATGCAGAAAAACGACGAGATATAAGTTGTTTGTTGTGTCTTGTGAATTAGTGAAGTGATGATTGAAATAATAACTGTAGCAGGTATCTAGAGGCTACTTTTATATTACATACATTTATATGTGCAAAATATAATTGTTTTATATTTTAATAACTCAAATTTTTAAGAACTGAATTAAAAACGTCTTATTAGTTTAGATCTACCTTTACGCTACGCTTTCAAGTTAAAGGTTGCGGAGGTTTCATACCTAATAAATAATTAAATAAATCCAATAATTTATTTATTGAGAGATAACAAACAGTTACAATATATATTACGATTTAGTTTCCTATACCCAAGTATACTAATACTGCAACCAACAACATATCCACAAATTGAAAAAATCAAAAATAGTGCTCTACATTAGACCTCGGCACCACACAGCACACACACATATACATACACACATATAGTATATGCATACACCATATAAAGAAATAAAATTTAACTAATAAATATTAATAATGCGGTTTTGCGCAGTACACATTTGCAATACACGTTTTAATTTACGTTTTACTACTTTTTTATTATTGTAATAATTTTGATTTGTAATTAACATAATTGATTGTACTTTAGTCCATTTCAAATAAGATGATCTCTGTGACAGTTCGATTTCGACACTTGTAGAGAGGTCCTACAGAGAAAATAAAATCGATTGTTTCTGGTAATCGATTATACTTTATATGGAAATGAAATCGATATTATCTTACTACCAAAACTTTGAGTATCATCAGTGTTTCTGTATTATATTGAAAGTTTTTGTTGATCAATGCATTTATCTTATGTATATAATATTATGTAGGTATAGTAGAAATATAGTCAAGTGTTTACCTGTGATTTTTTCGGCATTTTGCCAAAAAAAAATAACAACAAAAACTTAAACAAAAACAGCAACAACAGTCAGCAATCACAGAACACCACGCAAAAATCGATGAAAACACAACTCGCATGCAAGGCTGACACACTCGTACTGACGCGATTGACAGGTAATCACAAGATGGCCGCCGATTATTCGATGTCCCACCTCTATGTTTTTTTGACGTTCCGTTTCATGTTTACGAATTGCATCGCTATTTAAGAAAGATTTATTTTTATTCTTTATTTCACTAAATTAAACTAAGCGATACTGTCTTTGTTTTATAAGTAAAATATATTTTATTTTATTATTTTTTGCAATGAAGCTACTATATAAAACACATTAAAGAATAAAATTATTTTTGTTTGTCAAACGAAAAATGCGTAATTCGGAGCACGATGAACTGTCACAGAGATCATCCTAGTTGAAATGGACTATAATATATAAGCACAATATAGCTTATACATCAGAATAACACATAGGCTACAATTTTTGAGGTTTCTAATCTGAGTTCGTAAAAAAACACATTTTTTGCGCTTACATTGCAAACGCTGACTGAATCCTACAAGATAGATCAAAACAATTTACTACAGTATTGTACAACTTTAAAAGGTCTACAAAAAAGTCCGTGATGTGGTATATGTTTATCTCTTAGGAATAACCCACAAAAGGAAAAAGATCGTTAAATGTAGTTTATAGGAGCATACTGCAGTAGCTACCTATAGGCCTATGATTAGGGCTCTGCAGTGCTTAGTTACCGTATTTCTTACTTATTACTAGACTAGACGGGACGAACCTGAAGTCCACGCGAACGAAGTCGCGGGCAAAAGCTAGTCTAGGAATATAAGTATGTCACTAAACTCAGACCGTTTTATAACTATATTCCAAGTGAGACAGTAATGAATCGCTTTCGTATAACTATGTTCCGGTACATAATTATATCCCTAGGGATATAACTATATTACGGCTTTATCTATCTTACTGCGACATATACACACATAGCTTCCTATTCGTATTGATGGTTTATTAGGATATATACAAAAACAAAGAAAACGAAATGAAATTTATAAAGACTAGCAAAATAATTAGAAAATAAATCGAGGGTAAGATAAATATTGGCAATTCGTTTGTCTACTTCGAATCTTTGTGTAGGGAGGAGACATTGTGGAAGAGTCATTAAGCGTTTTAATTAGTTCCCGAATTGTGGCCGTACGTAATATCTATAGAACGTTACAATAAAAAATACTGTTTATTTAACATAGTACAGGCATTTCAAAGTCATAAATTAAGATCGAGAAATAAAAATAAGCTAACGTTCTAATGTACAGGCTGCATAAGTAGAGGCTGTCTTATGGGGAGAAGCATAGCCTTATACAACAAAGTTCTAACATGTTACCGATTTTTTCACAGATTTAAATCATTTGTCAAAAATACTCGTACGAAAAAAGGTTATTATACTGTGAAGGACTATTTAAATGATAACGTTTGTTGTCAACAATATCAAACATCTAGAAAAAACGGTTATTTAAAGCAATGGAATACTAGCGTGACTATTAGGACTTGCACTCTTCCCGACTGACTGAATACTGTCACTGACCAAGTCATATCTAATAATTACACCTTTCAAAATCAAATGTACAACTGTGTTCCGCCACGTGGCTCACTGTGCTGCCATCTACTGGATATCGTCACAAACAGAAAAGAGACAGTAGTCAAATCCGCAATCTATCATCATGGTGTAACCTCAAGCATGAGAAGTAGAATTGCATATTTACATTACAATGACTGCGTATAATAATTAAGGTTCTGTATGATAAGGTTCTGCGTGATACTGTATGATACAGTTGATACAGTATGATACAGTTGATACTATATGATACAGTATGATACTGCATATGTATGTAGTGAATACTACACTGGACTGTCCGGCGCTCACATCATGGATTGCTCTTTACGCCTGCGATGTACAAGGCAAAAGAGCTCACTTCACCCTGGAGTGGCTCGTTCGAATCACACCAAACATCCCGTACTGTATTGTCTCACACAAACTTACGAGGATAGATTTAGTGATACTGATATTTTTTTATAACTCGTAACCAATTATTAACATTATTTCAAAGCATTTGCCCCGGTTCTCTAATTGTATGTCTGAGTAGTAACATACAAACATACACATCCTTATAATATTTCTAGTACTTATGTTGTTTTCTGTATGATTAGTTTTGTTTCGTCTAAATTGTTGTTGTATTTCCTTATTTGATGTATTTTGTTATATATTTTTTTTGCGTTACCTACAGATGTTAATATGACAAACTGTTATTGGCTGTATATGTTTTTTAATTGAATGTTATAAGCAAATGTGTTTTTCATGTAAAGTTTGCTACAAAAATAATAGTAAATAATAGATAGAAACTATAGCTTTTATAGATATTATTAAAGGAAATTTGGTTGAAAAAGAAGGTTGTTCAGAGTATTTTTAATTGTCGACTCTATGAAAATACAGTGAGAAAAAAATAACCCTCGCTGGTTCTTTCCAGTACAAGATCTCTCGCAGTAGACTTGTGACCCAATGACATAGATTCTTTGACGTACAAAAGTGATTATAAAAATCCTATTTGAAGTACAAATTTTTAATATTTATTTTGGCACTTATTGACATTAAGAATCACTACGTATGAAACAAAGTCGCTATCCGCAGTCTGTGTGTCCCTATGTATGCTTAGATGTTTAAAACTACACAACGAATTTTGATTCGGTTTTTATTAGATAGAGTGATTCTTAAGGAAGGTTCGACATCACACTAGTAACCTCTAAATTTTTCAGTGTCTCCCTACTATATAATGCATGTATTATACATATAAAACTTTCTTATGAATCACTCTATCTATTAAAAAATCGCATCAAAATTCGTTGCGTAGTTTTAAAGATCTAAGCATACATAGGACAGACAGACGGCGGATACCGACTATGTAGTGATGCGAAAGATTTTATGGATGGATGTTTGTTGCCATTTCACGTAAAAACTACTAAATGGATTTTATATAAAGGAGATGTCCCATATTGGTTTATAGTAACTAACTCGGGTAAATTTGATATATTTGGATAGAAGGCTCTAAAAGAAAGTAATCGCCGTAAGTCATGTTATTTTCAAGACCCCCGATTTTTAATGATTCGTATTCTAGTATAATAAAAATGAAATATCTTTAATGCAATAATTACACATTGCTTAAAAAAAATATCAACAAGCCTTTTAAAAATCTAAATACATACATAATTGCTTTAATGAACCGAATATTTCTAATTTTGAGAAGTTTTTAACTAACAAAATATAGGGACTGCTATGTTACTTAATGTATGTTATCTAGAGCCAGAAAAAAATATTAATAAAAAATCAACTGACAAGTCAGGCACCTGCTGTCAATGTCATAACTCAACGGAAAATATCAAACATAGAGTAAGATACCGGTAGTCTGTGACTACCTATTAATAAAAACATCATTAAGGTGTTGCCATAATGAAATATTTCTTAAAAACATGTTTTATTTATTTAAAAATAATTGGGGGTGGTAAAAATATTTCTTTTATTTGTTTCATACTTCATATTTTTTCGGCTTTCAATTTAATGTAGTTTGGTGTTTGTTAGTTAACGCTGATCACAAAAAACCAACCTCCTTGTAATAAGAGGACATCTCCTTTCATAATAATATAATTTATACATAAGCATAACACATAGTATACAATTTGTAAAGATGTACGCTATATTAATATAAACTACTCGAAATACTAATCCAGCACCGACTCTTACTAAATACCGACAAATATAGTACGCCAAATATAGTATCGGAGCGAGAAACTCTCTCACTATTGTTATGCCGACGCTGTAATGAAATATCTGCTTCTTCTCTCTAATTAATGGATATAGTTAATTCTTAGAATACGTGAATGTATGAAACCACCACTTAACGATAAGGTGAAGGCAACTGATGAACAAAAATAATTTACTGAACAGCAATTAGTCTATCGCCAACTTTCTTTTCCAACTTACAAACTATGAAAGTTTTAGTCTTGAAGGAAGCGTTGGATCATTTAATATGAAAACTTTACGCAACAATAAAGTTCTTTATTCCATTGAGAAACTTAACTCATTTTGCAGTCAGCTCCTTTGTGTTGTACTAAAACATTTTCTTAATATTGCGCTCTTAGTTCGATAGCTTTAAATTTGTACTTACATTTTTATATTATTGTATAAGAAGATCCACGCTATTATTAAGAGAATGACGTAACTTTTTACAAAACTAATATTTAATAGAAAACTATAGACGGTAATTTGAAAAAAAAAGTGTTCACTTGTCGACTAAGTAAATGAGACTAGCAGTCGCCACGAAGCCTCTGAGCTCGAGAGCGCTCAGATAAATTCGGCTGCTGTCGAACGCTCGAACGCTACATAGCACACACAGCGCCATCTGTTTTTCGTTAGCGACAACAAACAAAAATGACGGACAGCAATGCCCGGGTCAATAGTTTGCACTCGATTTTATACCCTACGTAGACATATTTTTTTTTCATATCTTCTACAATTGTTAATAATAATAAGTGCATAGGGAAGCGACGAACCCATCGCCCGCTGGTGGAGCATTTAATGCTCCATAACTGCCATAAATGCCGCAACAGTGCAGTCAGTCTGTCAGTCCTGAGGGATCTGGGGGCCAATCGCACTAATTACAACGTTTTAGATTTGGTTTTGGTAACGTTTCGCATTCGTTTCGACTGCGATTTGGTTGAGATATAAATTGGTATCGCACTAAGCATTTCATCCGAATCGAAATTGAACCTTTACCAAAGTACCTACCAAACGTTACGACCCGTAAACACAAACATAGAATTAAAAGTCTGTTTTCGTTGATTTCATTAATCGGAACTACTGTTTCACGCAGTTTTGATAGTTTCAATATCCGCCAAGAAGCTTAATACTCCGCAAATTGTTTTTTTTATGTTTTATTGGTGTTTTGGCTTTCGGTTCAAGTTTAGTTTAAAACGCTGTCAAAAAAATAGTGCGATGCGGTAATGGAGCAAAAGTCATTCAGCCGGCGTCTCAACCTTTCACGAACGTTTGACCAAAGTTGGAACGCATCGAATGTGAAACGTTACATTAGTGCGATACGGAATGTGTCATTTGACAGCGTTTTTGTTGCGGTACGGTTTTGGTTTCGTTGATATTTTTAGTGCGATTGGCCCGCTGGGCAGCTTGTGGTCCGACCTCGACTCGGCCCAGCACACGCTGGCGGAGTGTCCCGCGTGGGCCTCCGAGCGCCGAGTCTTGGTCGCAGATCTGTCTCCGCCGGCATTGATTGCACTCGGTAGCACAGTCGCCGGCGGGCGCGAGGAAGTCGCGACCGCTACGGCGACCCGGTATGGACCACGCCCCTTCCGTGGCCGGGGGCGTCGTCGGTGGAGACCGGGGGAGGTAGTGAGCCTCCCCCGAGGAGGGCTCCCCTGTATCGACGGGGGAGCGGAGACTGGGGGTTCCCGGAAGTAGCTTGATGTTCCCGGGGCTCCCTACATGCCTGAGGTAGGCCATCCCTGAGGTTTTTAGTGGGTAGGCCTCCCCCTTCTGGGGAGGAGAGCCCCACATAACCGCCGGCTCACCGCAGCCGGGGTATGCAATGTAATGCATTTTCCTTAGGGGAAAAAAAAAAAGGGCAGCTTGTGGTGAACTGTGGGTGAGTTGAGACACCGAGGGTTCTGATATGCTTCAGGCGGGCGTATGCCACCCGCTTCTGTCTTGCCTTTCTGTCTTCCTTTGCCAGCCAGACAGAGTGGAGTTGCAAGAGCAGATGCTCGAAGGATGGAAATATAATAATGTCATAACGCCGACGGCGTCTTGATCGCTGTCGCAGACAAACCTCTCTACAACTTTGGTCGTTCACACCAATGTTGAGCCCTTCGCACCAATATTGGTCTGCTTTCTGAGGAGTCCATTTAGTGGGCGATGAGTCACCACCTGCGATATTCAAATCAATTAGGAGGCTTTGAGAAGGCAGGTGACCGGAGTCTCTTTCATAACCCGGTTTTCATTACCACCTAACTCGAAATGCAGTAGGCCACAAACGTTTTGACCACTAATAACAATAGTTTCTGTGCATCTAACTGAGTATAGTCTTTGACTGGGTATTTCATGGTGCAGATAGAGATTAGACCCAGCTGGTACCGTCCATGTACACTTTCATTAAATTTCGCTTAAATGGCCTCTACGTGTTGGATCTGTATCCCCGCGCACGCCTTATAAAGGACATAAAGGACCGTGTCCTATAAAGACACGTGATGTAAGCTACAATAATAATTTATTTAAGAGAAGGTACATTTACACATAAAAACTCCATATTAATGGTAGTAACAATGAAAATTTAAATTGTGAGTAATTATGAACAAATATATATATAGAAACTGTATTATATTAACTGTGAAGAACCACAACTCGTAATTGAGTACGTAGAAGATTTTGGCTTTGTTTTGTCTTAATTTATTTTGATTTCAATATGTGCCTGTTAAGGCTTGCTTAATAAAGATTATTTTAATTTGGCTTGGAGTTGCGGTTTCCTTTGGCTTCACTCGATGTTAAAAACACAGCTCCAGTTACCCTCTGATAACTTATATGCTTAAATTACCCTCACTGAATCCGACCACTCTTAACCTATTTGTCTGTTCCCACAAAACGGAGAAAAGACACCTCCCAACCGAGAATCGATGTGTTATTTGTAAATAGATAATAAATAAGGACAAAAAAAAATACCGACACAAACAAAAAAGAGTGCGGACCAAAGAGTCCGCAGAAAATAAGTCAAACCTTATAAAAAAAACCATTCAAACTGCGCTCCATCATTCATCATTATACAACATAATGATAATTTATTCAAAAACAGGTGAGAATTATTAAAATCGTGTATGTCAAATCTAAATGTTGCAAGCTGTAATATGGTTGTATTAAATTAATAACCACCGTTTCATGATATATTATAATTTATTCTTTAGTTACACAGGATTACATTAATATTTTATTATTAGGTATATTTTATGACATTGCTCTACGGTCTATCCAGCACAGAGAGCGATAAGTATTTCTTTTTAGGTTAGTCAAATTACAAGGCAATGGCATAGCCGCCATACAGCTAATTACTTCTTACACAAGCCTTAAAAATCATTACTAATCTAGACATGCGACAAAAGATACTGGTAAACAAATCTGTTTGTGCTAAATTTGACGTGTTAAAATTTGACGTGCTGTCATGTGTACGCCGCAGGTTTTTAATTAAAGTTGTTACCGAGTGGTACGTGGAGTGTTTCGTTAACGTGAAGTGCTTACGGGGAGTTGCAAATTAATTTATTATTTTTATGGTACAGACTATACAGAGACGGACTTTGTAAAAAAAAACTAGTAACAAAATTGTAAATGGATACTGAGAGGTCTAATTATAAATTGCGATACATTATTAGACCGCTATAAATTACATTATATTAATGTATTTACAGGTAATAAAAAAAATCTATTATCACCACTTTATCTATACTAATATTATAAAGAACTAAAGTTTGTGTGTTTGTAAATTGTAAGGGGTAATCTCGGGATCTACTGAACCGATTTTAAAAATTCTTTCACCAATAGAAAGCCACATTATTGCGGAGTGTCATCATCATCATCATCATCATCATCATCATCATCATCATCATCATCACCTATTTTAAAAATTCTTTCACCAATAGAAAGCCACATTATTGTTGAGTGTCATCATCATCATCATCATCATCAGCGGACGGCGCGCGATGGCTTCGGGTTTAATTCAGTTCGCTTTCGTGCTCGCTTCGGGGATTATTAATATTATGCCCAACGAAGTGGGCGCGGGTCAGCTAGTAATCTACAAAAGTGTGGTTGTATGTGTTCCTTTTAAAGATTGAAGAATTATTAATTTTAATAGCACACAATTAAACAGAACACGGAGCAAAAATTACACGTCCAACATATTTAATAGTAGTAATGGTCGTTATTTCAATAACAGATAATATAATGAATTATTTTTCCGTAATGAAAATCACATTATTTAACAACGGCTTATACTGTTATCCTGCTGTTGCTGTTGACAAAATTATCGCCTAGTCGCTTTGTTGGTGTGCGGCACGAAGCGAGCGAGTACGACTGTGCTACAAGTGTGAGCGAGAGAAAGCAAACCGTTGTGTAGGCGTAGGCGCTCGCTCTGTTGCCCGACTGCTTATTCTTATAATATTGACCTTTCTCACAAGGAAATAAAGTTCCTATTTGTTTATTTCTGCGTTTGCAATATAAGCGGAAAAAATGTAATTATTTAAGACATCGCATAAGAAACCTCAAGAATAACAGTATTTCTCCATTATTTAATGGATATTATTATACATATAAACCTTTCTTAAGAGTCACTCTATCTATAAAAAAACCGCATCAAAATCCGTTGCGTAGTTTTAAAGATTTAAGCATACATAGGGATATAGGGGCAGAGAAAGAGACATTGTTTTATACTGTGAAGTGATAACGAAGAACCAGTAGAGGCGCGTTCAATTTACGTCGACTCTCTTTGTTCAGACTCTGATGACACTGATACTGGGACAGTCAGCAGGCAAGATAAAGCTGAATATAGCCATCTGCGGCTTCAGCATAGGTCCCTCCAAAAAGAAATTCTATAGCTATTCGTCAAATACCTGACGAAAAAGAACAGCTAACTCACGGTAGGGCCACTGATTAAGTTGTACTTTGAAAGAAGTTAACCTTGCAGAAAATCAATGACACAATTCTGTGGCGTCATGAGGTCGTAGTGGATGAATCAGTGTGGGTGATTGGTACCATGGTACCGAATAAAACCATTTTATATAAGGCCTGTTTAATCTTTTCGGTTTTGATATGGCTTCGTAAAATTTCATAGTAAGGCATATATAAAAATGAATCACAAAATGTGTTGGTAAGCGCATAACTCAACAACGCCTGGACCAATTTGGCCAATTCTTTTTTTAAATGTTCGTTGAAGTTCAAGATTGGTATTACGAGAAAAATTCTAATAATTATAGGAAAAAAACCCAAACACAGACCTTTTTTCCATACAAACGTTTTCTATCTAAAACGTACAGTCAATTTGAGCTTTATTGTTATTGTATAAAGTTCGTATTGCAAGAACTCACTGTTGTCTAAGCAATGTAGATGTGTTCTTAACATCAAAGAGTCAATTTGCACTTTATTAACGCTATATAAAGTTGAAATTCAATTATTTTTTTTTTTTTTTTTTTTTTATTTAAAATAGGTTTGCGTTTGTCCACAATCTCACCTGATGGTAAGTGACGATGAGGACTAGGATGGAACACGCTTACCTAGCAAATGCCTATTCACTCGTGACTTGAAGACCGTAAGATTATATTGTTCCGGGAACACAGACGTCGGCAAAGAGTTCCACATCTTAGCTGTTCGTATTAAAAACGAAGACTGGAACCGTTTTGTACGTGTAAGAGGATAGTCCACCACGTAAGGATGGTAGTTAAGCCTACGTCTGGTTGACTGGTGGTGGAAAGGAGCGGGTGGAATTAACTCATGTAATTCCAACGCACACTCTCCGAAATGCAACCTATAGAAAACCGAAAGGCAAGCAACTCTTCGACGGTGTTCTAGACTCTGAAGACGTGAGTTTATAAGTATTTCGTCGTCGATGAGTTTTCTAGCTCGCCTTTCTACCGAGTCCAAGGCAGCCAACTGATAGCGGGCAGAACCGTCCCAAAGATGGCAGCAGTACTCCATGCAGGATCGAACTTGGGCTTGATATAGGTTGAGCATCTGTTCTGCAGTGAAGTAGCGCCTAACTTTGGATAAAATGCCAAGCTTTTTAGCTGCAGTTTTCGCCAAGGACTCAATGTATCCCCCGAAGTTCAGGTTGGACGAAATATCCATGCCGAGGAGCTGTAGGTGGTTGGTTATCGGCAAGGTTACATTTCGGAAAGTCGGAGTTAGATAAAAGGCACTCCGTTTAGCGGTGAACAAACACGCTTGGGTTTTAGAGGCATTGAACTCAACCAAATTGGCATCGCCCCAATCAGACACTGCCTGGAGGGTTGAGTTCACGTTGCCTATCAGTCTCTCTCTTAGAGAATTAATCTCTAATGAGCTGGCCCGTGCACTGGACATATACCTTTCTGACACTGTGCTGTCGTCGGCATACCCAAAGGTTCCGGGATTTGCTAACAGGTCGTTTATATGCAGCAAAAAGAGTGTGGCAGAAAGTACAGACCCTTGAGGCACTCCGGCATTGATCTCCAGTAGTTCGGATGAGCAACCGTCGACTACTACTTTAATAGATCTACCTCTCAAGAAGTCTGATATCCATGTACATAAGCCAGCAGGAATCCCGTACGAGGGAAGCTTGTTTAAAAGTCCTTCATGCCAGACCCTGTCAAAAGCCTTGGAGATATCTAGGGACACGGCAAGAGCTTCGCCGTGTTTCTCTATAGCCTCGCCCCAGAGGTGAGTGGCATATACCAGGAGATCGCCTGTGGACCTTCCTCGACGGAACCCAAACTGGTGATCGGTGAGGAGGTCATTGGCTTCAAGATATGTAAGGAGGCGGTTATTCAATACACGTTCCATAGTCTTGCAGAGTATGGAGGTGATTGCAATCGGTCTATAGTTGACAGGGTCAGCACGACTTCCCTTTTTTGGTACAGGCTGTACATTGGCAAGCTTCCATGACTTAGGGACCAAACCAGTGCCAAGAGAGAGACGATATAAACGTGTAAGAATGGGAGACAGTTCAGGAGCACAATTCCGCAATACAATGGCAGGAATACCATCAGGACCACTCGCTTTACACACGTCCAGATTGCGGAGCATCTTCAGTACCTCGCTTTGACGAACACGAACATCAGTCATAGATGTGCCACAACGTGGTAACGTAGGTGGATTTAGACTGCCCGCATCTAGACGAGAATTGCTCGCGAAAAGAGATGCAAACAACTCAGCTTTCTCTTTTGCGGTGTGAGCGAGTGAGCCGTCTGGTTTCAGCAGTGGCGGCAGTGACGGGCGACAGAAGTTCGCTTCAACCGATTTGGCTAAGGACCAGAAAGCTTTGCTCCCAGAAGGGTATTTAGTTAGTCTGGTACCTATTCGATTGATGTGGTAAAAGCGTGCTCGGCGCATTGTTTTCTTGCTGGACTTGGCGGCGGTGTTAAAGGCTTTCTTCAGAGCCTTGGTTTCAGGAGCTTTGCGGATTCGAGCTGCAGCCCAAGCCTGGAAAGCAGACTGTTTCTGTGCTTCTGCATCAGCGCACTCAGCGTTAAACCAGGGTTGAGCTATACTATTAGGCGACAAGTCAGAGTACGGAATATAATATTCCATAGCTTGTCCTATCACTCGAGCGATGGCATCCGCGCAGCTGGTAGGATCTGCTGAAGAAAAGCAAACCTCACGCCAAGGGTAAGATGCAAAGAAATGTCGCATCTCATCCCAATCTGCCGACTTGTATCGCCACACTCGCCTACTACCCTTTGGGCTGGGGTCAGGCGGAGAATAGACAGATACAGATTTCACCAGACAGTGATCAGATGATCCTAAAGGAGCATTTACTGACACTTGGTATCGGTCCGGTTCAGTTGTCAGCAGAAGGTCCAAACAATTCGCAGTATGGCCATCAGCGTCAGGAACCCGTGTAGCGCAATTCACCAGCTGGGAGAGATTTAGCGATAAAGCAAAAGCTTGCGCCTCTCTCCCCGCGTGGTCGGTCTTCTGGTATGGGAACAACCACTCTTGGTGGTGGGCGTTGAAGTCCCCCAGAAGGACAAGTTGCGCTAAAGGGAACCGTTGCTGAGCCGCTTCTGCCGCGTCGCTGAGGTATGTAAACAGCCTGGATGTCTCCTCATCACCGCTGTGCGATCGATAAATACATGCATATAGAATTTTCTCTATGCCTGTGTCTACTAAAACCCACAGAACAGAAAATCTCGGGTCTTCAATGTTACGGAGACGTCGACAGCAGATGTCATCGCGAGCATAAACGCAGATCCCAGCGCGTGGCTTAAAATTATGCTCCAGGATATAACCTGGGTAGTGCAAGTATGCTGCGTTTGTTGGACATTTTATTTGCGTCTCCGCAAGCACCAACAAATGAGGCTTTTCGGTTTCGAGATGGTGGTGGACCGGAACGAGATTGGAGTGCAGACCTCGGATGTTGGAGAAATGCACTTTTAATGAAAGGACGTGCATCCGCTGTGATACTTTCCTCTTCTTAGTGTTTTTTCTCATTTGTTGGGAGTTTAGGGATTTGATGAGATGAAGGCAGTTGAGCGAGGTATTGACTAAGGTCCCAAGCGGTGAGAACCGAACGTCACGCCGACGGGTGACTGAACTGGAGCGCGCGGGGACGCCCGAGCCCCCCCGAGGATGGCCATCGGGTCCTTTCGTCCGGTCGCCAACCGGCACGATGGAGCATCCCGGGATTTTTCGCGAGGTGGCGGGGCAGCCTTTCATGGGTGGCTAGCCTACTACTTGGGCCCCCTACTACCTGCGGTCGGCCAGCGGATAACCGTGCCTCGGATCCCGCTACCCTCCGCGCATAGCCGGACCCAGCGTAACTATTACGGGTCACCGAAGTCGGTATGCTGACACAACACAACTACTCAGACCCCTCATCCCGAACGGCGTCTCTAGTTATCAAGCCGGAACACGACGCAGATCGCTTGGCGGCCTGACTAAAACTAAAGGGTGGTAACCAGCCACGGCCGAAGCCTACCACCGGTAAGATTATCACTCGTTTAGCACCACCCAGGGGCCACGTGTAGGGTCTCGAGGGTAAACCTACGGACGCGAGTGATATCGGCCCCCAAATTATATCTATCAAAACAGTGTGCTTTGGAGCACAGAATACATCGTTGGAGGATTTAACGTCACGTTCCAAAGTCAAAATGCTTATATATGTTTTATTTAGTTCTTTTTTATTCACAACGCCCTACCACGAGGTTGACGGTACTGTACAAAATAATTTTTTGCCCTCATTAATACATGTGAGTAATGTTGAAAATTAGTGCTTAATATTCAGCCGAGAATGTAATTTTTAACTGCTCACGAGTATTATATGACGTTTTTCAACATCATTGCGAATAATTAGTACAAACTTTATAGGTCAATAAAATTTTATTTTATTAAAATAATTTGTGGAAATAATAAAAATATATGTTGGATTTCCACCTTCACCGCCAGTCATTTCTGAAATATTCGTTATTATTTCATTCATACAATCAATTTCATCGCTCGGTGACATTTTTGATATAAAAATCTTAACAATAGAAACAATGCAAAATATCTACTTGCAAAATAGTACTGAAAATTGAAAAATGGCGCGTTTACTTTTTCATTGACGGCTTTGTGCGCGAAAGACTAAGGTACCGACGCTTATACAGCCAAAACAGCAAATTATATAATTTTTACAAAATAAATATATTCTTTTAATATTTATGTATGACCTTTATTTAATAGTTGTAATTTTAAATAAGGTTTTAATAATTGTATATCTTTAAACAGACTGTTTCTAAACGCCAAGCTTATTTAATTTACAAAAATGTTTCAGCATTTTGCATATAAATTCTCTTTGGTTCCTATTTTTTTTTTCTTATAAATAAAAGCGTGACCTTTTTTACCGAAACTATTAACTTTTGATTACCAAACTGTGCGGTAATCGAATTTGAAATTGGAAAGATATTATAAGTTGGTAATATGATTTATTGTGAAACTAAAAATGGTGTAGTGACATACCAATTACGAGCAATGGTGTTGAAAAGTAATTAAAGGTTTGTGATATGGGATTAAGGGAAACAGTTAGATGTACATATATTATACATATATAAATATTTCAGATAGAAATATATACGAGTCTTAACAACCATGACTAAGATACAAATTCAAGCATTCATCACACAAACTTCTGCCTTCACCGGGACTCGAACCCGGGACCTCAGAGATGGGGATACCTTGAACCCGGAGTAATAACCATTCGACTACAGAGGTCGTTAAAGTTTAACTTAACGAATGTAAAAAAAATACAATCAAATTGAGAACCGGCTCAATTCGTTTAATTTATTGCTCTACCTGAAGTATCAAATTTAACAAAAGTACAAACGTATGTAAGGCACATTTAATGAATTTGTGAAGCTGACCCAATTCTTATATATTGACTGTTCAAATACAATGTCTTTTGAAGAAGAAAATATTCATAAAGGGAATGTATTGTAAGGGCTCGGTGAAAAGTGGAACTCAATTACATTTCCAAACGGGAAAAATGCAATTCCGCCTAATCTAATTGAGGCGGATCGCCAAAACACGATGTTAAAAGATTGGGGAAAGCAATTATGAATATTGCTCTAATTTTTAATTGAATCATAGGAATGTTGCTTTGGAGCAAAGCGGATTATACGGTAGACTCTTGCTAAATTATTTATTACAAGATTTAAACTTTATCGAAATTTTAACTTAGTTGCCTGGAATATAAATATCGTTGCGGCGTCGAATCAATAAACTTATTCTCGAACATTCGGAAACTTTCTGGAAGGCTATAAAAAGCTTAAAGAAAATTTTAGAATATTCAAGAAAGTACCGAGCCTTTGTCGGTAGCACCCTCTAGCGTTCAGTAGGGGAGTTAAAGATAATTAGATCTTTATAGAATCGCCTAGATAGACAACAAATGACTTAATAAACAAACGGAAGATGTTAAAGAAAAATAAAGAAATTCTCATCTTATTTATTAATTAAAAAAATAATTAATTGATTCACTTTATTCATCTGCTCATCTATAAAATTGATTGAGATCCTTTTTTTCCGCTGAAGAAAATCTCCTCCCCACAAGTGAGAGGCCTACCCACTAAAAACCTCCGCGAGGGGGGGAGACCATTACACCTAGGCGCAAGCACGTCATACCGAAGGAGAGCTGCAACGCGCCCTGATGAGGCTATGGGAACCTGCGCATGACTACCATGACCCCGTCGGCATATGGCGACTAGCGTCCATACCGAGCCACCGCGAAGGTGGCCGCTGGATATCTCCGGCCATCCTGCGACCCAAAATTGATCTTCTGGACGACATCTACTCCCTCTTAAAGAAGAAAGATGGCATCGCGCCTCCGCCACTGGCCGCTAGAAGCGGCCCGCCAGGTTGGACCAAGTTATCCCACATGGAAGACGTTGCCCAGGGTGCACCACGAGGAGGTAATCAGACGTTGCACCTCATTGATTGAGATCTTTTTTTCTTTTTCCTTTTATTTTATACGTAGGGAAATGCGATTACGCATATTTCGTGCTCTAGGGAGCAGCACGAGGTTATGTTGGACTCTCCGCAAGATGGTAATGTGACCTACCGACTAAAACCCTTTTTTTTTTTTTTATTGCTAAAGTTGACAAACAAGCAGGCTGCCCACCTGATGGTAAGTGGTAACAGTCGCCTATAGTACATGTGGTTCCCACGAGATTCGCAGCAAATCTGCAAACCTCATAAGAACCACAGTGTACGTTGCCAACTTGTGACATAAGATGTAAAGTCACAGTACCCAGTAATTTCACTGCCTATCTTACCCTTCACGCCGGAACACAGCAAAGCGAACCCTGCTGTTTGGCGGCGGAAATAGGTAAGACGGAGGTACCCATGCAGACGACCCTGGTACAGAGTCTACCTCCTAGAAACGTTGCATCTTGTCCTCACGCTTGGTGTGCGGGGCTGCGGGAACCGATAAGTATTCTTCCGCGGCCCCGATGGCGCCAGCTCGCAAGCAAGCTTCTAAAAACTCCCTAGTCATCTTCTCATCCTAGGGAACCGGGCGGATGCAAATATGCAGCTCTCTCTCCCAAGAGTCCCGACACTAGGTGTCACGGGCTGTCCGCTTTCGAGAGGCTTCACCTCCACCCGCGGCTGTCTCTCGGGCGATGGGACCCTCGGTGATCTCCATCGCTGTTTCTCCCATGGTCTCGGGTGGCGCCGCCGGCCTCGTTTTTCGCCGCCTTTTAAGATTCGCCTTGGAGGCAGAGCACATCTTGCCCCTAAGGCGATGATCGGCTGGTTTTCTGGCCTGGAGATCCTGACCTAACCTACAACAACTTGTTGAAAAAGGAAATCTTCTAGAAAAAAGAGACATTAATGGCCGTTTTTACCAACCTTGTCTTAGCTTAGGTGACTCCTAAGAGACATGTTGTCTCACTCTTTTCAGTTAATATAAAAAGTGACAGCATGTCACTTAGGAGTCACCTAAGCTAAGACAAGGTTGGTGAAAACGGCCATAAGTCTGTCTGTCAGACGCTTTAAATGGAATTTGGTAGACAAATAGTCTACAGCTTGTAAAAGGACATAGGCTACTTTTTTGTGCGGGGAAAAGGCTGTATAGGATTAAAAATTTGCATGGACTTCATTTTTAATGCTAAGAATTTTAAAATTTATTTACTTATTGCCTAAATATTTTAACTAAACAATCAAAATAGAGGTTGAAATTTTAAATTTGAATAGGCGCAGAAATAACTAAACTGATTTTGATGAAAGTTCATACAAAAATAACTTGAGACCCGAAACAACATGAGACCCGACATAGAAAAATTTTTACCACAAGAAAATTTAATTTTCTACTGAGAAATCTGAGAAAAACATCAATTAGTTTAGATACATATTTGTATTAGGATAATTTGAGACTCCAGGAAGAACTCGGAACTTGGAAGAGTTTGGAGTTGATTTGAAGACATTGCATTTTAAAATGTAAATATTTGTTTTTCGTATAATTTGTAAACACACGTACGTTGTATGGTAACAATATAATTTATTGTAAATGCTGTTATTACTTTCGAAAAAGCTGATAAGTTTCTTGCGCCTATTCTTCTTATTAGCTAAAACGTTCTGTATGGGTGGTAGGAAAAAAATGGAATTGGAAAAGTAATGAAGCTATTTTTTATTTTTTTCATTTTGAACAAGATGTTATTTACCGTGTAAAAACATACTTTTTATTTCGGAAGAAAATGTTGAAAAGAAAGTGGAGGAAAAATAATTTTGGTTCATGTTTTTCCCACATAGCATTTAGTTAGCACTGGCTTAGTGGAGTCACGCCCCAACCCACGACAGCCCGTTGACAAAGAAAAGCTCCAAGAAATAACGATCATTAATTAGTTCCTCGTAAGTAACGTGGAAAAACCGTTTACAAATAAGATTATTTGTGACTTTATTATATTTCTTCGTGCATCATCCATAAGATTATACGAGTCAAAGGAACAAAGCCTAATCGCTTTAGCATGGTTGATTATGTTTTCTTAACGAGCAAATACAATTATGAACCGTGCGTTAATAAGAATATGTATTATTTCCCTTTCTCCAATATTTCTTGCTACCAATATTGACTGTCAGCTTCGGATTAACAGTTTAATGCCTCCGTACTGTGTATTGAAAGTCAAGTTTAGTAAGACCGTTTAATACGGTAAAGTTAATTTTATTCGTATTTGAATTTACATATTCACTCATTTACGACAGCAAAATTATAGCTTATATACGTCCGCATCGGGTTCTATAATTATTTAAACTGCAACTATCATAATAAATATATAACGATATTTAACACCGCATACAAATTTTATTGACTGACGTTACGAGCGTGTAGCACTGGCCGTGGTCGCAGGCGGACTGGAGCTGCGCCGTCCGTTATTTTTTCCAACTACCGGCATATTTTTTGTTTTCCACGTACCGTCACCGAGTGTCTGGTGCTGTGGTCTCGATCCTGATCTACGAATCGGACGATTCGGGATGGCCAGAGTCGATCTTGATATATGATTTTATTACTTTTTTAGTATAAAACATCCCAATAGGTATATTTAATTGTAACTAAAAATTATATTTTAGGGTAAAAAGTAAAGAATTTTTTTTTTTATTTTCACATTCTTTCACAGAGCTACCTTTCTTGCTGCTATACGACAATTTCTACTGCAAATTTTATATTATCTTATTTCTAATCTGTTAAAACCTTAATTATTATACGCAGTCGTTGTAATGTAAATAATTATGCAAGTCTACTTCTCATGCTTGAGGTTATACCATAATGATAGATTACAGGTTTGACTACTGTCTCTTTTCTGTTTGTGACGAATTATCCAATAGATGGCAGAACAGCGAGCCACGTGGCGGAACACAGTTGCACATTTGATTTTGAAAGGTGTAATGATTAAATATGACTTGGTTGAAAATAGATGGCAGCAACTGTGCTGGCATTTATTTGTCACGTGGCTCACTGGAGTCACGTGGCGGAATACAGTTGCACATTTGATTTTAAAAGGTGTAATGATTAGATGACTTTGTTGAAAATAGATGGCAGCACAGCGAGTCACGTGGCGGAACACAGTTGCACATTTGATTTTTAAAGGTTTATTAATTAGATATGACTTGGTTATTTTTTTTTTTATTGCCGTACGTGGCAGATGAGCAGCAGCACACCTGATGTGAAGCGTTAACCGCTGCTCATGGACTTTAAGCAATTCCAGGAGTGGAAACCGCTAAGCCGCTGCCTACCGTGATGAGAATACTCTCTTTAAGCCTCGTTTGAAGAGGGACATGTCATAGCGCGGGGGAAACACCGCAACGGGAAGATCATTCCACAGCTTACATGTCCGTGGAAGAAATGATCGCTGGAAACGCACCGTACTAGACGGGAACGGATCCAGGTAGAAAGGGTGAAGTCTATTGCGGCGACGAGTGGTACGGTGATAGAATGGTGCCGCTGGTACCAAGTCAAACAGTGCCTCGGAGCATTCCCTGTTGAAGAGCCGATAGAACACACAAAGGGCTCCAAAGTCCCTCCGCTGCTCTAGTGACTCCAATTTATCCGAGCGATTGGGATCATTAACGATACGCACAGCCCGTCTCTGAAGGGAGTCAAGTGGGTCGAGCTGGTATTTGGGAGCGCCTGCCCAGAGATGCGAGCAGTACTCCACGTGTGGTCGAACCTGCCCTTTGTAAAGTACAAGTCGTTGACCAGGCGTGAAGTAACGCTTGGCTCTGTTCAAAACGCCCAACTTTTTGCTCGCCAGTTTGGCTTTGTCAACCAAGTGACTCCCAAACTGGACCTTGCTGCTAATGTTTGGGATCATTATTCAGTCAGGCGGGAAGAGTGCAAATCGTAAAAATATTCCATTACTTTAAATAAATAAAACGTACATCTAGGTGTTTAATTTTGTGAATGTGTGTATGAATAACAAATAAATTCATTATCTATCTACGTAAGTATGTACTATTACGGGTTGGAAACAAACATAAATTTTGCATTTTATACTGTTTCCAATTTTCTAAGGCAAATACATCAGAAACACGCGCGTACACCACGCGGCTGATACCCAAGTAAGACAAAGCCGAGGTTAAAACAAGAACTTTGAATTAACACGCCAACTTCCCAGCTAACAAGATATTGGAAAACAAAATACAGGGAGACACAAATTCGTAACAACGGGAAAGTTTTGCCGGCAGCACAAATCCAAGAAAGACTGATGTTTGCGAGATAATTTCCAGGAGATATTAAATTAATTGGACATGAAACTGTCACAAACGCTGTATTTTATCCAATCAGTTGTTGCGTGCGATGTTGTTAGTGTTTCGAAGTGTAAAAAAAGTTGATAGTTTACATTTATTACCTATTTTAGATAATATTTTCTAGAAATAATAGAACATGCATTATTACTTTAATAAACACGTCGATAAGTAAAGTTTTATTAAAATCCATTCAGTAGCTTACATGAACGAGTAACAAACATACATTCATACAAACTTTTGCGTTTTTAATATTAGTACGGATTAGTATAGATAAATAAAATTCTATATAATTCTATCAATCAATCAATACATAGTATAAAACAAAGTCGCTTTCGCTGTATGTCCGTATGTATGCTTAGATCTTTAAAACTACGCAACGGATTTTGACGCGGTTTTTTTTAATAGATAGAGTGATTCTTAAGGAAGGTTTGTATGTATAATAAATGCATAATATAGTAGAGAAACACTGATAAATTTAAAGGTTTCTAATGTGATGTCGTAAATAAGCACGTTTTTTTGCGCTTATATTGCAAACGCTGGCTGAACCCTACGAGATAGACCAAAATAATGTACTACAGTATTGTACAACTTACAAAAATCCACAAAAAAGTCCGCGATGGTATATGTCTATCTCTTAGGGATAACCCACCATAACCATTTTTTCACTGCACCCGTGCGAAGCCGGGGCGGGTCGCTAGTTGGTTATAAAATAAATAAGGAAAACGTTAGTATGGAATAAACCAATTTCTTTGAAATCTCCATACGAAACTGTTATTAGTAGTATTAGCTAGTTATACTAGCTAGCTAGTATAACTAGCTTCCGCCCGCGGCTTCGCCCGCGTGAAATTAGTTTTTGTCACTCCTGGTCCCTTATATTTAAGATACCAAGAGGTCTTCTTTAATTCAACCCCTATTTCACCCCCACACTGAAAAAAAATTCAAAATGCTAGAACAAACGATTTTTTGTTTCTTATGACGTGATATTTGACGAACTTGCATACTAATTTTCAACCCTTATTTCAACTCCTAGCTGGTCGAAATTTTAAAAATGCTGGAACAATTGTTTAATGATTTTTTATCAAGTGCTTAAATATAAAGTTTCATGGCTTTATCTTTTGAAATTAAGAAATCCCATACAAACTTTCAACCTCTATTTCAACCCCTTCATCCCTTTTTTTCGAAATAAAAAGTAACCTATGTTCTGTCTCAGGGTCTAAAGATTGTCTGTACCAAATTTCATCAAAATCGGTTGCGAGGCTTAAGCGGGAAAGCGTAACAGACAGACAGACAGATTTACTTTCGCATTTATAATATTAGTTGGGATTTTAGCCGTTTATATTAATGAAAGTCGAGATAGCAAAGAAAGTATGTTTGGATCGAAATAAGTGAAAAACTGTAATGTTAGTATATGTATGTATGTATTAAAAAATATTAGCGCTCATATAGAAACTTTTTTTTTCTATTTAAACAAAATAAATTATTTTAGATTCTTTACTATCGGAAGCCCTATTACGGCGTGTAAAGAATACTACACAGCAATCTATTGAGTCTACAGCTAGCTAGTACTTGTTTTGGTAGCAGCTGACTAGGGTTGTCAGTTGTAAGTTTCTGATTTCATTTTAAAGTTAATATTAATATTATTTATAGCCTAATTATGTCCAGTCCATTTACTGCACCTATCCCCTAAATCTCCTATTAGTACTTCCCTGGTCCATGATTGCCTGGAATTGCTATTTAGCAATAAGGCCGCCTATTTTGCATTTGTTATTTGTTGTATTTTTTTTTTGTTTGTGTTATGTTATGTTATGTCATCTAATATTTATATCTATAGCTTAAATATTATACGGCGTGAGTATAAACATATCTCCATAATCCCTAATCCCTAACATTCTGGTAGTTCAAGAAAATCAAAATTTTTGAAAAACATTGCCACAAAAATATATTAATAATTGTAACTTCATTTATATTATTACTCTTTAATTTTACTTTTTACTGTATATTAATTGTATTGGAATAGGTTATTTTATAATTCAAGCTTTTGTTTTATTATATATATTTCTATATAATATTTGTTCATATAAAACTTTAACAAACTATAATAAACCCACACATGAAGTACTAGCTTACAAATTAGAAAAAAACATCCAATCAGTTCCATTCAAAAGTTTGGAGATAACAAACATAAAAAAAATACAGTCAAATTGGGAACCTACTCGTTTTCGAAGTCGTTTAAAAATAACATAAATGTATTTCTAATTTTTATTGCTCCTACTTTCAGCGTTTTCAGTTACTATTTGATTAGTTGGTGTTATAACGAGGCTTTATGTTGCTTCAAATATCTACATTCCAGTTGAACATATTGTAAATGTATAGATGTTTTGATAAAGTTTATTTGATAAAATATATAATATTTGAGTAAATAAAATAATATTATTATATTTAAAAGGCTGTTATGAAAAAATATATTCATGCGACTTTCTCTCCCATTGGCGCCCAACATGGGGCTCCAATTTATGTCACAATGGATGGGTGCAGGCTAAAAACGTCCTTGTTAGCCAAAAGGAACCAATTGTTTTATAAAGTTCTGATGAGAATTTCTCAATTTCAAAGATAAAATACGAAATAATAAAATATAGGTCTATTTTATAGGAAACGATTTTGCACACTCCCTTCCCATTGTGCTGAGTAATTGGAAAGTTCCTCTTTAAACACTTGAGGCTCCAATGAAAACGGTTTGAAACAAAGAGGATTTGTCTCATAAGCCCACCAGATTGCGTTCCGAATCAGAATTGGAAACATGGCGTCAATATTTGCCGTAGTCGCTGAATAAAACAACGTTTTCTAGAATTCTGTGTCAGAGAACGTATTGGCTTTCGGAAATAGGTTTTTTGTACTGACGAAATGTTACAGCCTAGCTTTCGTTATAAGCACCACTTCGTCGAAGTTATATAAAAATTCTCGTTACTCATTGGTTTTTAAGTGAAAACCATTTTTTTAATTCGTAGTGAAAGTGGCATAGTTCTGGTTGATATAGCAACTTAACCTAATTAATTTTAGCAATTATTCCATGTAAAAATTAAAGGAGGTATGTTTGCATCGTACAAATAGTGGACAACTGTAATCTCTGCCTACTCTCATGGGAAAGAGACTGGAGTAAATGTATGTAGTAGCTAGTCTGCGCAGGATTAGTATTTCAATTAGCTTATCGAATCGATTATATTATTCAATTATATTTGCGTGAAATATAGATAAATAAAATTCTATATAAGGAAACTTAACCTAAAAAAATTGACATCAAATTGTTTATAAAATTTATGATGAAACAATTATTTCGCAATAAGTAACGACTCTATTTTATAACTAATAATAATAATAATTTTTTTTTTTCAAATACACAGAAAAATTTAGATACATATACTGTGACATCCAAACAAGGCTAGGTCTGACTTGTGCTTCACCCCGTCATGTGCCCCGCATGGGCCTAGAGAACACTGCGTTTTAGTGGGTAGACCGGTCCTCTCAGAGCCCCACACACGGCCGCGCCTAGCCAGCGCGGTGTCAAGGTGCATAATGCATCCCCCCCCCGCCCCAAAAAAAGGCCTGACTTGTGCTTGTCAAAATCAAAGAAATTATAATGTTGTTATAGAAATGAACATGAGGCTTATAAATAAACAGTATTTAATGTAGCGTTTTCTTTGTAAAGTGTGTGCATAAGTGAGCCTGTAGTCTGGATGAATGGGTGTATGAGTGTGTGTGTTAATTAAAGACTAAGAAACATAAAAAAAAAATATAAAATATAATAATGATAATTTTTAAATCAGTCAGCAGGCTTTGATAAAGCAGGTTATCGAAGTCTCTTCAATAGCCCGGCTTTCATTTCCACCGAAATCGAAATGCAATTGTATACAAAAATATTTTTACCTCTAACACGAGTACGCTGTTGATAGTTGACATTTATTACCTATTTTAGATGATATGCTGTAGAAATAATAGTACGTGCATTATTAAAGAGTCGATTTGCGCTTTATTAACGCTACATATAGTTGAAATTCAATCATATCTATCAAAACAGTGTGCGTTGGAGCACAGAATACATCATTGGAGGATTTAATGTCACGTTCCAAAATTGAATAGCCACAAAATGTAATAGATCATTTAGATTTTTGCGATTAGGTTGGCTATGCGACATTATCTATAAAATCATTAATTCATTAATACTTTCTCTTGGCTCTCTTTTAAAATATCACCTATTTATTCTAAGTACCTAGTAAGTATTTGTGGCGGCCTGGCGTGCGCAGCTCGAATTACGGATCTGCGCGCGCCAGCGGGCCGTCGGTGCCGTACTCCCGCACCTCGAAGCTTGGCTCAACGGGAAGGAGGAGGTCACCTACCGATTGACTCAGATACTCACCGGGCACGGCTGCTTCGGTGAGTATCTGTGTCGAATAGGACGGGAGGGATCGACACATTGTCACCACTGCGCATCCGACCTCGACTCGGCCCAGCACACGCTGGCGGAGTGCCCCGCGTGGGCCTCCGAGCGCCGAGTCTTGGTCGCAGAGATCGGGCGAGATCTGTCTCCGCCGGCATTGATTGCGGCAATGCTGGCGGACGAGGGAGGTTGGAGGGCTGTGGCCTCCTTCTGTGAAGCAGTAATGCTCCAGAAGGAGGCCGCCGAGCGGGGTCGGGAGATGGCCGATCCCGCTCGAAGGAGGCGGCACCGGGCTCGGTAGCACAGCTGCGGCGCCGCCGCGGGTCGCCGGCGCGCGCGAGGAAGTCGCGACCGCTACGGCGACCCGGGATGGACCACGCCCCTTCCGTGGCCGGGGGGCGTCGTCGGTGGAGGGGACGGGGGAGGTGGTAGCTTCCCCCGAGGAGGGCTCCCCTCTAGAGAGGGGAGCGGAGGCTGGGGGTTCCTGGAAGTGGCCTTTGTGTTCCCGGGGCTCCCTACATGCCTGAGGAAGGCCATCCCTGAGGTTTTTAGTGGGTAGGCCTCCCCCTTCTGGGGAGGAGAGCCCCACATAACCCCGGCTCGCCACAGCCGGGGTATGCAATTTAATGCATTTTCCTCAGGGGAACAAAAAAAAAAAAAAAAAAACAAAAAAAAAAAAAAAAGTACCTAGTAAGTATAAATTTGTCTAGTGTAATAATCTTGTGCTGTATAAATAAGTTGAAAATAAAGGCAAAAAATGATTCCATATCATACATAATTATATATTGATGATACTCAAACTTTACTTTTTAATTAAAAATCATCAAACTCTCAAGGCTTCTCGACCTGAAATATGATGATGTGATGTCCTTTATGACTCACTCATGTGCGAAAGCGGCAACACAAAAGAGATTTTTTTTTTGTGTGTATAAGTGTTCTATTGAGTAGCGAGTAAGTACCCATACTACTAAGTACGATACAGTCTTCAATAATTTAGTTATTAACTTTAAATGAATTTGTAAACTTGAATTAATTATCAAACTTTTCTTGTTATTCTCAAGAGTATCTTCAATCAAGACGTTATGAATCTGATAGTCGTTAGCTTATCAATCCAATATTATAATGTTGTTGATCCGTCTGCAAAGTTTTCTTGTTACCAAAACCACTAGTTCTCCTGATTCTAGCGGTCTTGTGTTTCGGTTGAATGGTAATACTAGTATCGTATGCTTGTGGAGAGACTTTTTCAACGAGAATTGTTTTTGATCAAACAACATTGGGTATTATAGTTTAGTTCATTACGAGTATTAATATGTGAGGCCGCCTGCAGTGAGCCTTTTACTGAGCAATGCTCACAGTTTTTCTGCGTAGAATCGGCAATATTGAAGCCTACAGAAGAACCAGTGTCACTACCACAGATAAATATATATGTATATATTTATCTATGGTGTAGGCATCTTGACCTACATTTTATAATATATTTATATTATATCACATATATATATATATATATATATATATATATATTATATATATATATATATATAAATAATATTTACGAATTTATATATAAACTAAAAAAAATATCACTCATCAATAACTCACATCTACAATATTATTATATCTACAGTGAAATAATATATATCTAAATAAATAATATTTATCGAGCCAGCCTCATTCGTTTAAGCTTTGTTTGTGCTACTGCTTCGCTTACGAATTATTAATGCTCATTCTATGTAATATATATCTTGCATCTCTCTTATTTAAAGTAGTACTATTAGTGTTATGCTCGTATTTGATTGTTCCTTCTGTATTTTGTGTGTGTGTGTGTGATGAACTTAATAAGCAACTTAACAGTGAGCAAGACTTTTTAATTTTACATTCTCACTCATTCACCACCATCGGAACATCTACCACAATGGTATTATATATATGTGTGTGTATGTATGGATATTTATGATTATGTATGGGTGTATCAAATTAAGTAATCTTATCTATTTTAATAATGTATGTATTGTATGTAGTCATATGACGCTTCCATTATTTATAAAACAGTTATATATAAATACTGTGCCCCGGCAATTTTTCTTTTTAAAATTTCACAAAACCGTCTAAGGTTGGCTTTCTGAGAAATAAGTCCACCTTTGGACCAATTAACTTTGTACCTCCTAATATTTTTTATTTCTATTGTAATATTGTTTATTTGTGTACAACAAAGAGTTTATATAATATATATATATATATATATATATATTATATATATATATATATATAATATAATATATATATATATATATATATATATATAGCGGCATATAACTTTATGCCCTGGTCATTGCTAGCGATTGCTAGCGATAAGACCGCCTGTTCAATATTTGTTATTCGTAGAATTGTTTTTTGATCTATGTTCTTGTTTTTGGTGTGCAATTGTTATGTAATGTTAACTACTAATAATAACAATAACTTGTAGCACACGTCACACTGCAGTTTTTTTTTTAATTTTATCGAAGTCAACAAATTGTAAACAATTGTACATTGAGGTAATTATAACAAATAATTGTTACTACATGTAACAATAAGACAATAATTGCACAACCAACACCATTAACCCAAGATTTACAATATTATTGATTAGAAGAACACTAGACACAACACATAATAATTATTAGAGTCGTACTCCCTTGCCAGATTCGGCAAGAGACGACAAGAAATCCTTTAACCTGCGTTCTGTCTTACAAAGTAGTTATTTTATTGGAGTTCTTCAGTTCAGCAGTTCTTGAAGAAAGCGGCAGAGTCCAGGATATGGACGAGACGCCATTAGTTCGTAGCCTTTAGAATGCAGCAAAGCAAGATTAACGAACAATGATTTCGCAGAAATTTTATTAAAATATAAGTTATAAACTATTAAATTAAGTACCCGAACATAAACTTACTTTAATTTATTTTTAACCTACATATGTTGTGAGTCACTAACAAAGAATTTACAAGATATTTTTATTTTATTCAATAGATATTTTATTTGATTTACAGACACACACACTATAATTATATCAAATAAAAAAAAACATCAAGAAATTTATAGTAGGAACAGGGAAACTGACCCGTTTGCCATATATAACAATTGTTGTATATGTGTGCTGCAGCAGCACAGAAAGGGTGAATCTTTCTGCATAGCGCCAATATCTGCACAAGAGCAGAAATCCCTGATATTCAGCTATAGCCCTGGTACCGTCACCTCGATACTCAGCTGCCGTGTTTTCCAGACATCGCGTTTCGTCTCTTAGACTATCTTTGGACGTAGACTCCACATTTACGTAGAATAATGGACAATTTCCTGTTGTTAATTTTTAAATAATCGGTCTCACAAAACTGTGACTTTTCGATGCGGATGTCTCACGCGACCTTACTCTGTGAAGAGCGTAATTAATTTAGTTGCGAGCTAATTTATTTTATAGTTTTCAAAAGGTGAGTCCAACCTTTCTTGGTTTATACATTTTAAGACTTTTTATATATAGAATAAAACACAAAATCTGAAATTAAACATACAAACAAACAATTACATTATAAACTTAGTTTTTAAGTTAGATAAACACCAATCGAATTGATAGATTGATTAGTTAAATAAAAACATTTTCACTTAATCGCGCATGAAGACGTTTTGAATATCGACTCGCAAAAGAAACTTACCTATCAATAACAATAGTATCCAATTTTAATTACTATGCTGAAAATCGCTCTACCTATCTCTGCACATATCTTTAGGACCAGTTGCTCCCATTTTAGTCATAAGTTCACTAAAGGCAAGGCTCTAAAGTTGAGTTTACTTGATAGACAATACCAAATACGCCATTTCGGCTGGTATAGAGTCTTTCTATTTATAAATGTTTATTTATTATTGTGTACAGTTCATTAATAATAAAACATGTAATTGTAAAGTAAAAATATATATATATTGAAAATTGTAAAGTAAAAGACAAGAATTTTGTTGTGTAAAAAATTCTTCAGTACATTAGTGATAATCCGTTACCGCGTAACGGGTCGTAGCATAGACGTAGCCGTAGCTACGATAATATTCGTAGCTTTAGTTATATAATGAAGTAACAAAATTTTGAACTAATAAAAAAGTTGAGTTAATACATTAATCTTTCTATTAAACTAAAACTATTTTAGTTATGTTTTATTTGCGTTAGTCGACTAAACATACTTTCCGAACATTCTAAGCCACTAGTCAAATTATTCTAAACGAGATCACGCTGACCTTGAGACCGCCTCTTCCCTATGCAATAAAACTGTTTTCCTAGTTCAACTGTATACTTTGACGCGCTGGTGACTGTATGATTATAGACAATTATACTAACAATTACTTCGTAATTCACGTCCACAAATAGTCGACACAAACACTTAAGTTCATAACCACGCGTCTGTCCAAATGATCCGGGAGGGCCCGTGAGGATAACAAGTGCTGACGGATTAACTTGCCCGCGGGGAACTCGGGGGTGTTAACGGGAACTGACAGGTGTGTGAAAGGTTAAAATGGACGTTAGACCACCGCAAGTTTGCACTTGTGCTAAGTAACCAATGACATTGAATATTTTTTTATTTATTATTTTTTCACCGCTACAAACATTTGCGTGAAAATATGCTAGTCAGTAGTTACAATCTTATCATTATTACATTTATTACTATTTACTTAATTAACCTTCCCTCTATTTTATTATGAGTAAAGAAAAATATTGAATCTAGGGCGCGAACGGTTTTTTTTAACCTTTTCTCGCTGCAAGTGTTCAAAAATAATACTCCTTTTATAACCCAATTGTCAGAATGTGTTTTCAATACAATGATATCTCAAAAACTTGTCACGAGACAATGCACCAGGGGTGCCAACCGTACGAGGTTCCTCGTACATATACGAGATTTGTGGTCGTCCGTACGAGGTACGAGGACGCTATCAACCTCGTACAATTATGTACGAGATTTTGTTAACATTATGGCCATGCGATTTTTTTTAATGGATTATGTAGCTAGTTCCAAATGAGCTTTCGCTACTTCACCGAACTCTAGGCCATACGATCATTTGGGTGAGGTTACTCCTGCAAGATCTAGATTTTTTTAGTATTTTTGGGTTTTTTTATTCCCTTTAGTGAGTAGATTATAACACGATTTTGGGAAGCTCTGATGCAACTAAAAAAGATATTTTATTTGAGATGAGCATCCTTCTTTAACATCTCATTATTGATATTATTAATTTCATGTTTTGCAAATTTCTCGATGATAATAAAACTGTAATTTTAGTTGTTTCCATATATTTAATTTACAAGAATACACTAAATTATAAACTAAATAATCTATCTGTAAAGTAAAGTTGTCGGTAATTCTCAGGAGTATTAGCCCTTATAAATTTCAATGTAAGAGGCTTGGAAAGTCAATATAAGAGATTTTTAGCTACACATGTACGAGGAAACTTTCTTTTTGGTTGGCAACCCTGCAATGCACATTTTTGGACAAAGTCTCAAAGATTTGTCTTTGAGATTTTGTCAGGGTATTATATTCAATAAGAGTGTGATGTACGTATTATTTAAGACTAGCTGTACCCGCGATTTCTTGTGGAATTCAACAAAAAAAGTTAATTAGTTTATTTAGATAGTTATTTTTTTTTGGTTTTCGCATTGATATTTTAAGTGGCCACTTGGTCATAGAAGACATTACTTTATTTTACTAAATTATAAAAAACTCTTTATTAAAAGTAACCTAAGTTATTTATTATTACATCAGCTACCTGAAGAAAAAGTCCTTTGAAAATCGGTCCATCTATTTCATAGACAGACAGACGACACTTCAATTTTCTTTAATATATATAGATGTGACTGTTATATGTTTATGAAGTTTCATTTTAAAATGTAAGCATTCTATTGCAATCTGTGTCACATATAAACATTTTGAATTCGACAAAGGGCGATTAGATGACAAAGCGATAATTAAGCAAAGGCTATATCCACTTACAAAGTACTTGTCTTTTAAGAGAGAAGTAAACATAAGTACATCATTTCTTGCCTTCTGTAGTTCCAACCCCTAACGTCTGCGTAAAAAATCATCTCGTTTCCGGCCACTGTTTATTTTCGAAACTGTGATATACGGTCGACCCTTTAAATCACAACCTAACAGCCCTCAGGAGTCCGTCTTCCGAGCAACATTAGGGTATTACATTAAATGCTGTATCACAGTAATGACCCGCGAGAAAGGGTAGGCTTTTACAGAATTGAATTCCAACACGTGACGTCGGCTTCATGGCGCTTGGATATATTGCATATATAACACACGTATATTGATCATACATATGTAAGATTACGCCTGTTATACAACCTAACCAATTATCAATTAATTTGATTATATTTGAATAGGTAATGTTCCTTTCTCGCAATACATAATTTCATAAGGCAAGCTCTTTTGTTTTGCCAGCTGGTGTTCCGTTTCTGTTTGAAACGATCACCTTAAAATTGAAAACTATGTTTTTTTCTAAATCATTATTTATTACTCAACTTTCTCAATTAAACATTTCAATACAATTTCTTCTATACTCCATAATTCTTTTATATTATTTATGTTCCACAATATTTCAAAATATTGATACCATGGTTTTGAAATTATTGCTCTTTATTTATTTTTTTTTTGAATTAGCTACCTTGTATTGATAAAATACTGTAATGATCCAACCTATTTTACACGACTGACGTGACAGGGGCTTGTCATTGGAAATAAGAATAGGGACTGAAAATTGTATCTCAAAAATAAAACGTACAATAAAATATATAATTGGAAAGTTTCTTGTGATTTAATATTCGATCCCGACAATACTATAACCATTTAAAGACGTGAATTATCTTGGTAAAAATTACAGAAATATAATCTCCATTATGGGCACTTCCATTGATCAGCATCAAAATTAAAAAGGCAAATTTCACGAAAAAGTATTGATAAACGAAGCAATAATGTGAAAATTTTACAAATTTTACGATGTTTTTGAGAAAATGTCAAAAACATCACAGACATTTATGTCATAACTTTTCTTATCAAAAAAATGTTGTCGATTTTATTACTAACATTTTTTCTCCATTATATCACTCAAAAATTAGGTTTTTAGCTAACATAATACTTGTGCGGTGACGGGTTTATCGTAAGGCCTGCGCACGCTTCTTGACTCAGGTTGAGACTGTTCAGGTTGAACAAAGGAACTCGGATAGTGTTCTGTTATTATGAAGGGATCCCTTTATTATGATATAATAGTTACTGTGCCCTAGCATGCCTTTATGGCACCTGGCTTAGGAAAGTTAACATAAAAAATACAAAATACTTGCTTCCATAAACTTATATAATATATGTTATATCGTATATGTACTAACCCCAGCCCCTCACGTCCACTATCAGACTTGGTGTGGATATACTCGATGACCAGCGGGTTTGAATCGGAGATCATATTAAGATTATATATTATATATTTTTAGCCAGCAGCCGATTTTAAAGATAAAAAAAAATCAATCTCTTAACACTAATATTTATTTAAAACCACAAATCAAATTAGACAAGATAACACTGCTCATAATATGTAGCAAAGTTACACAAATAAGAATATGGCTCACGTGACCTATGTAGGCAGACCGTCACGGACTCTAACCCCGAACTCGACTATCAGAATCCCTCCGTACGCCGCGGTAACCTCGAACCAAGTGGACGAGTGACTGTGCCAGCCCACCTTATACCTACACGACCATATTTGAGCTAGGGTAGATTGCTAAAAACGTGGCAGCCCGCATTATATTGAGAAAATATGACCACGTTTCCGAGTATCGCAAGCGCTTGAACTGGTTGACTATTCGGCAGCCTAGATATCTGAGAACATTGAGTGCTTTATACACTATCGTCAATGGCCCTAATACACCAAGTTATTTAAGTCCTCACTTCCAATTCCTAAGTGCTTCTCACGATAGATCTCTGCGGTCATCATCTGGCTTGCTTCTAAAATTTCCATCTCACCATACTGAAATAATTCACGCTTCATTTTTTGTACAATCAATTCATCTCTGGAATGCTTTGCCTATCGATATTAAAACATCAACTAGCAGAACTAGTTTCAAAAATAAGTTGCGAAAACATATTCATCAGAATAATATACTCTAAAGACTTGTTGCATTTTGTCGGTTTATTTATTTATTACTATAGATATATTTCTAACTATTTCGGGATATAATTTTATGTATTAGTATATTATATATGATATCTATGTATTAGGATTTTATATTTATATATATGGATGATTTATAAATAGTCATTTCACTGGTACATCTACCACCTTGCTTTCTGCACCATCTAAAGGTTGGCTGTTAGAGAATGCCTCAGGCATTAAGTCCACTGTACAAATTGTACACGAAGTATAAAATAAAATAAATAAATAAAATTATATAACCCACGTGGCCGTATTGCCAGGTTGAGGTAGGGTAGACTGCTAAAAATATATTAAGAAGATCATATTAAGATATTTTTTGAAAACGCACCGTGACACCCCGCTAGCTAGGCGCGCCCGTGTGTGGGGCTCTCCGGTCTGACAGGACCGACCTACCCACAAAAACCCCCCGGTGGTCTCTGGGCCCATATCGGGGCACATATGGTGGGGTACGCTCTCGCGATTCTACCGCCACAGTAAGATTCACCCCTGGGTCTTGCAGTCTGCTACAACCCGAGGGTTTTGTGTTTACCAGAAAATAAGCAATCTAAATTTACAATACACTCTACTAAGTAAAATGTCATAACATCAATCAATACATAGTATAAAACAAAGTCGCTTTCGCTGTATGTCCGTATGTATGCTTAGATCTTTAAAACTACGCAACGGATTTTGACGCGGTTTTTTTTAATAGATAGAGTGATTCTTAAGGAAGGTTTGTATGTATAATAAATGCATAATATAGTAGAAAAACACTGATAAATTTAAAGGTTTCTAATGTGATGTCGTAAATAAGCACGTTTTTTTGCGCTTATATTGCAAACGCTGGCTGAACCCTACGAGATAGACCAAAATAATGTACTACAGTATTGTACAACTTACAAAAATCCACAAAAAAGTCCGCGATGGTATATGTCTATCTCTTAGGGATAACCCACCATAACCATTTTTTCACTGCACCCGTGCGAAGCCGGGGCGGGTCGCTAGTATTTTTATAAAGTGTTTTTCATTAAAATGTCGACTATAACGTAGCTGTATAGAAAGCAATAAATAGCTGAATAGAAATGTATTAAAAGAACATGATGAAACACAGCAAAGAAAATCGTTTCCCCCAAAACGAAATACTATTCTCGTCCCTTTGTTCATATAACTTCAAGCGTTATTTCGGAGCATGAAATATGAAAATATATTTTAAATACTTATGGAGCGCAGCCATGTTACTTACGTAAAGATCATTTATCTTTTATACTTAAACGTCGTATGATATAAAGATAACCACTCTAGGTATCTGTCGAAATCGTTACAAAAACACGTTTCTCGTCGTTACTTTTAGCATTTACGCATTATAACTAGTTTGATTCCATATGATACTCTCACAACGGCGCAATTTAAAAAATACTTACCTTTTTACAAGCTTTTATTTACTTTCACCTGTCCCGTGTCTGTCGTTCTGTAATCAAATCTTGCAACTTAAATTTGATCCACTTCCCGGTTTCCGATTGAGCTGAAATTTGGTATACACGTTTAGTTCGGATGACAATGCATGATTAACTGTGTGACGTCATTCTAAATTCAACATGGCGGCGTATCTAATATGGCGGACCAATTATTTTTAATGCACTCTTACAACATGGGTATCAAATAAAAGGGCTTGCCAAGATAAACTTGAAAAATAATGTGACGTCATTCTAAATCCAACATGGCGGCACTCCTACAATATTAATTTTGTTGTGAATTGTAAATGTTATAAAATATTATAATTGTCCAAAATATTAGTAATTAGGAAAAACTCTACCATCTATGCAGACGAAGTCGCGGACACCACCTAGTATTTCATAAATTGTAACCTATATGTTATTATGATGTATAAGCTATGATATTGTAAAGTTTCATTAAAATCCATCCAGTAATTTTTATGGAAAAGAAAAATTTTCTTGTAGAGTATATTTTCTTGTAGAGTTGATTAGCCAAATCAACAGGTAAGGTTCTAATTGCATTCCACCACGTAAAAAAAAGGCCAGCGTAATGGGAGACAACCCAAAACTCTCCCTGAGGGAAGCCTATATCCAGTAGTAACCGTAAATAGCCTAGGAGGTAGACTCTGTACCAGGGTCGTCTGCATGGGTACCTCCGTCTTACCTATTTCCGCCGCCAAACAGCAGGGTTCGCTTTGCTGTGTTCCGGCGTGAAGGGTAAGATAGGCAGTGAAATTACTGGGTACTGTGACTTTACATCTTATGTCACAAGTTGGCAACGTACACTGTGGTTCTTATGAGGTTTGCAGATTTGCTGCGAATCTCGTGGGAACCACATGTACTATAGGCGACTTTACCACTTACCATCAGGTGGGCAGCCTGCTTGTTTGTCAACTTTAGCAATAAAAAAAAAAAAAAAAATGAAGAACTGTCGTAACTGTCGATTGTTAAACCCCGTATGTCAGAGGTTCTACTGTGCGATTTTATTAGCGATAAAAATAGGTCCTATTACTGTGTCAATACGGTACGAAGACGCGATTTAAATTTTATTGGAATCGCAAATTTATCTTGCATCATTTGGTTAAATTAACTGTTTTATTGTTTACAGTGCATCAGTTCTACATAAGAAACTTTATCACCGGGTTTATGGTAAGTGTTTTCATTACTCACTTTTTGATATAATGATTTTTTTTTATTATCTCCTGAAAATCTACTTGCGCAGTTTGACTTCAGGTATTAGTTTGCTCATTAAAACAAACAAAATAGTACAACCAATATCTGTGTTAATTAGTTTTAGTCTATATATATACGAGTATATCTCGAAACTTTTTTTTTATGTTCTACCCTCAAAATAATTATATACCCTTCATATTTACCCACGTATTTATTTATTAGTTACTTGGCAGTAACTAATACTAAAAAGGTATTTAAATTTAATATCACCCGTAAAATTATACTAATGTTGAATAGTTTAGTATGATCCTTTACAATTATTATTCTTTTTTTTGTTAAGCTGAAATTACAAAGAATGTCTGTTAGATAAGTACCTGCTGTTTTTTTCCTCATAATTTTTACGTTATTAACTGAAATTTTGTGTCAACTTATTTTTTTGCCGTCAAAACTAATATTACTTAGTTTTGTAACATAAAATATGTTACAGTAAAGACTTACCACTTAGACAGTAAGGCCCCACGTTGGGCGCCAGTGCTACGTTAGGGGGTTGCGGAATAAAAAGGCAACCAACCCTAGTAGACAAATTTATTTGTAATCGTGTTCTCAGGGTCGAAAGTCTACCGCCGCAGGTTGTACTTGTGAGTCTTCCTACTTTCCAATACAGTTGAGTCGGTACTAGTACTGCCCTGGTATGTGGTGGTGGTAGTGGTGAGCTGCTGGAGTGCAGCCGGAACCTCAGGGTCAGAAATGGTGGTGGTTCTTGTGCGTCGATTGAATTTTTAATTTTCAATTCTTGCGTTTCCAGCAGGAACCTGGAACCCGAAAATCGGGATTCAAATAAGCACAATTATTATTTTAATGACAATATGTCACAATTTTCACAAGATAAAATAATAATAAAAACTGCTTCGCAAGAACCACGCGTGAGGACACCAAGTAAGAGGCGAACGTGCTCCTTCCTTGCAATCTGTCTTAGCAATACCCACCACTGCGGTGACAGGTTTGACGTTTCTAATTATTTATCCTATTGTAGTTAATTCGCAATCCTAGCATTGTAAATCTTTGCCGCCACTATTTGTATAGGGAAACACTTATTTTTTATGTTTTCGGTAAGTGTATAGTTTTAGCTATAAGTCTTTACTGTAACATATTTTATGTTACAGTTTAATAATAATTATTATGACTTATACATGTTCATAGAAACAAACTTAATGTACTTATTACCAAATTTATACATAGGTACCATTTCAGAGTCCTGTAAGTACACTATGAGTGAAAACGTCGGCAGTAGTAATAGTGAAAACTGTGTAACTACCGCCAGCGCCCACCCCTATAAACATATGTAAACATTTTTATATCTAAGAACACATAACATATATATATATATATATATATATATATAATATATATATATATATATATATATATAAATGGTTCTATATTCAAAATGATTTACCTAATCCTTAAGTAAAATAGAACAAATAAACAAAAAATATAGGCTATAATGTAACTGCGCTCAAACGCCAAACCACCCATCCAGTTTCAGGAGTTCTTCTGTTTCAATATATTTTAGATTGCGAAGCCAATATCGTATTTTAATTTTACAATTATGAATTGTCAAAGGATAAATGTTATTAATTTTGTTACTCAAATTGTACAAGCGATTACTCAATAACATAGAAATGACGCTTAGCCAATACAGATTTACAAAGTTCAGTTTTACAAATGCGACTATTGTAACGGATTGGTATAGGCTTATAATCTATAAATAAATGTCTCTTGACATGTGCGTAAAAGTTCATAATTAGATAATATTAAGGATAATTTTAGTATGATTTAGAACAAGTCGAATTCTTTTAAATCTCCATACGAAACTGTTATTTTATATTTTAATAACAAATATATAGTTATCTGATTTGGTTATTAAATAAATAAGGCATGCATAGTGGTTGTGGAATAAGCGAAATTCTTTCCAAAACTCCAATTCCATACAAAATGCCAATTTAATACTTCAACGTCTAATAATAAGATAACATCGCGTTTTATTTGATAATATTTAATAAACTAACTGTGCCCACGTCTTCGTCCGCGTGGAATCGTAATTTTAGGTTGCATTTTTAATGACTGAGAGTGTTATAAAAATAAGAGTAGACAAATATAATCAGAAAGCTTCGCACTGTTAAGCTATCGGGAGTTACACGTGTTATTGTGAGTCAACCATAACAGATAGACATATGCTGTCGTGAGATATTTTTTATATAATTTTAAGGAGAACATTTCATACACGATTTTTATGTAGCTTTAACCATCAAGGTTGCACACGCGACGGAAGTTTAAAAAATGGAGTAACTTCTCCCGTTTTCCCCATATTTCCCTTCACTGCTCTGCTTCTATTCATTATAGCGTGATGAATAGTATACTATAACCAGCCCAGGAGAATGAAAAATAATTGTACCAAGTTTCGTTAACATTTGTCGAGTTAGTTTTTGTTTCTATGTATAACGGTTAAAATTGTACTAATTGCATTTTTGGCGTCAGTATCGATCCTTAATCACCCCCTGATAGTTATTTTGGAAATATATTTCATGCACAGAATTGATCTCTCTACAGATTTATTATAAGAATAGATAGATTATCCACCCCCAAATAGCATAATATATTCATTTTATATTTGTTTAACATTTATTATGTTACAAAAAACATAATTTATTTTTCAATTTCCCCCAAAGCGATCTCCAGGCGGGTGATGGAACTCCGCCCTTAGGGAATCAATCTTATTGGCTTCCTTTATTTGTTCCCAAAAATAAGTGCGCAATGAAGATGGCCCTCTTGATGTATATTAAAAAAATAAGCTCAGATATAACGAGTAGAGGCGTATCCCGAAGGATTCATTATATTTGATTCGGGGCATTCAAAATGTTGCTTCTGGAATCAAATAGTTGCCACTTTTTTCAGCTGGGTACTAATTTTTTTTTCTCTATATCTGCAGTAAACACGCAGCTCTTTATTTGCTCTATAATATATAATATAAGTATATATATATATATATATATATATATATATATATATATATATATATATATATATATATATGTGTATTATTTACCAACCAAAAGCCCATGGAAAAAGTTTCATCGTATTCGGTAAAAATATGAATTTCCATACTAACTTGGAACCTCTTCTTTTTCCTTTTTTAAGTGTTAATTTTTAAATTAAAGCTTAGCCTTAAAAATGACGAATGACGTTGTACAGAAGTATCACTATTTCCAACCCCTTATTTTTTTTCGCTTTAAAAGGTTTCATATATATCTACGTTTTTATCAGGCTCAACAAATAATTTTTAGTAAACATTTAAATTAACATTATAATGGTTCCAGTCGAATGATTTCGGGTAAGCTATTTAGGAAACATGGCAACCTGTATAAGCACAGATATGCTACATATAACATACACTGATAACAGATAATATAGTACAGATAATCCATAGATTAAACATATCAACTAGAGTTACCGCAAATAGTTGTTATAGCGAATAGTCGAATACCGATTAATCGCCGTTCACTTTGACGAATAGTCGAATAACTTAATATTTGACATAAATAAGGCACACTAAAAATCATTTTTATTAATTAATTATAAAACCTTTTAATAGTGTTATTAAACTTATCGTTTATTTATTAGTTACTAAATTTAAATACTATTTTTAGGGTTCCGTACCTCAAAAGGAAAAAAACGGAACCCTTATAGGATCACTTTGTTGTCCGTCTGTCCGTCCGTCTGTCAAGACCCTTTTTCTCAGGAACGCGTGGAAGTATGAAGCTGAAATTTATATCAGTTACTCAGGTCTACTGTCCCTTGAAGCTGTAAAAAAATCAAACTTCTAAGCCAACGCAATCAAAAGATACAGCCGTTTATGCCGCAAATTTTCGACAGTTGCAAGGGAATCAAAACCTACAGGGTGCTTCCCGTGAACTCAGAATCTTGAAATTTGGTACGAAGCAACGTCTTATAGCATAGATAAAGGAAAAATTACGAAAATCATACATTTTTAGTTACATCACATAATATATATTTTTTAATAATTACTAACTTACTACCCATTTCCTCATAAACGCGTAGAGGTATTAAATTGAAATTCATACCAAATACTCAGGTCTATAATACCTTTAAGCTGTAACAAAATCAAACTTCTATGTCAACGCAATCAAAAGAAGCAGCAATTTAAGCTGCATATTTTGAAACTCGCAAGTACTCGCAAGGGAATCAAAACCTAAAGGGTACTTCCAGTCGACCTAGAATCTTGAAATTTGGCATGAAGCAACGTTTTATAGCACACATAAAGGAAAAATTCCCAAAACCTTAAATTTTTAGTTACATTACAAAATATATATTTTTTAATAAATATAAACTTATTACTTTTTTCCTCATGAACGCGTAGATCTATCAAGTTGTAATGTTATGAATTTCATTTTGCAATAAAAATACCATAGTTATGACTCGATTGTCGTAATGAACGAACTTTGTAAACCTTGCAGGTTTGTACGGAACCCTCGGTGCGCGAGTCCGACTCGCACTTGGCCGGTTTTTTTTAAACTATAAATTGTATAGAGAATTGTAAACTTACTCGCTATCTTTCCATTGATATCTTATGCTATTTTTGCTGTTTAATTTTAATTATTATTTTAAACGCTATCTTATTTTAAATCAATTACTTATATATTATTTATTCACTATTTCTATTCCGAACAACTAGAGAAGTTCTAAATGTATGATATATGTATGTCTATCTGTTACCCTAGTTCCCATAACACAAGCCTGTCTAAGCTTTTTTTTTTTTTTTTGTTCCCCTGAGGAAAATGCATTAAATTTGCATACCCCGGCTGTGGCGAGCCGGCGGTTATATGGGGCTCTCCTCCCCAGAAGGGGGAGGCCTATCCACTAAAAACCTCAGGGATGGCCTTCCTCAGGCATGTAGGGAGCCCCCGGGAACACCAAGCCACCTCCGGGAACCCCCAGCCTCCGCTCCCCTGCCTAGAGGGGAGCCCTCCTCGGGGGAGGCCACACTACCTCCCCCGGTCTCCTCCACCGACGATGCCCCCCGGCCACGGAAGGGGCGTGGTCCATCCCGGGTCGCCGTAGCAGTCGCGACTTCCTCGCGCCCGCCGGCGACCCGCGGGAGCCTGTCTAAGCTTAGTTTTGGGCCAGGCTATTTGCTGTAAGTGTGAGAAATATTTATTTATTTCCAACTAAGTTGCTCGTAATAAGCAGCAATCGGAAATTAAATGTTAAAACGAATTAACGTATAATGAAACAAAATTATTTTGAAGTCACTGTAAAACTTTAGATTATAAAGCGCAAACAACATTTTCTATTTCCCTATAAATGAAAGCAAAAACACATTTTCCTTCCCGACCAACAATTTTACTTCTGTATAGATAGACCAACATTTGAAACAATCAGTTGACATAGGCGAAAAATATACAATGTTTTATTCAAAGGACGCCTCTCGACTTGATCACATAGTCTTTCATGTTTCATAGTACTGAAGAGCACAGCTCGAGCTTGGCGGTAAAAACGAAATTGAAGCTTATACCAATAACAACAAGATCCACAAGCATATCTCTATTTAACTCTGGGTATAGTACAGAAGCTGATAATTTCGTTATTACTCGGATATCTGAAAGTGATGTAATTTTTACAACCCCATATTTTCGGCCTCCGTTATTTTTATGGGTCACAAATGCGTGCGATTTATGGTCTTCTTGCTATGTCTCGATGTCTTGAGCTGTTTGGTTTGTACGTGCTTGTATTGAATGAAGATTTCGAATGTCGCTGGCGCTGTTGTCTCTTCTAGGCTTCCAGACGGGTAGTCCATGATTCGATGCTGCTCTGATGACCTCGGAGGTAATAATAATAAAAAAATTATTCACACGCATACACTCATACTTGCTCTTTTTTTTTTTGGACGGACCTATGCTTCAGCCTCAGATGGAAGGCGCACGAACAGAAGGTTCGACGCCTAGCAGACTAACGACACCGGCGACTGTTCTGGAGTCGTTTCTTTTTTCGTGTCGTGTTTTTTTCTGGAGACGCAGCTTGAGCGCGCTCGAGCCATTAGACGGCGCGCTCAAGCTGCGTCGACTCCCTTTGTCTCGACCCAAACGACACCGGCTGGCCGGTGTAGTTAGTTGGCTAGGTGTCGAACCTCATTGCAAAGCTAAACATAGCCATGAGAGGATCAGCATAGGTCTCTGCCCAAAAAAAAAAAAAAAAAAAAAAAAAAAAAAAAAAAAAAAAAAAAAAAAAAAAAAAAAATGTTAGTTAGTGGGTATATGTTTGACGACACGTGGGTGTGTGACCTGGAGGACAAGGCGGTTGACGTGATTTTGGTCAGGCGGGTCGTATACCGAGGAGGACACCGCACAGCACACCCTAGCGGTGTGCCCGGCGTTCTCTGCGCGGCGCGCCGAGTTGGTCGCCGTGATAGGCGACGATCTCTCCCTCCGAAACGTGGTGCGCGCCATGCTGGAGGGGGAGAGGACGTGGGCGCTAGTAAACTCCTTCTGCGCCGACGTCATGACGCAGAAGGAGGCGGCGGAGCGGGCCAGGGAGGCGGATCCCGAGGCTCCGGCATGCCGCCGCAGGCGTGCAGGGCGGAGGAGGCGCGAGTTCGCTCGCCTCCTTCCTCCTGTCGGTGACCAGCGGGGACCAGGCCCGGGAAGGCTGATCCCTGCTATTCAAAGGTCGCCGTCAGTCGACGATCCCCTGGATGTCCCGGGGGATCGACGGCCCCCCAGCAAAACGGGGGGGTGAGAGGGGCTCGCCGCAGGCGAGCCAATGACGCCGACGAGGTCGTGGAAGTGTACGTAAGTGTTCCCATGACCTTGTCAGGCAGTGATGCTGCTCTCCTCGACGTGTCTTCCTCCTCGTCTGATGAGGGGGAGGATGCGTCGACGATTGATGCGCTCCTGCCAAGGCGTCCCTGAGGGGCATTGTCTGGTTTTTAGTCGGTAGGCCGCGCACTTGGCTGGCACTCGGCCCCCAAACGCGCGGAGAGTCCGACATAACCCCGCGGTGTTCCCGAGCCGCGGGGTATGCGTAACGCATTTTCCAGACAATAATAAAAAAAAAAAAAAAAGGCGGGTCGTATAACTCATACTTTCTCATACATGTTTTTTATTAATATTTTAGGCCTTTTATAACGTATTTTATAAAGAAGGAAAGAAAGAAAAACGTTTGGTAAGCAAAATAACGGTCCGGAAAATAAAAAGACAAACAAGTCGTTTTGTTACCAAAATGGTCTCCGCTCAGCATATGTCGGGCGTACACCACGACGCTGATCCTCCGCGGACGCCATTTACAAAATTAAAAATAAAAACAAATGAATGAAATAACATAAAACGAAAAACACAAATAATAAACACTAAACAGTAAACTAACCATATTTTCTATGAGTAATTTTATAAATATATAATTTGATATTAATCTATACTAATATTATAAAGAAGTAAAGTTTGTGTGTTTGTATATTTGTTAAATTGTAAGGGGTAATCTCAGGATCTACTGAACCGATTTTAAAAATTCTTTCAGAAATAGAAGGCCACGTTATTGCCGAGTGTCATAGGTTATATAAAAACCGAAAAATAAAAAGGGTTTTACGTGGTAGTCCGTTTTGCAAAGTGAATCGGAGAAAAAAACAGGCAGCGGACGGCGCGCGATGGCTTCGGGTTTAATTCGGATCGCGTTCGTACTCGCTTCGGGGATTATTAATATTATGCCCAACGAAAGTGGGCACGGGTCAGCTAGTATACATATAATATTATTTTAATATATAAATAAAAAATTGATTAAATAAAAGTTTGACTGTACAATGGTGATTAACCAAATAATCCGAAAACAAATAAATAAACACCAAAAACCCCAAATACACAATAACTTCATAAATCATATCTATAATAACAGCATAAAGTTCGTCATTATATACCTAAGAAAGTTGACATAAAAGCGCGACTGGGCTGGGTCCATAGAATATGCATAATAAAATATATACAAGTGCTAAGGTAACGCTTTTTGGGCATTAAGGACGTATGACTTAAATTTATTTTATAATAGGTTTCAATTGTGATTTCCTACTGTCTAGTTCATAAGATATTTTTGTATACCTTTTTATATACGTATATTGATAGAGCCCGGAGATACTGTAATACAGGTTTTATACCTAGTACAGACTCCAGCTCTCCCAAAGGCCTTGTTCGTACAACTCAGTGTTATTTTTAATTTCGCAGACGCACAGATTTGTGTGAACATTATTATTACTTCATATTATAAATTATTGTGTACTAGCGACCCGTCCCGGATTCGCACGGGTGCAATTTTGATACTAAGTACACTATAGAAAAACTGTGAATATATATTATATATAATCGTTAGCAATGTAAGCGCAAAAAAACGTGCTTATTTACGACATCACATTAGAAACCTCTAAATTTATCAGTGTTTCTCTACTATATTATGCATGTATCCATACTAATATTATAAATGCGAAAGTAACTCTGTCTGTCTGTCTGTCTGTTCCGCTTTCACGCCAAAACTACTGAACCGATTTAAATGAAATTTGGTACACAGATAGTCTAGAGCCTGAGAAAGGACATAGGCTACATTTTCATGCAAAAAAGGTTGTAAAGGGTTGTAAAAGGTTGAAAGGAGGGATAATAGGTTGTATGGAAATATTGTTAAAACTACTGAACCGATTTAAATTATATTTGGTACACAGATAGTCTAGAGCCCGAGAAAGGACACAAGCTACTTTTTTATACAAAAAAGGTTGTAAAGGGTTGTAAAAGGTTGAAAGGAGGGATAATAGGTTGTATGAAAAAA